>CM075767.1:37109497-37551997 GCA_037974665.1 Ehretia macrophylla
ATTATAATATCACAAGCTTATCCTCACTCTGTATGAAGACCATACTACATACTAGCATGCAAGTCCGAGGCCAAGACAAGACAACACTAGCATGCATTTAAATCTTGTCCTTTTACTACCTCTGCATTGTGCTTGCGTGCATTATAAATGAAATTGATGCCATCATAGTAAATTCTCCAAGGCAGCATGCATGGGTAATGTCTCTCTTCAGCTTTCGTTCGTCATATTTTTGTCCAAATATTTGTACTTTGACACCATTAAACTAGGATTTTGCCATGATGGTCTAAATGTGAGTTGATTTGAAACATTTGAGCTACCATTATAGAACATCCTTTGGTGGTTCAATTCCTCAGTGTATTCATAACCTTTCAAACTTACAATATTTTGATCTAATTCTAATTAACTATGATTTGTCACTAGACCTCATCTTTGCTTGATTTCATATACTTGAACTACTTAGACCTCAACATGAACAATTTTGAAAGAACTCAAATTCCAAACTTCATCGGCAACGCAAAACGGAAGCAAAACACTAAATTCGTTTTAATAAAACGCCCTTGATACAAGAAAAAATTTTAAATATTACAACTCTAAAATGTTAGAGAGGTATTATACAAAAATAGTTTTTGTATTGATTGAAGTGTGTCTAAAGAGTTTTGGAAACAAACTATTTATAGGAGCTCTTAGAGCTAAACATTTGCTAAAGTTTTTATGTGGGAGAAAAACAACCAAATAGTAGTATTCAGAACTGAATTAACTGTTCACACATAAGAAAAATTATAAATAGCAAACATTGGGCTCTAGAAAATTATATTAGTAGCATTTGATGTTATTGATTTTAGAATCTATAGAATTAATCTTAGTTCTCAATCGACTCCATATATAATACTAGCTTTTTATTTTGGTTTTTGAATGGTAACAAATGTACAGCTCGACGGGCTCCGCCAGTTACGTTCCCTTGTCAACAAAAAAAAAAAAATGTACAGCTCGAAATCTTGGAGATATGCTAAAATAGCTTTTTAATCTTGGTTTTGTAAGTAACCTTAATTGTACATTCGTTTCTTAAGCTGAAACGAATTACTTGTTTCCCTAGTAAAAGAATAAAAATAAAAATTCCATAATAGTACTATTCCACGGTAAATTGCATTGCTTGCCTCTAATTAATGTAGATTAGTAAATTGAAGGATTTTATACCTTTTTACATCTCCGAAAATGACGTTGTTTTGCACTATTTCATGAAAGCATTTGAGACATTTGAATATTCGAGATGGACAAAAATGAGAGACATGAGGCCTCTATTTAACTCTCATTGCCATCATCACTCACAACAACTCTATGGAATCGAGGAGGTGAATTATAAGTCGATTAGATCTGAGGTGATTGAAACTAGCACTTGATCGATGGCTAAAAGAGAAAAGAAAAAATGGTAGGTACTTTTGGGTGATTTTGAAAAGTAAAATAACAAAGTTAGCCACCTCTACAAGAATCTAAACACCATAAGTAAATCATAATGTTTTTACATTATATTGCCCCGATAGCATAATCGCTAAAATATCTCATACAATATTTCTATATTATGAAATCATAATGAATTTCTTTAGAGTAATCACCATAATTAAATATCTCAATTTAAACACTTCTGCCAGTTTAAATTGAGATCAATTTATCATAAATTGGTAAAACTCATATGTATACCAATATATGAGAGATTGATGGATCAGTTTAGAGTGATTTAAGATTTTTTCGAGTCTCAATTATACAACATGCACATATAACTATTTAATTAGAGGTTAAGTAAGCAATTTGAATTTTAACATATGATGGATACGGGGTTCAAAGCAATTATCAAATGAAATCAACCCCTTGACCCTAAATCCAGAAAAATACTTTCAGTAGATCCAGTGGTTCTTTTCATATTCCTTGGAAGGATTAGGGCCTAAGTAATAAGAACATTTGACATAGAACCCCAAAATGAAAGGTCACACTTGAAGAGAATGACAAGAAGAATAGCAATTAAAACATAAGGACAAATCTGGCAACGTGAAATATAAGGTACCACCATTGGGCTTTTGGTCTAGTGCTATGCTTCGATATGAGTGTAAGAGATTTCGAGATCAATTATTGTAACCGATATCTTTTGATGTGTGTTATACAATTTAGAACTCCCTTAAATTAAAAGAAAAAAACATATAAGTCTAAAAGATTTAAGCAAACTGAAAAAAAAAGTGAAATAGAGGAAAAAGACTAGAGATCTTTAGTCTTCACTTTCTTCTTTCCTTTAGTAGAGCTGGCATATGGGCCAACCCGGCACGGCTCACCATGGTTAGAGATTGAGAAAATTGAGCCCAAATCGACACAGATGTTTAGTGGACTGAGCTGGGTTGGGTTTCATTTCTCAGAATACAGGACTCAGCTCAACTCACAAGCCCGCTAAACATCTGTGCTGAGTTGAGTTAGGTTAGGTTGGGTTGGACTAGCCCATTTTTTTGTAATTAATGTATTTTTAATATTATATATATGTACAAACATATACATACATATACAAACACCAATAAATAAATAAATAAATATATATATATATATATCCAGTTAATTTTTTCATAGTAATTTTTTCACAGTATTTTCTTGAAACTCTTACAAACGCAGGTTGTAAAGCCTTTTTGACACAGGCTTCAAAAGTAGGATTTTCACTAAAATTAAGTGAATTTCAAATATAAGAACAAATTTCGCTAATTCTTTCCTATCTATTTCATGTGAATAAAGAAAAGTAGTTATACCATTGGATGAAAAAACATCTAATTGAGTTTGAATTCCATTATTAAATAAATTGGGATAGATACACTCCAAATGTCTTTTTTAAGTACCCATTCCAAATTTTTTTAAAGAAAATAATTTTTTTTTTTTACAAATATTACAAGTAGCAATTTGTTTTTCCTTATCTTGAGTACAAAATTTTCGAACATCTGAACTTGCATCTCTACCTCCTTTAGGATTAGCGTTGGGAATAGTAGGTGAACTGGAGTAAAAAATTGATTGTGATTGTAAAATATTTTTATTTTTTAATTCAACACGTAGAGTGCTGCTTTGAGAGTAAGCATCCATGGTAATGAAAATAAATATTTTAATAAAACTACTATTATAATTAAAAGAATACCTCAACCAAATTCAATTGAAGAAAAGTGGAGCTCATCTTCTTGAAAATTGAATGAGTCTTGAAACTTAATTTAAACAATTGAGAGTTGAGAGTTTTGAAATTAACTTTGAACAATTAAAATTTAAATCTTATAAAATACACAACATCTAAAAATTTAATGAGATTGAGTGAAAAAAGATTGACTTGGTGTTAGAAGAATGAAAAATTATTAGGGTATTTATAGGAATCATTTAGGGACTAAAATGTAAATACAAAAATTAAAAAGATTTAATTAATTAAAGAATAATACTAACTCTTTTTTGGGTCTAAAGCCATTGCCAACTTGGCAACAGCTAAGTCGCTAAGAAGTGAAGCAAAGTACAGACTTAAGTCTGCACTTTTCTTTTTTTTTTTTGGCTTTGGCTTTATGTCTGTTTCCTAGAATTAACGTTGCAATATCATAGAAAAGATTTGACGCCAAGTAATTTAATATCAAGTTAAAAAATAAATTTGCTACTTATTATTATTAGTTTATTTTTTAAAAAAATAGTTAATATGACTTGATAATTTGTTTGTTTTCAAAAATTAGTTACTAGTTACTACGACTTAGAGGTAATATAATAAAATAATATTATTGAATCACCAGAACTACCGTTTCTTTCTATTAGAGTCGCGAGCTTGTTGTAGTCGGTCCTAAAGGGAGAACCCCGCTGCTTACTTCCTATATCCCCGCGTCCTTGCACAACTCGGCTCGTTCTTCCAATTCGAGCAAGTTTCCAATTCAAAAGGAAATTATGTTGGAATTGATCAAACTTTTTCGATCCAAAGTGCATGTTGGATAATGCATAATATTTTTTCAATAAATGGGCTCAAATAGTTCTTAATTTGTGCTAGGCCCGAGTTGGGCTCGAGATGAGCCTTATCTGGTCTCGAGATGGGCCTGAGTTGGACTTGGGAAGGCTTGAGCTCGGTTAGGCTCATGGGTTGGATTGGGTTGTTCTTGCGTCAAAATGGGCCCGGGCTCAGATGGGTTGGGTCAAAAATTACTTAAACCAGTCCAGCCCACCTATATGTGGTGGACTAGTTCGAATCGAGCACACTTTCAATTGAGATGGGTTGACCCAAATTTTTATGTCCTGGGCTGGACTAGGCCTGTGTCGACCCAGTCCAAACACCACATCTGCTTGTCAATTCCAATTGATATCTTTTTTCTTCTTCTTCTTCTTTCCTTTTTTTTCTCTTTCAAAAATCCAACTTCTTTCCCTTTCTTCCAACTTCTGCTTTATTTTGTAGCGTGGGAATAGAATGTAGGGATTATTTGTTTTTTGATTGCTCATACTCTTCTCGGATTCGAAAACAATGTGCCGTTAAACTTAGAGTAGAAAGGCTCAACCTCAGTAGGGATTATCTTGTGCCTAAACTCATCTTTATGTGCCAAGCCAATTGCATGAGATACGATTTTATCAAGTCTAATATCTATGCTTTATCTTCCATATTTGGGTCAAGAGGAACAGTAGGGTGCATGACTTAAGGAGCATCTAAGAGGAACAAGTGGTTGAAAAAATTCTGACCGATGTTAGAAGTAGAATTGGTTTACATATTGTAAAAATATAGACAATATTGAAAACCGAGCTCTGAATGCTAAATTTGGAGGATCAACATCTGATCTGATATTTTTTTAGTTGCAATTTGTACTTTCAGTTTATTTTGATAGAATGAATTTGATTACTTACGTAGTGAAAAGAAAAAAAAAGTTCTGCTTTATTTATTAACCTACACCACATGTCATATTGATAACAAAAATTTGGCATATCAGCAAATTAAGGAGTATAATAAAGTTTTATTTACAATTCAAAGCGAAAATTAAAGTTAAAAAAGTCAAACACATGGATAATTAGCTTGATGATATAAATAGCATGACGTGCTACTCGGTTGTAGACCAAGGCTTCGTTAATTTGTTCGCCCTAAAATAACTTGCTATATTTTTAGGGAAAAATATTTTCCTAGAGAACATAATCTTTTCTAGTATTTGGCTATCACATTGGTAAATATTTTTGGCTATTTGGATGTAATAGTGAAAAATTAATTAAAACTGTTAATTTTTTTTAAATATTAATCATTAATCATTATTAATTATAAATTAATGAAAATTATTAATATAAAATTAGATAAATAATTAATTAAGAGTTATTAAATGAATACAAATCTTAAATTAATCAAATAATTAGTTAGTTTGTTAATTAATTATTATTAATTCATACTAATTATAATTTTATTATTAATTTAATAATTTATTAGTCATTATATTAAAATTAATTAATTTTTATTATTAAATAAATTATTTTTATTATTATATTACATTAATTTTAATTTAAGTAATTATTTTTTATTATGCTATTATTTATTTATGAAATTAGATAAATAATTAATTAATATTTATAAAATGAATAAAAAAATTAGATTAATCAAGTAATTAGTAAGTTAGTTAACTAGTTATTATTAATTATTCTTAAATATAATTAATTAATAATTTACTTATTTTATTAGTCACTAAATTAAAATTAATTAATTTTTAAAATTAAATAACTAATTTTAATTAATTAATTTTATTATTAAATTAACGAATATCTATTTAATAATAATTAATTAAGAATTTGGCAGGATAGGGGGTGGGGCGGAGGGTTGAGTTGGGGTAGAATAAGTGGAAAATGTTTTCTTCTTCTAAAAGACATGAAAATAATTTTCACTCATTTAAACTAAACATTTTACTTTGATCGCAAAATGTTTTCCAGTTAACTAATATATCAGTGTCACCAAACACTGACAAATCAAGAAAACATTTACAACAAACAAACGGAGCCCAAGATGGTATTATTCTCTCAATTTGAATAAAATGAAATCAGATCAAGTATGAGTTGGCGATCAGAACATATATGTATATAACTTATAAGGAGGTCTCGAAAAATAAGTAAACGGAGTTCCTTGGAGAATGAACTCCAGGAGGGTAAAATAAAAATTACTATGAGAAATATGCTAAAATATTCAAAATGAATAAATTGACTTGCTACATGCAGCAAAGACTTGCGTCAACGGGATTGTGTGAGCATGAATGTACTATTTTTTTTTCCTCCTCGCTTATGCAGAATCCTAAGGTCGATTACATCAAGATACTCCTAGGGGATGTAAGACCCCTTTTGTTATTGTCAATGAGCTAGCACAACTGCTCATCAACACAGTGAATACAAAAAAAAATTACAAAACTCAAAGTTCGTCAACCAATCTGCACAACAAAGTTCGTCAACCAATATACACAACAGTTTGCGTCAAAATACGTGTCCTCCTTTGACACTCTAATACATTTTCTGCCTCAGCTTGCAAGTCAAAACTTTAAAGGCGTCAACAACAACGAAAATGACCAAGTAGAATTCTTCCTAGGACTAATTACAATCAAACCTAGAATTAGCATCAAATAATTAATTCTGATGGACGACGAGAATACAACATTATTTTGCTGATAGAGAGGATGATTATGTGTGCTAATGTGATCGCGTCATTTTGCGCTAAAAAATAGTAAGGTTAAATGATTGGAAATATTGCTTACCTTGAATTACCTTTAGCTGTGGCGAGTAAAGGGTCGATCCACGGAGATTGGGATTAACGGTTTCAAGTTAAGAATTTAGTTTATAATTTGTTTGATTATCTCCCGTTACGGACAAGTTTAATTGAGTCCAATAGTCCAAAAGTCTAAAAGTACAGTAAATTAAGTCCAAATGTCTATAAAAGATCCAAAGGTACGGTACTAAGCTAAAATAATTTAATCCAGGAGTGGTTAATTCAATTTAGCGGGTCCATGATTTGGAATGATAAATTCGATCAGATTATTTAAGTGTAATATTATAGATTTAAATTATAAGAATAAATCATTCAAGAAATAGGGCTACAAGCTCCCACTTCTGAAGTTAGCCTTAGATACGTAAGTAATAAGACTAATTAATTAACAAGACTGAATATGTTGGTACAACCTAACAATATCCAACCTCTCAATTAATCTTCTTACTTACGTACCTCGGAGGTGGTGGTACAACCTAACTAATTCCGTCCGAGGTAGTCACGTATTGCCACTGGTTTACAAAACCGGGCATATATGTATTCTCGATTAATCATATCATAACTACAAGTATACGTATAATTAATAGATAATACTAAGTAATTAAAGAATACGAGACTTGAATTAATCTAAATCTAAAAATATACAAAAATATCCTCACTTATTTATCATTCCAAAAATAAGGGTCTAAAGTGCCATAATTAGATTTACAAAATGGAAATCGAAATCAAGAATAAAAGTTACTGAATTTAAGCACATCTTGATTTAGCTGGCTCGATTTCTCTGAAACTATGACGTTAATCCATAAGCCCGACCTTTAATTTAGGACCCTAACTAAATTAAACTAACATACTCCTAAGCTAAAATATGAAGAAAACTGACTATATACAAAGAAAAATATGAAAAATCGCTTATGCCCACTAGAGAGGCAGAAACTTGGCTAAGATGAGAAAAATTGGTGCCCCTTCGTTGCTGCAAAATCATGACATTTATAGGCAAAACTGCAGGGGGGCGCTCGAGCGCCTGAAAAGGGTGCTCGAGCGCCCTTTTGCACCTTTGAAATTTTTTATTTTTTCTGTTGTTTTCGGTCTGCACTCTACCGTTCAATTGTCGGCCTTTTTCAAAAAGTGGCGCTAGAGCGCGGAAAAGGGGCACTCGAGCACCCTTCTGGCTGTGGTAGGTGAACTTTGACTCCAAACTTTGACTTTGACCATTGAATGTTGACTTTGACCATTGACCAAAAAGTTGACCGGGTCTATTCCAAGGTTTTTCAGCGTTCTGAATCTGTTTCCGCACTCGGTTTGGCCAAATTCAATCTCAAATTGCTCGTTTTGAAGTTATTCTACCATTTTCCTTTAGTGTTGCACCGAATATTCGCTTCAAAAATTGGTTTTTATGGCTTTTTTGCTCTTTCTTCTTTAAAACCTATATTGCACTAAATTTGTGTAAAATATACAATTAAGCTTGAAATAATAATGCAATATACATGATTTAATAGATTAAAGTTACTAAAAATACGGATTTATCATAATGTAAACCAAAACTTAAGTTGATCGCATCACATTCAATGGCTACTATCCGTAGTGTAAGCCTGAAAACACTCCAGGGTAGACCCTATATTATAGAGAGACCTCAATACTAAAGTTAGCAAACCATTCTAGCCGAAGCGTGAATTAGATATGTTTGGTAACTCAGTTATTTGTAGCCCTCTCATGTGTAGGCTAAATAACTTTGATTGAGTCTTATATGTGGACGCAATTTTACAAATAAATGACGGTGAGTTTTGAACCTATGATCTCATTTTTTTAATTTTTGTTGTGTTTCTTGATCTTCTTCTTTTGTCCTATTTTCAAGTCAACTTCTTTCTTGAAATTTCTGCTGCACTTATTAACTACACCGCTAGCAACCAAATGAAATATCGTCATGGGGTCATGACGTTTATGCGGGGGTGGACCAAATGCCCAGTGACTGCCGTAGAATTTTCTCTCATCGTACTTAGAATGGGACTTGCATCAACAGGCTCATGTGAGCATCAGAATATCTAAATTACGTTTTTATTATAACATTTTAACATTGCATTCCGTCATTCATCATCTGATATTTTATTTTTCCTCCCATTTTTTGTAGTTTTAATTAAAATTAATGACTGAAATGCAATATTAAAATGTTAAAATAGCGTATAAGTTGGAAGAGGATCTTAGTCCACAAGCATAATATCCTTCTTTCTCCTCTTACAATTTTGCTACCTCAGCTTGTAAGTCGAAACAAACAGAGTGATGTATATGTTACAAATTAAGAATTATCATCTTTGTTGGTTTTGGAGGGAGATGTTTGAAGCAATTGAGGAAACTTGGTTGGAAGAGTAGAAAATTGATAAGAGCATCTGTAGAGAATGGGAAGAACTTGGCTTTGGAGGAATTTAGTTGTTATTAGTTTTTGGATTAGGTATAAATGATGGAGGAGCTCATATTCATAGCCCCAATGATAGTTTTAGGTACAAGATTTTCACATAAAATAATTGATATATCTCCAAAAAGTCGAGATAATTTTTTTAAAGTCTACTAGATATTCTAGTGGAAAAATCTAGAATACTACTTTCCTAGATTTTTCTTGAATTATTCTTAGATATTTCCAAGATAATAAACTCTAGTTTTTTTTATCATGAATCTCTAGAGTTTGGGATATTAGCTTGGATGACATTATTGGCTAAACAATAATTGCTTGAATCATAATTCTCTTGGACCAAGTGAGCATTAATCCATCGGACTTGTAACAATCTCATTGATGTTCAACGAAAACTTTTAACCTGTTCCAACAAGTTATTGTGAAATTGATACATCAAATAGTTTCTTCTAATCAATATGTTCAAACAAGTTTAGAGCTGATAAGTTTTAGTAACTGAATTAAGTTTCAGAGACTTCCGTGACAAGAAGGTTAGAAGATAATTAATAGTACTCTTCTCCAATAAGAAAGAAAAAGGATGGCAATTGATCTTCAATCTTAACTCCTCTTTCGTCGTCACTTCCAATCGAACATTTTAACTCTTCTTCTTTTGATTTATTTTCAAGTCGTCGTCTATCCCTTTCTTGAAATTTCTGCTGCACTTATTAACTACACGGCTAGCAACCACATGCTATATGGTCATGGGGTCATGACGTTTAGACGGCTAGCAATCACATGCTACACGGCTGCCGCAGAATTTTCTCTCATCGTACTGTGCAATACACTTGCGTCAAGAGGCTCATGTGAGCATTAAATGCAACGATAGAGAAAAAAAACCAAAGACTTGATTGATTTGATTCTATGTTTTACCCCCTTTATTTCTCTTATTTTTTGTCAAACTTGAGACTTTATTTCTTCTTAGTTCTACATTACTTCCACTAGTAAAAAAATTATTAGGTTATCTTTAACAGGTGTCTTAAATTATTATATTGTTTATATATAGACATAATATTAAAGATTTTGGTCTTCAACAACTTCCCTACACTTATCCTTACATGTAGAGAATCCCTACATTCAAATCATACTATCTCTACATGTAGAGATACAATAACAAATCCTTAAATTTATCTCTACATTTCTACATGTGGAGTAAACAAAAGTAAGAAGTTTTTAAAATAGGGAAGCTGTTAGAGTAAAACTGAAATAAATATTCTTTGAAATAAGGAATTTACTAAATATAGGGAATGTGTTAGAGTGAAACTAAAATATTGAATATCTAAATATAGAGAAATGATCCAAATTCTCTACATGTAGAGAAAAATATAGAGAAGTTGTTGGAGTTAGCCTTACAAGTTTTAAAAAATAGCAATGCAAGTGTAAAAGACTATTCTTTATACTTTTTAAAATTGCTCACAAAAGTATTAACTATTAATATAATAAATGAATAAAATAAACTTCTCTAACAACTTTACTTTTGGATGAGTGGTTAGTAACATAATTATAGAGTTCAATATCAAAAGGTCATGTGTTCGAGTCTTATTGCTAAATATTTAGAAAAATATATCCAAGTACAACTCATTAGAAAAAAAAAAGAGAATCTCATGCATATATTTTAAGAATGACGAACTTATAATGGTAAAATTAACGTTGCTTATACTTTTAAAAACCATTACAATAACTAACAAAAACTGTCACAAAAAGTATTAAAAACTATTGGAGAACATTATTTTTCACTTTCTGTTAGAGAATAATTTATTATATTATTTATTATCTTCAACACGCCTTCACAAGTGTAGGCGAAATTAATTTTTAATTTTTAAACCTTCCATTTGAATAGTTTTTAATATTTTTAAATGGGTGGCAGTGAGTTTTGAACTCGTGACCTTTTAGTATTTATGTTCTGATACCATGTTTATAAGTGAACACCTCATTTACAAGATTACGTTATTACAGAGAGATTTTTGTATTGTTTATTATCTCCAATATTTTCTTCCAACTTCTGCTTTATTTTGTAACATGGGAATGGAATGTAGGGATTATTTATTTTTTGATTGCTCATTCTCTTCTCAGATTTGGAAACAATGTGCCGTTAAACTTAGAGCTGAAAGGCTCAACCTCAGTTGGGATTATCTTGTGCCTAAACTCATCTTTATGTGCCAAGCCAATTGCCTGATATCTGATTTTATCAAGTCTAACTTCTATGTTTTATCTTCCACTGTTCCACATTTGGGTCAATAGGAACTTTAGAGTGTATGACTAAGGAGCATCTACAGAGGAACAAGTGGTTGAAAAAATTCTGAGTGATGTTAGAAGTAGAATTGGTTTACATTGTAAAAAATATAGACAATATTGAAAACCGAGCTTTGTGCTTCATTTGGAAGATCAACATCTGATCTGATAGTTTTTCAGTTGCAACTTGTACTTTTTCATTTTATTTTGATGGAATGAATTTGATTACTTACAAAGTAAAAAATAAAAAAAAAAAAAAAAATCTGCTTTATTTATTAACCTACATCACATGTCATATTGATAACAAAAATTTGGCACATAAGCAAATTAATGAGTATAATAAAGTTTATTTACAATTTAAAGCGAAAATTAAAGTTAAAAATGTCAAACACTCATGTTATTAGCTTGATGATGTAAATGGCATGACGTGCTACTCGGTTGTAGACCAAGATGGTAATTGACTTGCTACATGTAGCAATGACTTGCGTCAACGGGCTCGTGTGAGCATGCATGTACTGTTTTTTTTTTCTTCCTACTCAGCTTCTGCAGAGGATCGATTACATCAAGATATTTCCAGAATATTTGATGCCCTAGAATATCATCGACACAATGAATATCAAAAGATTTACGAAGCTCAAACTTCGCCAACCAATATACGCAATAGTTTGCCTCAAGATACAACGTGTCCTTCTTTTACACTCCAATACGTTTTCTGCCTCAGCTTCCAAGTCGAAACTTTGAAGGCATAAACAACATCGAAAATGACCAGGTAGAATTCTTCCTAGGACTAATTAAAACCTAGAATTAGCATTAAATAATTAATTCTGATGGACGATTATTTTGCTGATAGAGAGGGTGATTACGTGTGCTAATGTAAACCAAAACTTAAGATGATCGCATAACACATTCAGCATGATTTGTGGGAATCAGTGGAGTGATAGAGAGACCCCAATACTAAATTAGCAATAACCATTCTAGCTCAAGCGTGAATTAAGGTCTGTTTGGCTTACCTTTTAAACTTAAAAGATTCAAATTAATTTATTTGACCTATTTTTTTAAAGTGCTTTTAAATAAAAGTTAAAGTTAAAAAAATCAAAAATTAAGAAGCTCCAAATTGCAGCTTTTTAAAAAAGAAGATTTTTTTATATTTATTTATTATATTTAACCATCTACTTATCTAGTAAGTCAATGTGGAATTTTAATTTTGATGATAGTTTCCACATTTCACAACTAGATCTCCACATGTAGGAAAGAAAAAGGATGGCGATCGACCGTCAATCTTCCCTCTTCTTTCGTTGTCACTTCCAATCAAACATTTTAATTTTTCTTGTGTTTCTTCTTCTTCTTTTGTCTTTATTTTCAAGTCGACTTCTATCTCTTTCTTTAAAAAGTCTGCTGCACTTTTTAACTACACGGCTAGCAACCACATGCTAACATTGCATTTCGTCATTCATCATCTGATATTTTATTTTTCCTTCGGTTTCTTGTAGTTTTAATTAAAATTAATGATTGAGATACAATATTAGAATTTAGAATACCGTATTAGTTAGAAGAGGATCTTAGTCCATAACCATAATATCCTTCTTTCTCCTCTTACAATTTTGCTGCCTCAGCTTGCAAGTTGAAACAGACAGAGTGATGTATATATTACAAATTAAGAATTATCATCTTTGTTAGTTTTGGAGGGAAATATTTGTAGTGACTAAGGAAACTTGGTTGGAGAGTAGAAAATTGATAAGAGCATCTGTAGAGAATGAGAATAACTCGGCTTTGGAGGAATTTAGTTGTTATTAGTTTTTGGATTAGGTACAAATGATGGAGGAGCTCATATTTAAGCCCCAATGATAGTTCTAGGTACAAGAGTTTTACATAAAATATTTGGGATATCTCCAAATAGTCGAGATAATTTTTCTAAAGTTCATTAGATATTCTGGTAAAAAAATCTAGGATACTACTTTTTAGATTTTTCTTGAATTATTCCCTAGATATTTCCAAGATAATAAACTCTAAATTTTTATTATCTATTAGCTTGGATCACATTAGTGGCTAAACAATAATTGCTTGAACCATAATTCTCTCGAGCCAAATAAGCATTAATCCATTGGAATTTTAACCATCTCATTGATGTTCAACAAAAACTTTTAACCTGTTCCAACACGTTATTGTGAAATTGATGTATCGAATAGTTTCTTCTAATCAATCTGTTCAATCAAGTTTAGAGCTGATAAGTTTCAGAGACTTCCGTGTCAAGAACTGCATTAGTTTCTCCATTAAGAAAGTGACACTGAAAGGCTTCATGTCCACTTGTATGAGAACAACCTTTCATGTCCACTCGTATGCCATCTCATCTACTGTTTGACCATTAGCAATTGAGTCTTGTTTGTCCGATTTGAGTTGGTCCCCGGAATACGCTGCAGTCATATCTGCTGCATTTCGCGCGTCTACAAATACAGAATTATGGATGCATTCACTGGGCATCCAACACAAAGATATTCCCACATTTCCCAACCATTGCCGCCTTCTTCGTAGTAATTACTTCTGCAATTAGCAGCATGGCTAATGTCTCTCTTAAACTTTTGTTCCTCGTATTTTTTTCTAGAGTTTTATACTTCGACACAATCAAACTAGGCTTCTGCCATGATGATCTAAATGTGAGTTGCATAGAAATTGAGAAGAAAGCACTGCTCGAGTTCAAAAGTAATCTTTCAGATCCTTTAGAGAGACTCTCTTCTTGGAAAGGAGAAGATTGTTGTCAATGGAGTGGCGTGAGTTGCAACATTCAAACCAAGCATGTCATCAGACTCGATCTTCATAACCCGACCTCCGATGACATCTTTAGAAATACGCCAGCTCTAGGGGGTAAGATCTCGTCATCTTTGCTTGATTTGAAGTATTTGAGTCACTTAGACCTCAGCATGAACAATTTTCAAAGAAGTCAATTTCCGAATTTCTTGGGGTCCCTTAAAACTTTGAAATATTTAAACCTTTCTGGTGGAAACTTCACTGGTTCAATTCCTCAAAGTCTTGGTGACCTTTCAAGTCTGCAATATCTTGATCTAAATCCTTACTTAGATGATGTTTTAGTAGAGAGTGACCTTCAGTGGGTGTTTGGTCTTTCATCTTTGAAACACCTTAATTTGGGAGGTATAGACCTTAGTAAAGCCGCATCTTCCTGGGTTCAAGCTATCAACACTCTTCCCTCTTTGTTAGAGTTACATTTGGGCTGGTGTCAACTTTCAAACCCTCAGCCTTCTCTTACATTTGTCAATTTTACATCCCTTTCGATTCTTGATATTCCTGGAAATGATTTTAATGGCACCATACCTCGGTGGTTGTTCAATCTTAGTAGCCTTACACATCTTGATCTCAGCGCAAACAATTTTCAAGGTGTGACACTAGATGACTTCTCCAAGTTAAGGGCCCTTGAAAAACTTGATTTAACTGGAAATCATGGTCACGGAGGTAGATTGTCGAGAAGTTTGGGGAAGCTCTGCAATCTGAAGGTATTGGTGCTATCCGATACTGGCATCATCGGTGATATAAATGATTTCATTGACAGCTTGTCAGAATGCTCAAACAACAGTTTGGAGACACTTGACCTCTCATACAACCAAATGAGTGGCAACATTACCAAGAATCTTGGGCAACTCTCATCCTTAGTTGCATTGGATCTCTCTGAAAATCAATTGGAAGGTATCATAACAGAAGCCCACCTAATCAATCTCTCGAGCTTAAAAAGATTTTCAATTGGTAAATATTCTCCAAACATTTCATTGGCATTCAACATCAGTTCTGATTGGGTTCCTCCTTTCAAACTAAGATCTATTCACATTCAATCATGTCAATTGGGGCCCGAATTTCCAAAATGGCTCAAAAACCAAACGGAACTGACTTCTTTGATATTAGCTAATACAAGGATTTCAGACACCGTACCTGATTGGTTCACGAAGATGAATCTACAACTTCATGAGCTGATTCTTTTTAACAATTCATTGAGTGGTGAAGTCCCAAACTCTTTCCAATTCACCCTTGATTCCACTGTTGATTTGAGTTCAAATCTTTTCGAGGGGCCTCTTCCACTATGGTCTTCTAACGTGAGTGGATTGTATATGAGTCATAACAAATTCTCTGGACCCATACCTTCAGATATTGGTATTAAAATGCCCAATGTGTGGAATTTTGATATATCCAACAACATCATAAATGGGAGTATTCCCATGTCTTTGGGAAATATGACAAGGCTGCAAATCCTAGACATGTCAAGCAATTATCTCTCAAGGGAACTTCCCCCGATTTGGGATAAAATGCAAATGCTTTACTATGTTGACATGTCAAATAACAGCCTCAGTGGTATAATTCCAAACTCCATGGGATCTCTTAGTTCTGTCTGGGTCTTAGCATTATCTGGTAATAGTCTTTCTGGAGAGTTGCCTTCAAGTTTGAGAAATTGCACTGAATTGAAAGTCCTCGATGTTGGTGATAACCAATTATCTGGAAACCTTCCAGCATGGGTAGGTAGCATGCAACCATTTTTGATACTTCGGCTCCGAAATAATTCACTCACGGGAAAAATTCCTTTCCAGTTGTGTAACCTTTCTTTGCTTCACATATTAGACCTCTCAAAAAATAACCTATCAGGATCAATTCCTTCCTGTATAGGAAATTTGAATGGATATCAAGCCAAACCTGATTATATTTCAACATATCTACTCAACTTGCAAGTTGTCACAAAAGGAAGCACACTTTTCTACCAGAACACACTTTCCCTTTTCAATAGTATAGATCTCTCAAACAACCACTTGAGTGGAGAAATTCCAGCAAACATAACAAGCCTAATCAAATTGAACACTTTGAATCTATCAATGAATCACTTGAGAGGGCATATACCATCAGGTATTGGGAACTTGAAGCAATTAGAGACCCTTGATCTTTCATTAAACCAACTAACAGGGTCTATTCCAGCAAGCATGGCTTCCTTAACTTTTTTGAATCACTTGAATTTGTCATATAACAACTTGTCAGGTCATATTCCCACTGGCAACCAATTTCTATCCTTCATTGATCCATCAATCTACGAAGGTAACGCTGAACTTTGTGGGAGCCCTTTGTTGTCTAAATGTGCAAATGAGACGTCATTTACTGGCGGAGACGGATTAAATGATGGAAATGGAGATAGGGAGGATGATAAACTTGAAAAGCTTAAATTCTTCGTTGTCGTAGGGTTGGGATTCTTTTCGGGATTTTGGGGTGTTTGTGGCACATTGATAATCATGAAGCGTATGAGAGATGCTTACTTTCACTTTCTCGGAAGAATGAAAGACAAGATATGTGAAATTCTCACATTCATTGAGGTCAAGGTTCGGAGAAGTTTACATTTGTGATGAAATTCTGACCAAGCTGAGAAGTCTTAATATGCAATAAAAATGGCGTTAAGATCATTTTCCCATGATCTTACGGCTAAAATCCAAAGTCATTTTTCATTTCCCTACTTTTTCATTAAATGTAACAGTATTAGGAAACTATTGAGTTGTAATAAACTTTTCCACCTAACAACACAATAAAGAAGCTTGCTTAAGTTGTTTTGTAAGAAGAGGTGGGTTGTGCCTCTTCTAGTTTAGATAGGATGATGGGATAAGTAAATTCTTCATTCGTCTATGGTGGTTAGGTCAACATCCCCCTCCATTCTTGTTCTCTTTTTTTTTTTTTTGTTATTAATAAAACTCCCGAGGGTGCCACACCCTCTTTAACCCAAAAAAAAAAAAGGCTTGCGCGCATGTATTAACACAACTATTCTCTTTCAAATGCAAGACATAAATAACTCTATCGCGAGGCATTAGAGTTTGCTAGAATAGACGCAATTGCAAACAGCATCTTAGTTTCAGCTGTGTTACTTTATACATGGCAAGACTAACCCTGGAGTTATCCACCTTATCTAGTATTGTTTTCAATGGAAATGAATGAGCAAGTAAACAACAAAGGTCAAATCACAGTACTTTTCATGATCAAGGAATACATCAGGAGCCCATTTCAATTCTAAGTGGTTTTGATTAAAAAAATAATAATAATAATTTCTATGCACTTGGTTACTGCCTGATTCATAATCAAGAAGTCTAAATTTGCATGCTGTTTTCTCCAGAACAGGAACACTGGATTTGATTTTCTCTTTCATCTTTCTTTTAACATATAGAAAAATGAAGATTTTATGCACATTATATCTTCTTCATTCTTTTTGCATTAGTTCTGGCAATTTTTGCACCTTCTAGACGACCTGAACGTACATACACACATCTTCGCCTTTGCTTTCTTCATTACTAGCGGAATAAGCCTTCAAAATTTAACCAAAAATGATATAGAATATCTCGTTTTGTTACTACCCGAGAACTAACAGTCCCTCCAAAAAAAAAGAAAAAAAAGGTAGAAGTTTAGTGATACCTTCTTAACAGATTTATTTTATTTTCCTCTTAGCTCACATTTAAAACAAAAATACTATTAAGTTGAATTATCTTACTGCTTCGGCATTTATAACAAGCCCTAGGGTTTGCTTGCATTGGGTGATTTGGAGGGAAATGAATTGATTTGGGGTGATTTTTAATTTTTTTTTTGTTTGGATTGGAGGATTTGGGGGTGATTTGATTAGGAGGGATTTGTAGAATCATTTAATGGGATGATTTTATAATCGCCCCAAATTGGGTGATTTAGGTTGATTTCATCCAAATTATATTATACTATGTTTGTATTAGCCTTTACACTTATTACACTTATACTCTTAAAAAGAAAAAGAAAAAAAAGGTCAATGTGTTTATAAAACTTATTTATACTTCCTATTTTATTTTCAATCCAAATAAAATATGCACATAATCCATTAATTATGAATTTTTTCTTTATAATTTTATCCAATCCAAAATAAGATGTAATCCTTCCCATTTTTTTTCCTTTATTAGTGAATGCTTTCCTAAAGATATTTCACAAATTACTCAATGTAGTTACCAAATTACTCTTTGTGTTGCCAAATATATTTTACAATAAAGTTATCCAATTATTACACCGACCTCTTGATTGTTGTGCTTTACAATAAATTTCCCAGGGTTGATGGTTGTCAAATGGACATTACTTTTAGGTTGTACCTCCACTTGCCGTGTTCAGTGTTCAGTGTCAGGATCGAATCATTTAATTTTGTCATTTTACTTGATATTGTTGTTTATATAATCTTTCTTTCACTACTTTTTATCGAGAATAATGTCGACTGGTTATATATAGTATAGACATTGAGTTTCTTTCCATATGCCCACCGTCAAAACCCAATAACATGTTGAAATGTATTAGATTACCACAAGCGTTTCCGTTCCGAGATGTAATGAATAAAAATCAGAAAAAAAAAAATCATTCGAACTAAAGATCTGTTCATAACCTTTCAAACTTACAATATCTTGATCTAAATTTTAACTATGATTTGTCACTAGAAATTATTTTTTGGTGGGTGTCTAGCCTTTCATCTTTGAAGTACCTTAATTTGGGAGGTATAGACCTTAGTAGAGCCGCATCTCACTGGCTTCAAGCTATCAACACTCTTCCTTCTTTGTTAGAGTAGTATTTGCCTCAGTGTCAGCTTTATTATCTTCCGCATTCCCTTCCATCTGTGAATTTTACATTCCTTTCAATTCTTGATATTTCTGAAAATGGTTTTAACTCCACCATACCTCAATGGTTGTTCAATCCTAGTAGCCTTACACAGCTTGATCTGAGCTACAATAATCTTCAAGATGCAATACCAGATGCATTCTCAGAGTTTAGTGCCCTTGAAAAGCTCGATTTATCTTTTAATTATGATCTCGAAGGTAAATCATCAAGAAAGTTGGCAAAGCTTTGTAATTTGAAGATATTAATGCGGCTAACTAATATTAACATTTCTGGTAATATAACTGATTTCATTAATAGCTTATCAAAATGCTCGAATAAAATTTTCCCAACTCACTTGGCTTTCTTAAGAATCTACAATATCTTAGACTCCATCGTAACTTATTCACAGGCTCAATTCCACAAACAATAGGAAACTTATCGTTTTTGAAAGAACTTGACCTCTCATACAACCAAATGAGTGACAACTCTTGTCCTTAGTTTGTTTGGACCTCTCTCAAAATCTATTGGAAGGTATCACAACAGAAGCCCATTTAATGAATCTCTCGCGCCTAAAGGAATTGTCAATTGGTAGACGAATTGAACACTTTGAATCTATCAATGAATCACTTAAGACGGAAAATACCATCAGATATTGGGAACTTGAACCTATTAGAGACCCTTGATCCACCTTATCTATAGTATTGTTTTCAATGGAAATGAATGAGCAAATAAACAACAAAGGTCAAAACACAGTACTTTTCATGATCAAGGAATACATCAGGAGCCCATTTCAATTCTAAGTGGTTTTGATTAAAAAAAAAGATTTCTATGCACTTGGTTACTGCCTGATTCATAATCAAGAAGTCTAAATTTACATGCTGTTTTCTACAGAACAAGAGCAATGGATTTGATTTTCTCTTTCATCTTTCTTTTAACATGTGGAAAAATGAAGATTTTATGCACATTATTTTTCCTCATTCTTTTTGCATTAGTTCTAGTCATTTTTGTACCTTCTAGACGACTTGAACGTACAACTAAGGATGGCAATGGAGACGGATTTTGTGGGTACCCGTTCCGCTCCGCCCCCGCCCCCGCCCTCGCCCTCGCCCTCATCCCCGTCCCCAACGGGGGTACTAATGGGACGGGGATGGGGAATGAGGCGGGGGATGGAGATTGACTTTAAATTCTTGCGCGGGGGGGCGGAGCGGGGGATAGGGATAGATATTTTCCGCCCCGCATATTAATTAAATTATTTAGACACTTTATACATTTATATTAAAATATTTTAGTTAATTTGTAGTATTATGAAATATTTACTTTCCCAATCTATTACCTTAATTGTTAAGATTAATTAGTTCATCTTTATTTTTTTATTTGTATAAAGCTAACTCCAACCCATTCCCTACATCTCCATTTACCCTACATGTAGGGATGTTGTTGGAGATATTCATCTTCAATAGCATTCCTACAACTATCTCTATATGTAGAGATCCCTACATTGTGTTTTCATTATCTCTACATGTAAAGATAATGAAAAAATCCCTACAAGTATCCCTAAACCCAACTAGGAAATTAAAATAATATGTTTAATTAAAAATCAATATAAATAATTAGCAAAAATAAATAATAAAGTTTAATAATAAAGTTTTAAATTAAAATAATATGTTTA
Organism: Ehretia macrophylla; assembly: GCA_037974665.1. Classification (NCBI taxonomy): domain Eukaryota; kingdom Viridiplantae; phylum Streptophyta; class Magnoliopsida; order Boraginales; family Ehretiaceae; genus Ehretia; species Ehretia macrophylla. The sequence goes on from CM075767.1 coordinate 37,130,195, forward strand.
ATTAAAATAACGAAAATTTTTGGAGTAAAACAAAAACAGGAAATCCCTAAAATAGGAAAGTTGTTGGAGTGAACTTGAAATAAGGATTCCATAAAATAAGATGTAGGGAAGTTGTTAGAGTAAAATTAAATAAAGAATCCCTAGATGTAAGAAAATGGTTCAAATTCTATACATGTAGGGGAAAAAAATAAAGAAGATGTTGGAGTTGGCCTAAGTGCTAGACTATATTTTAATAGTTTATATTATACGACACAAATTGTGTCTATGAAACTAACATAGATTGGAATATACTAAAGAGGTGTTTTATGATATACTTGTTGATTCTTTGTTGGATTGGAATAGTGATAGTAAGCCAAGCTCAATTACCGTGGATAATTGTTCAACTAATGATTCCATGATTAATTGCTTATTGGAAAAGCTTTTTTTAGATGATTTGTTGTTAGAAGGAAATGTACTTCATATGCGTTGTTGTGCACACATATTAAATTTGATTGTGAAAGATGGATTAGAAGTTATAGGAAGTGGGATTCAGAGAATCCGTGATAGTGTTGTTTATTGGACAACTTCACCCAGAAGAATTGAAAATTTTGAGGAAGCCACTTGTCAATAACGCATTTCATGTACAAAAAAACTCTCTCTCTTGACGGTAAGACTCATTGGAACTTAACTTATTTGATGCTACAATATGTTATAGCTTATAAAGATGTATCTCCAAGAGAAGTCCGAGAGAGAAATTACACGACTTTAGCTACTTGTTCATCAACGGATGGTGCATCTTGTTCTTCTCATTTTGATGAGGAGTCTAATGTAGATTGTACTATTTGACTTTTTCAAGTGGTGATATATACTGGTGAGAATTTAAAAACTAAATATCTTTTTTATATCTCTAACAAAAATATTTGTTTTATTTCTTCAACAAAATAAAATATACTAATTTTATATTTAATTTTTATTTGACTATGTTACAGGTTGTGGCATTATCTCATTGCAAGTTGATGAAGTGTTGGGAATATTCCAAGCTTTGATTATTCATTCAATGACATTATTTTTTTCCTATATAATTTTCATTCTGAGTAGCTTTGTTAAGAATTGTTTTAGATTCTTAGAACTAAGTTATTGCAATAAATATTTACTTTTAATTGCAAAGCTGAAATTCAATCTATAATACATATTTGATGTTAATTTAATATTTATACTTACATTTTTATTGTCACTTATTCACTGGCTCAATTCTAGAAACAATAAAAAGCTTATCGTCTTTGAAAGAACTCGACCTCTCATACAACCAAATGTGTGACAACTCTCGTCCTTAGTTCTTTGGACCTCTCTCAAAATCTATTGGAAGGTATCATAACGGAAGCCCATTTAATGAATCTCTCGTGCCTAAAGGATTGGTAGACCATTTTCTTCAAACATTTCATTGGCATTCAACATCGATTTTGATTGAGTTCCTCCTTTTAAATTAAGATCCATCGAAATTCAATCATGTCAATTGGGGCCCAAATTTCCAAAATGGCTGAAAAACCAAACAAAACTAACCAATGTGATATTCAACCATTCAATGATTTCTGACACCATCCCAAATTGGTTTTTTTTTTTTTTTTTTTGGTCAAAGATCCCAAATTGGTTCACAAAGCTAGATTTGCAACTTGATTTCCTGAGTTTTGCTGACAATCAATTAAGAGGTCAAAGTCCCAAACTCATTACCACTCACCTACTCTTTGTATGTTGATTTGAGTTCAAATTTTTTTGATGGACCTCTCCCAATATGGTCTTCTAATTAGATAACTTGTTCTCTAGATCAATACCTCCAGATATTGGTATCAGCATGCCCCATTTTGAGATTCTAGATATCTCCAAGAACTTCCTACATGGGAGTATTCCCATGTCTCTGGGTAATATTGTTGAACCCAATGGGCTTGGTTCATTTAACCAACTCATGTGGGTTGGCCTTTTAGCTAGTAACCAAAAAAAAAAAAAAGGGTGGACAGGCCATAAAATATCAGGTTTGACTTTTGTAGTGGAGTGAGAGAGAGTGTGAAAAAAAAAAAAAAAAAAAACAAGAGAGAGAGGGAAACAGTGAGAAAGAGAGAAAAGAAATTATGCTGCGCAGTTTTGATCATATTGAAGATCGGAGAGTCAGTTGTAGTCCGATCGAGTTGAAATTTTGTGTGCATGTTTACAACTTGTGGATGTTTAATCTATGCGGTCAGAATTTGATTTGGAGTTCTCTAAGTTCCGTTTTTGCTGCGTGAACAGTAACAATATCTTTGGGTGATTTCTCTCCTACTTCTTTGGTTTAATTTTCTTGTTGATGCAATATGTGCAAGAATATGTTATTTTTAGTAGATTATATTGTGTATGCCTCTAATTGTAGTTAGAGAAGAGTCTCTTATATCCATTATTTGTTGATAATGAGAGTTTTTGGGTAGACTACGGTCCCGTTGTTTTTCCTTTCCATGTTAAAATCTTGGTGTTGCTCTACTTTTGTTGAAATTTCAGATTTGTGCATTGTGTGTTGGTTCTATTTGTTGTTTCCTAACAAGTTTACACAAGGTGGAAGGTGGTTTTTCCGTTGTGCATTTGTTGTTATTTTTCTGATTTGTGCTTTAATTTCAGGCTTCCTCCCAACAAATATGACAAAGCTGGGACTTCTAGACATATCAAGTAATCGTAATGAAGACAAAGAGGATGATGATGAACTTCAGAAGCTTAAATTCTTCGTGGTGGTAGGATTGGGATTCTTTTTGGACCTTGATAATGATCAATGAGCATTTGAGAGATGCTTACTTTCATTTTCTCCAGAGAATGAAAGATTAGATATGTAAAGTTCTGGTATCCCATTGAGATGTGGTTCAGAGAAGCGTCCAGTTGTAATAATGAAATTTTGCCAAAAGATTTTAGATTACTTATGATATCTATTACATTCTAAAGAACACCTTAATATACAATAAATTATTGGATTGAAGTCAGTTTTCTCCAATAATTTTATGGCAAAAAGCCAAGTCCCCCCAATAGGGTTTTAAGTACCTATTTTTCTGATCATGAATTGTAATTAACAAACACAGGAAGCAATTGAGTTTTAAAGGTATATATATGTGTGTTTGTGTAAGATCAGAGATAGGGCTGGGATACCATATTCAATTTGAAAATCGAAGTCAAATCACATATATAATTGAAACTTTGGTAGCAATTTACTTATAAATTATGATGGTGGCCAAACACGTTAATAAAGAAGTAATAGCGCCATAATCAAGACAGGAGACAACAAGGGAAAGAAGTAGAAAGCTTGCTTACCTCTAAATGTCGACAAATTTTTGTTTTGTAGAGCCTTGTGGAATTAATAAGTCAGCTTGCTTGCTTACTTACTTACCAAAAAAAAATATATATATACAATTCTTTGTGCAAAAAGAGGGTATGGAGTGGATTACTTTTTGTAGATTTTTCCCTTCCTCCTTCACTGATAAAGATAACTCTTCCCCCTAGGTTTCAATACAAAATCTTTCTCAACCGTGCTCAAATATATGTCATTTATAATTTTGTGGCTTCTGTAGACTCTATCGTGTCAGGCTTCTTAGCATAATCCTATTCGACCTAGCTTATCCATGCATGGGGTAAAATTTGCAAAGAGCAACAAGAATCAATTGAATATTTCCAGTTCCAGATCTTCAGACTTGGCTTGGAAGCCACTATTTACTTTCTTTGGCCCGAAAGGAATCAAATAATTTCCACGATTCCAGCTGATCAATCGGATGATTTGATAAAAATCTTGTTTTTTTCTTTCTTTTTTTTCGCTCTCTTTCCAATTTTTTATTGCAGTTTGCAGGTTAGTGTTAAACGTGGGGAAGTCATTAGATAAGTATTGAATCAATATGTAATTTATCGACTTGCTGATGACATTAGATATATAAGGTTAGTGGCAGTGCTCTTACTGAAGATCAGATTTTTCAAAACATTCTTTTTAATTTGATGTTAGAATCAAAATGTATATAATTAGGAAAGTTATATACTCTCTTTTGAACCAGGCCATTTGTCGGGCTTGGAAAATTAATGATCATACCTTTTAATAATTGTAATTAACATATGTAAATATTTTTGAGTAATAATAGAAACCCACTTGCTTTTAGCAAAAAAAATAAAAATAAAAATAATATAGACCTTAATTGACTACTGGCAACCATGTTTGAGTGTTAATGATTTAGATATTATAGAATTCATTTTACTTCTTAATCAACTCCATAGTATACTATTCCCTATTAAAATGCATTGCTTTCCCTCTAACCAATGTAGTTTAGTCAACTAAAGAATGTTAATACCTTTTTACCTTTTCCAAAACGACATTGTTTTTGCACTATTTCATGAAGCCATATGAGATATTTGAATATTCGAAATGGATATGCTTTGCATTGTAATTATGTGATTTATGTCCATTGCCTATGGGTTTTTCAATCCTCTAGTAGGTAGTTTGATTGGTTAGAATACACGTTCAAATCTTACTGTTTTTTCTTGTTCATACTTCTGTGGTAGATTCCATGTTTTGGGAAAGTAAATTAGGTTTTGTTTGATTTAACTGTGAAATTTTTTCTAATTGTAGAGGCTTTGGTTAAAATTGTTATTGAACGAAAATCATTGACTGTTTCGCCTATGTCTGACAATATTGAGCTTTTAGAATTTTTTAGAACAATGTTGGAATTTTAAAAATATGGAAGGGTATATTTAAGAAAGAAAAAGGAAATAATTTCCCGCATTATACAAAAATAATTTCGCAAAAGTTAATTTTGGAAAACCTCCAAACTAAAACTTCTTATTATGCAAAAACAAGCAAAGAGTAGGTTTGAATCAATGAAGTTACCAAATTAATCTGTGTGTTGCCCAAGTGATCCATTAGGCTGCACTGATTGCTTAGCTTTGTTGATGTACAGTTTTTGTTGAGTTTAATGGATCACTTTTGCTTTTTTAGGAAAAAAAAAAAGGTCAATGAGGAAATCAAATTTAATTAAGCATGATCTTTCATTATTCCAACGGTAAAAAGTTACAAGTTTAAAATTTATAAGTATATACTTATTTGTAAATCTGTTAATTTATTAATTAATTAACCATGGGAAAGAAGCCGCTCGTCTAATGTTGAATCAAAATTAATGTTCATGCAAGGATATAGGGGAGAATTTAATTTTTTCTATGAATCATTCCCTTGGTGATCATTTAATTTCTATCGAGAATAATGTCTTTAATGTAATATTAAGTAGGCATGGAATGTATTAGATTACCACAAGCTTTTCAGTTCCTGAGATGTAATGAATAAAAATCAGAAAAAAAATCATTTGAACTAAAGATCAAACTTAGAGTTAGAACTGATAAAAGTCTAGGTAAAAGTAGAGTGATATTGATGCAAAATTTTGATCCCCTAATGAATATTAAAAAACTACATTAAGTTCAAGAGTCTAGAGGGCCAAAGAAGATGATTGTCTTTCACATGAAGGAAATGACATTTTCATATTGCTATGATTATATTATACGTGAGAATTAACTGTTATGATTTATTAATAGAGTTATGAAGTAATAATGTAGACAGTTTATATACAACCATTACATGCTTTACTAACAAAATTATAATATCACAAGCTTATCTTCACTCCGTATGAAGACCATACTACATACTAGCATGCAAGTCCGAGGCCAAGACAAGACAACACTAGCATGCATTTAAATCTTGTCCTTTTACTGCCTCTGCATTGTGCTTGCGTGCATTATAAATGAAATTGCTGCCATCATAGTAAATTCTCCAAGGCAGCATGCATGGGTAATGTCTCTCTTCAGCTTTCGTTCGTCATATTTTTGTCCAAATTTTTGTACTTTGACACCATTAAACTAGGATTTTGCCATGATGGTCTAAATGTGAGTTGATTTGAAACAGTTGAGCTACCATTATAGAACATCCTTTGGTGGTTCAATTCCTCAGTGTATTCATAACCTTTCAAACTTACAATATTTTGATCTAAATTCTAATTAACTATGATTTGTCACTAGACCTCATCTTTGCTTGATTTCATATACTTGAACTACTTAGACCTCAACATGAACAATTTTGAAAGAACTCAAATTCCAAACTTCATCGGCGACGCAAAACGGAAACAAAACATTAAATTCTTTTTAACAAAACACCCTTGATACAAGGAAAAACTTTAAATATTACAACTCTAAAATGTTAGAGAGGTATTATACAAAAATAGTTTTTGTATTGATTGAAGTGTGTCTAAAGAGTTTTGGAAGCTAACTATTTATAGGAGCTCTTAGAGCTAAACATTTGCTAAAGTTTTTATGTGGGAGAAAAACAACCAAATAGTACTATTCAGAACTGAATTAACTGTTCACACATAAGAAAAATTATAAATAGCAAACATTGGGCTCTAGAAAATTATATTAGTAGCATTTGATGTTATTGATTTTAGAATCTATAGAATTAATCTTAGTTCTCAATCGACTCCATATATAATACTAGCTTTTTATTTTGGTTTTTGAATGGTAACAAATGTACAACTCAACGGGCTCTGCCAGTTACGTTCCCTTGTCAACAAAAAAAAAAAAAAAATGTACAGCTCGAAATCTTGGAGATATGCTAAAATAGCTTTTTAATCTTGGTTTTGTAAGTAACCTTAATTGTACATTCGTTTCTTAAGCTGAAACGAATTACTTGTTTCCCTAGTAAAAGAATAAAAATAAAAATTCCATAATAGTACTATTCCATGGTAAATTGCATTGCTTGCCTCTAATTAATGTAGATTAGTAAATTGAAGGATTTTATACCTTTTTACATCTCCGAAAATGACGTTGTTTTGCACTGTTTCATGAAAGCATTTGAGACATTTGAATATTCGAGATGGACAAAAATGAGAGACATGAGGCCTCTATTTAACTCTCATTGCCGTCATCACTCACAACAACTCTATGGAATCGAGGAGGTGAATTATAAGTCGATTAGATCTGAGGTGATTGAAACTACCACTTGATCGATAGCTAAATGAGAAAAGAAAAAATGGTAGGTACTTTTGGGTGATTTTGAAAAGTAAAATAACAAAGTTAGCCACCTCTACAAGAATCTAAACACCATAAGTAAATCATAATGTTTTTACATTATATTGCCCCGATAGCATAATCGCTAAAATATGTCATACAATATTTCTATATTATGAAATCATAATGAATTTCTTTAGAGTAATCACCATAATTAAATATCATAATTAAATATCTCAATTTAAACACTTCTGCCAGTTTAAGTTGAGATCAATTTATCATAAATTGGTGAAACTCATATGTATACCAATATATGAGAGATTAATGGATCAGTTTAGAGTGATTTAAGATTTTTTCGAGTCTCAATTATACGACATGCACATATAACTATTTAATTAGAGGTTAAGTAAGCAATTTGAATTATAACATATGATGGATACGGGGTTCAAAACAATTATCAAATGAAACCAATCCCTTGACCCTAAATCCAGAAAAATACTTTCAGTAGATCCAGCGGTTCTTTTCATATTCCTTTGGAAGGATTAGGGCCTAAGTAATAAGAACATTTGACATAGAACCCCAACATGAAAGGTCACACTTGAAGAGAATGACAAGAAGAATAGCAATTAAAACATAAGGACAAATCTGGCAACGTGAAATATAAGGTACCACCATTGGGCTTTTGGTCTAGTGCTATGCTTCGATATGAGTGTAAGAGATTTCAAGATCAATTATTGTAACCGATATCTTTTGATGTGTGTTATACAATTTAGAACTCCCTTAAATTAAAAGAAAAAATATATATAAGGCTAAAAGATTTAAGCAAAGAGAAAAAAAAAAGAGTGAAATAGAGGAAAAAGACTAGTGATCTTTAGTCTTCACTTTCTTCTTTCCTTTAGTAGAGCTGGCATGTGGGCCAACCCGGCACGGCTCAGCATAGTTAGAGATTGAGAAAATTGAGCCCGAATCGACACAGATGTTTAGTGGACTGAGCTGGGTTGGGTTTCATTTCTCAGAATACACGACTCAGCTCAACTCACAAGCCCGCTAAACATCTGTGCTGAGTCGAGTTAGGTTAGGTTGGGTTGGACTAGCCCATTTTTTTGTAATTAATGTATTTTTAATATTATATATATGTACAAACATATACATACATATACAAACACCAATATATATATATATATATATATATATATATATATATATATATATATATATATATATATATATATATATATATATATATATATATATATATATATATATCCAGTTAATTTTTTCATAGTAATTTTTTCACAGTATTTTCTTGAAACTCTTACAAACGCAGGTTGTAAAGCCTTTTTGACACAGGCTTCAAAAGTAGGATCTTCACTAAAATTAAGTGAATTTTCAAATATAATAACAAATTTCGCTAATTCTTTCCTATCTATTTCATGTGAATAAAGAAAAGTAGTCATACCATTGGATGAAAAAACATCTAATTGAGTTTGAATTCCATTATTAAATAAATCGGGATAGATACACTCCAATGTCTTTTTTAAGTACCCATTCCAAATTTTTTTAAAGAAAATAATTTTTTTTTTTTTTACAAATATTACAAGTAGCAATTTGTTTTTCCTTATCTTGAGTACAAAATTTTCAAACATCTGAACTTGTATCTCTACCTCCTTTAGGATTAGTGTTGGGAATAGTAGGTGAACTGGAGTAAAAAATTGATTGTGATTGTAAAATATTTTTATTTTTTAATTCAACACGTAGAGTGCTGCTTTGAGAGTAAGCATCCATGATAATGAAAATAAATATTTTAATAAAACTACTATTATAATTAAAAGAATACCTCAACCAAATTCAATTGAAGAAAAGTGGAGCTCATCGTCTTGAAAATTGAATGAGTCTTGAAACTTAATTTAAACAATTGAGAGTTGAGAGTTTTGAAATTAACTTTGAACAATTAAAATTTAAATCTTATAAAATACACAACATCTAAAAATTTAATGAGATTGAGTGAAAAAAGATTGACTTGATGTTAGAAGAATGAAAAATTATTAAGGTATTTATAGGAATCATTTAGGGACTAAAATGTAAATACAAAAATTAAAAAGATTTAATTAATTAAAGAATAATACTAACTTTTTTTTGGGTCTAAAGCCATTGCCAACTTGGCAATAGCTAAGTCGCTAAGAAGTGAAGAAAAGTACAGACTTAAGTCTGCACTTTTCTTTTTTTTGGCTTTGGCTTTATGTCTTTTTCCTAGAATTAACATTGCAATATCATAGAAAAGATTTGACGCCAAGTAATTTAATATCAAGTTAAAAAATAAATTTGTTACTTGTTATTATTAGTTTATTTTAAAAAAATAGTTAATATGACTTGATAGTTTGTTTGTTTTTAAAAATTAGTTACTAGTTACTACGACTTACATTGGATAATGCATAATATTTTTTCAATAAGTGGGCTCAAATAGTGCTTAATTTGTGCTAGGCCCGAGTTGGGCTCAAGATGAGCCTTATCTGGTCTCGAGATGGGCTAGAGTTGGACTTGGGAAGGCTCAAGCTCGGTTAGGCTCATGGGATGGATTGGGTTGGTCTTGCGTCAAAATGGGCCCGGGCTCAGATGGGTTGGGTCAAAAATTACTTAAACCAGTTCAACCCACCTATATGTGGTGGACTAGTTCGAGTCGAGCCCACTTTCTATTGAGGTGGGTTGACCCAAATTTTTATGTTCTGGGCTGGACTAGGCCTTTGTCGACCCAGTCCAAACACCACATCTGCTTGTCAATTCCAATTGATATCTTTTTTCTTCTTCTTCTTTCCTTTTTTTTCTCTTTCAAAAATCCAACTTCTTTCCCTTTCTTCCAACTTCTGCTTTATTTTGTAGCGTGGGAATAGAATGTAGGGATTATTTGTTTTTTGATTGCTCATTCTCTTCTCGGATTCGGAAACAATGTGCCGTTAAACTTAGAGTAGAAAGGCTCAACCTCAGTAGGGATTATCTTGTGCCTAAACTCATCTTTATGTGCCAAGCCAATTGCCTGAGATACGATTTTATCAAGTCTAACATCTATGCTTTATCTTCCATATTTGGGTCAAGAGGAACAGTAGGGTGCATGACTTAAGAAGCATCTAAGAGGAACAAGTGGTTGAAAAAATTCTGACCGATGTTAGAAGTAGAATTGGTTTACATATTGTAAAAATATAGACAATATTGAAAACCGAGCTCTGAATGCTAAATTTGGAGGATCAACATCTGATCTGATATTTTTTTAGTTGCAATTTGTACTTTCAGTTTATTTTGATAGAATGAATTTGATTACTTACGTAGCGAAAAGAAAAAAAAAAGTTCTGCTTTATTTATTAGCCTACACCACATGTCCTATTGATAACAAAAATTTGGCACATCAGCAAATTAAGGAGTATAATAAAGTTTTATTTACAATTCAAAGCGAAAATTAAAGTTAAAAAAGTCAAACACATGGATTATTAGCTTGATGATATAAATAGCATGACGTGCTACTCGGTTGTAGACCAAGGCTTCGTTAATTTGTTCGCCCTAAAATAACTTGCTATATTTTTAGGGAAAAATATTTTCCTAGAGAACATAATTTTTTCTAGTATTTGGCTATCACATTGGTAAATATTTTTGGCTGTTTGGATGTAATAGTGAAAAATTAATTAAAACTGTTATTTTAAAAAAAAATATTAATCATTAATCATTATTAATTATAAATTAATGAAAATTATTAACATAAAATTAGATAAATAATTAATTAAGAGTTATTAAATGAATACAAATCTTAAATTAATCAAATAATTAGTTAGTTTGTTAATTAATTATTATTAATTCATACTAATTATAATTTTATTATTAATTTAATAATTTATTAGTCATTATATTAAAATTAATTAATTTTTATTATTAAATAAATAAATTATTTTTATTATTATATTACATTAATTTAAATTTAATTAATTATTTTTTATTCTGCTATTATTTATTTATAAAATTAGATAAATAATTAATTAATATTTATAAAATGAATAAAAATCTTGGATTAATCAAGTAATTAGTAAGTTAGTTAACTAGTTATTATTAATTAATCTTAGATTAATTAATTAATTTTATTATTAAATTAACGAATATCTATTTAATAATAATTAATTAAGAATTTGGCAGGATAGGGGGGGTGGGGCGGGGCGGAGGGTTGAGTTGGGGTAGAATAAGTGGAAACTGTTTTCTTCTCCTAAAAGACATGAAAATAATTTTCACTTATTTAAACTAAACATTTTACTTTGATCGCAAAATGTTTTCCAGTTAACTAATTTATCAGTGTTACCAAACACTGACAAATCAAGAAAACATTTTACAACAAACAAACGGAGCCCAAGATGGTATTATTCTCTCAATTTGAATAAAATGAAATCAGATCAAGTATGAGTTGGCAATCATAACATATATGCATATAACTTATAAGGAGGTCTCGAAAAATAAGTAAACGAAGTTCCTCGGAGAATGAACTCCGGGAGGGTAAAATAAAAATTACTATGAGAAATATACTAAAATATTCAAAATGAATAAATTGACTTGCTACATGCAGCAAAGACTTGCGTCAACGGGATTGTGTGAGCATGAATGTACTATTTTTTTTCCCTCTTCGCTTCAGCAGAATCCTAAGGTCGATTACATCAAGATACTCCTAGGGGATGTAAGACCCCTTTTGTTATTGTCAATGAGCTAGCACAACTGCTCATCAACACAGTGAATACAAAAAAAATTTACAAAACTCAAAGTTCGTCAACCAATTTGCACAACAAAGGTCGTCAACCAATCTACACAACAGTTTGCGTCAAAATACGTGTCCTCCTTTGACATTCTAATACATTTTCTGCCTTAGCTTGCAAGTCGAAACTTTAAAGGCGTCAACAACAACAAAAATGACCAGGTAGAATTCTTCCTAGGACTAATTACAATCAAACCTAGAATTAGCATCAAATAATTAATTCTGATGGACGACGAGAATACAAGATTATTTTGCTGATAGAGAGGGTGATTAAGTGTGCTAATGTGATCGCGTCGTTTTGCGCTCAAATATAGTAAGGTTAAATGATTGGAAATATTACTTACCTTGAATTACCTCTAGCTGTGGCGAGTAGAGGGCCAATCCACGGAGATTGGGATTAACGGTTTCAAGTTAAGAATTTAGTTTATAATTTGTTTGACTATCTCCCGTTACGAATAAGTTTAATTGAGTTTAATAGTCCAAAAGTCTAAAAGTACGGTAAATTAAGTTCAAAATGTCCATAAAAGATCCAAATGTACGGTACTAAGCTAAAATAATTTAATCAAGGAGTGGTTAATTCAATTTAGCGGGTCCATGATTTGGAATGATAAATTCGATCAGAGTATTTAAGTGTAATATTATAGATTTAAATTATAAGAATCAATCATTCAAGAAATAGGTCTACAAGCTCCCACTTCTGAAGTTAGCCTTAGATACGTAAGTAATAAGACTAATTAATTAACAAGACTGAATATGTTGGTACAACCTAACAATATCCAACCTCTCAATTAATCTTCTTACTTACGTACCCCGGAGGTGCTGGTACAACCTAACTAATTCTGTCCGAGGTAGTCACGTATTGCCACTGGTTTACAAAACCGAGCATATATGTATTCTCGATTAATCATATCATAACTACAAGTATACGTATAATTAATAGATAATACTAAGTAATTAAAGAATACGAGACTTGAATTAATCTAAATCTAAATATATACAAAAATATCCTCACTTATTTATCATTCCAAAAATAAGGGTCTAAAGTGCCATAATTAGATTTACAAAACGGAAATCGAAATCAAGAATAAAAGTTACCGAATTTAAGCACATCTTGATTTAGCCGGCTCGATTTCTCCGAAGCTATGACGTTAATCCATAAGCCCGACCCTTAATTTAGGACCCTAACTAAACTAAACTAACCTACTCCTAAGCTAAAATATGAAGAAAACTGATTATATACAAAAAAAAAAGATGAAAAATCGCTTCTACCCACTAGGGAGGCAGAAACTTGGCTAAGATGAGAAAAATTGGTGCCCCTTCGTTGCTACAAAATCGCGACATTTATAGGCAAAAATGCAGGGGGGCGCTCGAGCGCCCTTCTGCACTTTTGAAATTTTTTGTTTTTTTTGTCATTTTCGCTCTGCACTCTGCCGTTCAATTGTCGGCCTTTTTCAAAAAGTGGCGCTAGAGCGCGGAAAAGGGGCACTCGAGCGCCCTTCTGGCTGTGGTAGGTGAACTTTGACTTTGACCAGCTCGGTTGACTTTGACCATTGACCGTTGACCAAAAAGTTGACCAGATCTGTTCCAAGGTTTTTCAGCGTTCTGAATCCGTTTCCGCACTCAGTTTGGCCAAATTCAATATCGAATTGCTCGTTTTGAAGTTATTCTATCATTTTCCTTTAGTGTTGCGCCGAATATTCGCTTCAAAAATTGGTTTTTATGGCCTTTTTGCTCTTTCTTCTTTAAAACCTATATTGCACTAAATTTGTGTAAAATATACAATTAAACTTGAAATAATAATGCAATATACATGATTTAATGGATTAAAGTTACTAAAAATATAGATTTATCATAATGTAAACCAAAACTTAAGTTGATCACATCACATTCAGTGGCTAGTATCCGTAGTGTAAGCCTGAAAACACTCCAGGGTAGACCCTATATTATAGAGAGACCTCAATACTAAAGTTAGCAAACCATTCTAGCCCAAGGGTGAATTAGGATCTGTTTGGTAACTCAGTTATTTGTAGCCCTCTCATGTGTAGGTTAAATAACTTTGATTGAGTCTTATATGTGGACGCAATTTTACAAATAGATGACAGTGAGTTTTGAACCCATGATCTCATTTTTTAAATTTTTCTTGTGTTTCTTGATCTTCTTCTTTTGTCCTATTTTCAAGTCGACTTCTTTCTTGAAATTTTTGCTGCACTTATTAACTACACCGCTAGCAACCAAATGAAATATCGTCATGGGGTCATGACGTTTATGCGGGGGTGGACCAAATGCCCAGTGGCTGCCGTAGAATTTTCTCTCATCGTACTTTGAATGGGACTTGCGTCAACAGGCTCATGTGAGCATCCGAATATCTTAACTACGTTTTTATTATAACATTTTTACATTGCATTCCGTCATTCATCATCTGATGTTTTATTTTTCCTCCCATTTTTTGTAGTTTTAATTAAAATTAATGACTGAGATGCAATATTAAAATGTTAAAATAGCGTATAAGTTGGAAGAGGATCTTAGTCCACAAGCATAATATCCTTCTTTCTCCTCTTACAATTTTGCTACCTCAGCTTGTAAGTCGAAACAAACAGAGTGATGTATATGTTACAAATTAAGAATTATCATCTTTGTTGGTTTTGGAGGGAGATGTTTGTAGCAATTGAGGAAACTTGGTTGGAAGAGTAGAAAATTGATAAGAGCATCTGTAGAGAATGGGAAGAACTTGGCTTTGGAGGAATTTAGTTGTTATTAGTTTTTGGATTAGGTATAAATGATGGAGGAGCTCATATTTATAACTCCCCAATGATAGTTCTAGGTACAAGATTTTCACATAAAATAATTGTTATATCTCCAAAAAGTCGAGATAATTTTTTTAAAGTCTACTAGATATTCTAGTGGAAAAATCTAGAATACTACTTTCCTAGATTTTTCTTGAATTATTCTTAGATATTTCCAAGATAATAAACTCTAGTTTTTTATCATGAAATCTCTAGAGTTTGGGATATTAGCTTGGATGACATTATTGGCTAAACAATACTTGCTTTAATCATAATTCTCTTGGACCAAATGAGCATTAATCCATTGGACTTGTAATAATCTCATTGATGTTCAACGAAGACTTTTAACCTGTTCCAACACGTTATTGTGAAATTGATACATCGAATAGTTTCTTCTAATCAATATGTTCAAACAAGTTTAGAGCTGATAAGTTTTAGTAACTGCATTAAGTTTCAGAGACTTCCGTGACAAGAAGATTCGAAGATAATTAATAGTACTCTTCTCCAATAAGAAAGAAAAAGGATGGCGATTGATCTTCAATCTTAATTCCTCTTTCGTTGTCACTTCCAATCGAACATTTTAACTCTTCTTCTTTTGTTTTATTTTCAAGTCGACGTCTATCTCTTTCTTGAAATTTCTGCTGCACTTATTAACTACACGGCTAGCAACCACATGCTATATGGTCATGGGGTCATGACGTTTAGACGGCTAGCAACCACATGCTACACGGTTGCCGTAGAATTTTCTCTCATCGTACTGTGCAATAGACTTGCGTCAACAGGCTCATGTGAGCATTAAATGCAACGATAGAGAAAAAAAAACCAAAGACTTGATTGATTTGATTCTATGTTTTACCCCTTTATTTCTCCTATTTTTTGTCAAACTTGAGACTTTATTCCTTCTTAGTTCTACATTACTTCGACTAGTAAAAAAATTATTAGGTCATCTCTAACATGTGTCTTAAATCACCATATTCTTTATATGTAGAGATAATATTAAAGATTTTGGCCTCCAACAGCTTCCCTACACTTATCCTTATATATAGAGAACCCCTACATTCAAATCATACTATCTCTACATGTGGAGATACAATAACAAATACCTAAATTTATCTCTACATTTCCACATGTGGAGTAAACAAAAATAGGAAGTTTTTAAAATAGGGAAGCTGTTAGAGGGAAACTGAAATAAATATTCCTCGAAATAAGGGATTTACTAAATGTAGGAAAGGTGTTAGAGTGAAACTAAAATATTGAATATCTAAATGTAGAGAAATGATCCAAATTCTCTACATGTAGAGAAAAATATAGAGAAGTTGTTAGAGTTGGCCTTACAAGTTTTAAAAAATAGCAATGCAAGTGTAAAAGACTATTCTTTATACTTTTTAAAATTGTTCACAAAAGTATTAACTATTAATATAATAAATGAATAAAATAAACTTCTCTAACAACTTTACTTTTGGATGAGTGGTTAGTAACATAATTATAGAGTTCAATATCAAAAGGTCATGTGTTCGAGACTCATTACTACATATTTAAAAAAATATATCCAAGTACAACTCATTAGAAAAAAAAGAAAGAGAATCTCATGCATATATTTTAAGAATGACGAACTTATAATGGTAAAATTAACATTGCTTATACTTTTAAAAACCATTACAATAACTAACAAAAACTGTCACAAAAAATATTAAAAACTGTTGGAGAACATTATTTTTCCCTTTCTGTTAGAGAAGAATTTATTATATTATTTATTATCTTACATGCCTTCACAAGTGTAGGAGAAATTAATTTTTAATTTTTATGCCTTCCATTTGGACAGTTTTTAATATTTTTAAATGGTGGCAGTGAGTTTTGAACTCGTGACCTTTTAGTATTTATGTTCTGATACCATGTTTATAAGTGAACACTTCATTTACAAGATTAAGTTATTACAGAGAGATTTTTGTATTATTTATTATCTCCAATATTTTCTTCCAACTTCTGCTTTATTTTGTAACATGGGAATGGAATGTAGGGGATTATTTATTTTTTGATTGCTCATTCTCTTCTCAGATTTGGAAACAACGTGCCGTTAAACTTAGAGCTGAAAGGCTCAACCTCAGTTGGGATTCTCTTGTGCCTAAACTCATCTTTATGTGCCAAGCCAATTGCCTGAGATCTGATTTTATCAAGTCTAACTTCCATGTTTTATCTTCCACTGTTCCACATTTGGGTCAAGAGGAACTGTAGAGTGTATGACTAAGGAGCATCTACAGAGGAACAAGTGGTTGAAAAAATTCTGACTGATGTTTATTTGGAAAAAAAAATATAGACAATATTTGAAACCGAGCTCTGTGCTTTATTTGGAAGATCAACACCAGATCTGATAGTTTTTTAGTTGCAACTTGTACTTTCAGTTTATTATTATTATTATTTTTTTGGTGAAATACTTTCAGTTTATTTTGATAAAATGAATTTGATTACTTACATAGCAAAAAAAAAAACTGCTTTATTTATTAACCTACATCACATGTCATATTGATAACAAAAATTTGGCTCATAAGCAAATTAATGAGTATAATAAAGTTTATTTACAATTTAAAGCGAAAATTAAAGTTAAAAATGTCAAACACTCATGTCATTAGATTGATGATGTAAATGGCATGACGTGCTACTCGGTTGTAGACCAAGATGGTAATTGACTTGCTACGTAGCAAAGACTTGCGTCAACGGGCTCGTGTGAGCGTGCATGTACTGTTTTTTTTTTTCCTACTCAGCTTCTGCAGAGTCTTAAGATCGATTACATCAAGATATTTCCAGAATATTTGATGCCCTAGAATATCATCGACACAATGAATATCAAAAGATTTACGAAGCTCAAACTTCGCCAACCAATATACGCAATAGTTTGCCTCAAGATACAACGTGTCCTTCTTTTACAGTCTAATACGTTTTCTGCCTCAGCTTCCAAGTCGAAACTTTGAAGGCATAAACAACTTCGAAAATGACCAGGTAGAATTCTTCCTAGGACTAATTACAACCAAACCTAGAATTAGCATTAAATAATTAATTCTGATGGACGATTATTTTGCTGATAAAGAGGGTGATTACGTGTGCTAATGTAAACCAAAACTTAAGATGATCGCATAACACATTCAGCATGATTTGTGGGAATCAGTGGAGTGATAGAGAGACCCCAATACTGAATTAGCAATAACCATTCTAGCTCAAGCGTGAATTAAGATCTGTTTGGCTTACCTTTTAAACTTAAAAGATTCACATTAATTTATTTGACCCATTTTTTTAAAGTGCTTTTAAATAAAAGTTAAAGTTAAAAAAGACAAAAATTAAGAAGCTACAAATTGCAGCTTTTTAAAAAAGAAGAATTTTTTATATTTATTTTTTATATTTAACCATCTACTTATCTAGTAAGTCAATGTAAAATTTTAATTTTGATGATAGTTTCCACATTTCACAACTAGATCTCCACATGTAGGAAAGAAAAAGGATGGCGATCGACCTTCAATCTTCCCCCTTCTTTCGTTGTCACTTCCAATCAAACATTTTAATTTTTCTTGTGTTTCTTCTTCTTCTTTTGTCTTTATTTTCAAGTCGACTTCTATCTCTTTCTTTAAAAAGTCTGCTGCACTTTTTAACTACACGGCTAGCAACCACATGCCTACATTGCATTTCGTCATTCATCATCTGATTTTTTGTTTTTCCTTCGGTTTCTTGTAGTTTTAATTAAAATTAATGATTGAGATACAATATTAGAATTTAAAATATCGTATTACTTAGAAGAGGATTTTAGTCCATAAGCATAATATCCTTCTTTCTCCTCTTACAATTTTGCTGCCTCAGCTTGCAAGTTGAAACAGACAGAGTGATGTATACATTACAAATTAAGAATTATCATCTTTGTTAGTTTTGGTGGGAAATATTTGTAGTGACTAAGGAAACTTGGTTGGAGAGTAGAAAATTGATAAGAGCATCTGTAGAGAATGGGAAGAACTCGGCTTTGGAGGAATTTAGTTGTTATTAGTTTTTGGATTACGAACAAATGATGGAGCTCATATTTAAGCCCCAATGATAGTTCTAGGTACAAGAGTTTTACATAAAATATTTGGGATATCCCCAAATAGTCGAGATAATTTTCCTAAAGTCCATTAGATATTCTGGTGAAAAAATCTAAGATACTACTTTCCAGATTTTTCTTGAATTATTCCTAGATATTTCCAAGTTAATAAACTCTAAATTTTTATTATCTATTAGCTTGGATCACATTAGTGGCTAAACAATAATTGCTTGAACCATAATTCTCTCGAGCCAAATAAGCATTAATCCATTGGAATTTTAACCATCTCGTTCAACAAAAACTTTTAACCCGTTCCAATACGTTATTGTGAAATTGATGTATCGAATAGTTTCTTCTAATCAATCTGTTCAATCAAGTTTAGAGCTGATAAGTTTCAGAGACTTCCGTGTCAAGAACTGCATTAGTTTCTCCATTAAGAAAGTGACACTGAAAGGCTTCATGTCCGCTTGTATGAGAACAACCACTCATGTCCACTTGTATGCATTCACATCTGCTGTTTGACCATTAGCAATTGAGTCCTGTTTGTCCGATTTGAGTTGGTCCCTGGAATACGCTGCAGTCGTATCTTTTAGTAATTAAACTTGATTAGGATTCTATTACTGATTAAGAATCTAATAAATAAGTTTTAGTATAGAGTATAAGAATTTTATTCTTAAAAGGATTAGCAATTATTATTTATAAATAAGACTACTTACGTTGATTTTAGTTGTCACACATCACAAAGTGGGTGTACTATATTAAATTAGTTAGAGTTAGAGTACATATACCTATAGTTAGATATATCTGAGTTATTATTGTAATAGTTTCTATGAGCAATAAAAAATAATATTCCGTTGATGTAGGCTATGCCGAACCACGTTAAAATATTATTGTGTTCCTAATGTATCTATGTGCACGATCCTTCTAACAAAGTGGTATCAGAGCCTGGGACTGCATATAGATATGTTGGTTATTATTGTTGCCAAGAGAAGTGCATTCCGCTGTTGAAGTAGAAGAATACAAAGAAGAAGACGTTGAAGCAACCAAGAAGCTTGCGTCGAGATATGGTGTAATGCTCATTGTTGAAGATTGTTGCCGCGACGCGTTTAGCAGATTGATGCTGCGTCGGAGCAATGGAGTTCCAATAGCAACTCCAAGTTCAGAAGATAACAACATGGCCAACAGAGAAGGGATGGCTATGCGTCATCGCTGTTGTGCCATGAAGGAGATGGCGTCCCCAAGTGTGCCGAAGAAGACAGACGACTGCGATTGTCTAGAAGAAAATCAACGATTACTACTATTGAAGAAAGAGACGGAGATGATTGGCGAAGAAAAAATTGCAAGTTAAGATAGAACGCAACAAAAAAAAAATCAAAAATCAACAAAAAAGAAAAAAAACGAAAAAACAAAAAAAAAGACAAAAAAAATGAAAAAATAAAAAATAAAAAATGAAAGAATTGCAACGGCAAAGAGAAATATGCCACTGCTCAAAACGAGGCCAAAGACGAAGTTGTTTCGTTAATGAAGAAGCAACTATAGGTTTTGGTGGCTTGACAACTCATTGGAGCTTGAAACCATGATCTGCAAACAATTCGATTTGCTGGAAAGAGAAACAGATGATGGTATTGCTGCTGCATGCCTCCCTTGACCAGATTGTCGTCGGCGAAGGAAGAAACCATTGGAGAAGATGGTGGTGGATCACATCGTGGTGGTTCGTGGTTGCTAGCAAGTCAAATCAAGTTTAAGGAGGGATGTTAGTAATTAAACTTGATTAGGATTCTATTACTGATTAAGAATCTAATAAATAAGTTTTAGTATAGAGTATAAGAATCATATTCCTAAAAGGATTAGCAATTATTATTTATAAATAGGGCTGGGCTACCTAGGTTGATTTTAGTTGTCACACACCACAAGGTGGGTGTACCATATTAGATTAGTTAGAGTTAGAGTACATATACCTATAGTTAGGTATATCTGAGTTATTATTGTAATAGTTTCTATGAGCAATAAAGAATAATATTCCGTGGATGTAGGCTATGTCGAACCACGTTAAAATATTATTGTGTTTATCTATATATACTATCCTTCCAACAATATCTGCTGCATTTCGCGCGTCTACAAATACAGAATCCATGCATTCACTAGGCAGCCAACACAAAGATTCCCACATTTCCCAACCATTCTGCAAGCCAGCATGGCTAATGTCTCTCTTCAACTTTTGTTCCTCATTATTTTGTCCAAAGTTTTATACTTCGACACCATTAAACTAGGCTTCTGCCATGATGGTCTGAATGTGAGTTGCATTGAGATCGAGAAAAAAGCGCTGCTTGAGTTCAAAAGTAATCTTTCAGATCCTTTAGAGAGACTCTCTTCTTGGAAAGGAGAAGATTGTTGTCAATGGAGTGGCGTGAGTTGCAACATTCAAACCAAGCATGTCATCAGACTCGATCTTCATAACCCAACCTCCGATGACATCTTTAGAAAAACGCCAGCTCTAGGGGGTAAGATCTCATCATCTTTGCTTGATTTGAAGTATTTGAGTCACTTAGACCTCAGCATGAACAATTTTCAAAGAAGTCAATTTCCGAATTTCTTGGGGTCCCTTAAAACTTTGAAATATTTAAACCTTTCTGGTGGAAACTTCACTGGTTCAATTCCCCAAAGTCTTGGTGACCTTTCAAGTCTGCAATATCTTGATCTAAATCCTTACTTAGATGATGTTTTAGTAGAGAGTGACCTTCAGTGGGTGTTTGGTCTTTCATCTTTGAAACACCTTAATTTGGGAGGTATAGACCTTGGTAAAGCCGCATCTTACTGGGTTCAAGCTATCAACACTCTTCCCTCTTTGTTAGAGTTACATTTGGGCTGGTGTCAACTTTCAAATCCTCTGCCTTCTCTTACATTTGTCAATTTTACATCCCTTTCGATTCTTGATATTCCTGGAAATGATTTTAATGGCACCATACCTCGGTGGTTGTTCAATCTTAGTAGCCTTACACATCTTGATCTCAGCGCAAACGATTTTCAAGGTGTGACACTAGATGACTTCTCCAAGTTAAGGGCCCTTGAAAAACTTGATTTAACTGGAAATCATGGTCACGGAGGTAGATTGTCGAGAAGTTTGGGGAAGCTCTGCAATCTGAAGGTATTGGTGCTATCCGATACTAGCATCATCGGTGATATAAATGATTTCATCCACAGCTTGTCAGAATGCTCAAACAACAGTTTGGAGACACTTGACCTCTCATACAACCGACTGAGTGGAAACATTACCAAGAATATTGGGCAACTCTGGCCCTTAGTTGTGTTGGATCTCTCTGGAAATCTATGGGGAGGTATCATTACAGAAGCCCACCTAATGAATCTCTCGAGCCTAAAACAATTGTCAATTGGTAGTCCATATTCTTCAAACATTTCATTGGCATTCAACATCAGTTCTGATTGGGTTCCTCCTTTTAAACTAAGTTCTGTTCAGATTCGTTCATGTCAACTGGGCCCCAAATTTCCAGAATGGCTCAAAACCCAAACAGAGCTGACTTCTTTGATATTAGCTAATACAAGGATTTCAGACACCGTACCTGATTGGTTCACGAAGATGAATCTACAACTTCATGAGCTGATTCTTTTTAACAATTCATTGAATGGTGAAGTCCCAAACTCTTTCCAATTCACCCTTGATTCCACTGTTGATTTGAGTTCAAATCATTTCGAGGGGCCTCTTCCACTATGGTCTTCTAACATGAGTGGATTGTATATGAGTCATAACAAATTCTCTGGACCCATACCTTCAGATATTGGTATTAAAATGCCCAATGTGTGGAATTTTGATATATCCAACAACATCATAAATGGGAGTATTCCCATGTCTTTGGGTAATATGACAAGGCTGCAAATCCTAGACATGTCAAGCAATTATCTCTCAAGGGAACTTCCCCCGATTTGGGATAAAATGCAAATGCTTTACTATGTTGACATGTCAAATAACAGCCTCAGTGGTATAATTCCAAACTCCATGGGATCTCTTAGTTCTGTCTGGGTCTTTCTGGAAAGTTGCCTTCAAGTTTGGAAATTGCACTGAATTGAAAGTCCTTGATGTTGGTGATAACCAATTATCTGGAAAGCTTCCAGCATGGGTAGGTAGCATGCAACCATTTTTGATACTTCGGCTCCGAAATAATTCACTCACGGGAAAAATTCCTTTCCAGTTGTGTAACCTTTCTTTGCTTCACATATTAGACCTCTCAAAAAATAACCTATCAGGATCAGTTCCTTCCTGTATAGAAAATTTGAATGGATATCAAGCCAAACCTGATTATATTTCAACATATCTACTCAACTTGCAAGTTGTCACAAAAGGAAGCACACTCTTGTTCGCTTCCACTACACTTTCCCTTTTCAATAGTATAGATCTCTCAAACAACCACTTAAGTGGAGAAATTCCAGCGAACATAACAACCCTAATCCAATTGAACACTTTGAATCTATCAATGAATCACTTAAGAGGGAAAATACCATCAGATATTGGGAACTTGAACCTATTAGAGACCCTTGATCTTTCATTAAACCAACTAACAGGGTCTATTCCAGCAAGCATGGCTTCCTTAACTTTTTTGAATCACTTGAATTTTTCATATAACAACTTGTCAGGTCATATTCCCACTAGCAACCAATTTCTATCCTTCATTGATCCATCAATATACGAAGGTAATGCTGAACTTTGTGGGGGCCCTCTGTTGTCTAAACGTGCAAATGAGACGTCATTTACTGGCAGAGACGGATTAAATGATGGAAATGGAGATAGGGAGGATGATAAACTTGAAAAGCTTAAATTCTTCGTTGTCGTAGGGTTGGGATTCTTTTCGGGATTTTGGGGTGTGTGGCACATTGATAATCAAGAAGCGTATGAGAGATGCTTACTTTCACTTTTTCGGAAGAATGAAAGACAAGATATGTGAAATTCTCACATCCATTGAGGTCAAAGTTTGGAGAAGTTTACACTTGTGATCAAATTCTGGCCAAAAGATGAGAGGTCTTAATATGCAATAAATAATGGCATTAAGATCATTTCTCCCATGATCTTACGGCTAAAATCCAAATTCATTTTTCAATTCCCTACTTTTTCATGAAATGTAACAGAATTAGGAAACTATTGAGTTGTACTAATCTTGTCCACTTAACAACTCAATTATGAAGCTTGCTTAGGTTGTTTTGTAAGAAGAGGCGGGTTGCGCCTCTTCTAGTTTAGACTGGATGATGGGGCAGGTAAGTCCCCATTCTTGTTCTCATTTTTTGTTATTGATAAAACCCCGGAGGGTGCCTCCCCTCTTTCACCAAACAAAAAAAAAAAAGAAAAAGAAAAAGCTTGCGCGCATGCATTAACAAAACTATTCCCTTTCAAATGGAAGGCATGAATAACTCTATCGTGAGGCATTAGAGTTTGCTAGAATAGACCCAATTGCAAACATCATCTTAGTTTCAGCTGTGTTACTTTATAAATGGAGTTATCCACCTGATTCATTATCAAGAAGTTTACATTTACATACTATTTTCTCCAGATCAGGAACAATGGAAGTGATGTTCTCTTTCATATTCCTTTTAATATACGGAGAAATGAAGATTTTATGCTCATTATATTTTCTTCATTCTTTTTGCATTAGTTCTAGCCATTTTTGCACCTTCTAGACAACCTGAACGTACAACATACACACATCTTTGCTTTCTTCATTACTAACGGAATAATCCTTCAAAATTTAACCAAAAATGAAATAGAATATCTCATTTTGTTACTACTCGAGAACTAACAGTCCCTCCAAAAAAAAAGGTGGTAGGAAGTTTAGTGATACATTCTTAACAGATTTATTTTATTTTCGTCATAGCTCACATTTAAAACAAAAATACTATTAAGTTGAATTATCTTACTGCTTCGGCATTCATAACAAGCCCTAGGGTTTGCTTGCATTGGGTGATTTGGAGTAAAATGAATTGATTTGGGGTGATTTTCAATTCTTTTTTTCTTGTGTTGATTGGAGGATTTTGGGGTGATTTGATTAGGAGAGATTTGTAGAATCATTTAATGAGATGATTTTATAATCGCCACAAATTGGGTGATTTAGGCTGGTTTCATCCAAATTATATTATACTATGTTTGTATTAGCTCTTACACTTATTACACTTGTACCCTTAGAAAGAAAGAAAAAGGTCAATGTGTTTATAAAACTTATTTATACTTTCTATTTTCTTTTCAATCCAAGCAAAGAATACACATAATCCTTTAATTATGAATCTTTTCTTTATAATTTTATCCAATTCAAAAGATGTAATCCTTCCCATTTTTTTTCCTTTATTAGTGAATGCTTTCCTAAAGATATTTCACAAATTACTCAATGAAGTTACCAAATTACTCTTTGTGTTGCCAAAGATATTTTACAATAAAGTTATCCAATTTTTGCACCCACCTCTTGGTTGTTGTATTTCCTTTTCACTGCCGTACAAGTTATCCATTATGAAAATTCCTAGGGTTGTTGGTTGTCAAATGATGGACATTACTTTTAGGTTGTACCTCCACTTGCCGTGTTCAGTGTTCGGGTTGCACAACTAATGTCGAATCATTTAATTTTGTCATGCTACTTGATATTGTTGTTTATATAGTCATTCTTTCACCATTTTTTTGAGAATAATGTCTTCCACGTAATATCGACTGGTAATATATAGACATTGAGCTTCTTTCCATATGCCCACCGTCAAAACCCAATAACACGTTGGAATGTATTAGATTACTACAAGCGTTTAAGTTCCTGAGATGTAATGAATAAAAATCAGAAAAAAAAAATCATTCGAACTAAAGATCTATTCATAATGTTATGATGTTATAAGCGAGAATCAACGTACAGTTATAATTTATTGACATAGTTTTTTTTTTTACTCAATCAGCAAGAGTTCATTTCATTTCACTAATCGAAAAACATGTGACAGAGTCATTTACATATGTATCACATCTTAACAAAAACAAAAAGTCCTTAAAACTCAGCTAATAAGCTCATCTAAATTCCACAATCTACAAAGTTCCCTATTGTTTCATTGTTCATAACCTTTTTAGTAGTAAGCATTTTGAAACGGACTTCATTCTCGATCGTCCTCATTACTTGCTCCTAAGTGGCAAACTCATTCTTGAAAATTCTTGAATTCCTTTCATTCCATAAGAAATAGATGCAAGCCGTGAAACTCAGTTTGAGAAGTTGAGCTTGCAAAGTTCTCTTTTACGCTATTCTGATACACCTAAGTAACACCCTCTCCCATTGGATGCCCATAACTTTGATCTTATCTTTCTTTATACAATTCCTCCAAATTCTTCTACTAAATGGGCACTCAAAGAACAAATGTTCTCGAGTCTCAATCACAATGTGGCAAAGGCTGCAACAGCTATTAACTTGGATTCCCCAACCAATCATTTGCGCTTTAGTTGACAGGCGATCCCGAATTGCAAGCCAAGAACAGAAACTATGTTTGGGAATATAAATCCCCTTCTAGAGAAGCCGATCCCAATCCACCTTGGCATACTTTTTGCGAACCTCCTCCCATGCTTTAGCTGTAACAAACTCACCATTTGTGCCAATTTTTCAACGAATGCAGTATGGCACATTAGTATCAGTAGCTAAGTCATTTGTAAGATAACTCAAACTCCTTGGCCAGTACCACTCATTCCCACGGATCACATCACTGACTTTGCATTGTAAACCAAGTCGAGAAGTTGTGATATGCTCAATATCAACCAACTTGATAAGTTTCCCCTGCGAATGCCAAGTATCCCACCAAAGGAAAGTGTTTCGACCATCCCCCACAATATGCTCAATATATTTACTCACTTCCTCCTTGAGTTTAAGGATTTTCCTCCAAGCCCAAGAGCAATCAGCCGGTATATCCACACTCCAAATACAATTTTCTTTAAGTAGAACTTTATGAACCCATGTCTTCCAAAGAGAGTTCGTGTCTGAATACATGTGCCAGAACTGCCTGAGCATCGCCACTTTGTTAAGCTCATCAAGAGGTATAAAACCCAGCCCACCTTCATCCCAAGGTTTACAAATATCAAGCCACGAAACTTTAGCCCTATGGGACACCTCCTAGTTGCTACCCCAAAGGAAAGTTGATAACTGTTTTTGAACCATTTTAATAACCCCTTTCGGCAAGATAAACACACTACCCCAAAAATTGAACATACTGATCAACACATGCTTAACAAGTTGAAGTCTCTCAGCATAAGATAACTACTTACTCGTCCAATGTTGGATTTTGTTTGTGATTTTGTTACAAAGAGTATTCCGGACTATAGCATTCATTCTACCAGTAGTGAGCGGAATTCCCAAATATTTAACAGGCAAATTTCCTTCCT
Organism: Ehretia macrophylla; assembly: GCA_037974665.1. NCBI lineage: Eukaryota > Viridiplantae > Streptophyta > Magnoliopsida > Boraginales > Ehretiaceae > Ehretia > Ehretia macrophylla. Next base: position 37,157,212 of record CM075767.1, read on the forward strand.
TAACATCTAGTACTTGGCAAATCTGAGCTTTAAAGGGTAGGGGACATCCACCAAAGAAGACAGAACTTTTATCATTGCTAATTGACATACCTGACATGCAGGAGAACAGATCAAGGCCTTCTTTGATGGCCTTAGCCGAAGAAGGATGCCCTTTGAAAAAGATCAAAATGTCATCTGCAAAGCACATGTGAGAAAGCTTGAGCTTGGCACATCTAGGATGAAATAAAAAATCTTTCCTCTTTGCCGTTAAGTTGAGGATCTGAGTTAGCACCTCCACACAGATCACGAACAAGTAAGGGGAGAGCGGATCTTCTTGGCGGATTCCTTTCGAACTTTTAAAATATCCCTCAAGCTGCCCATTAATAGCAATAGAAAACTTTGGAGACGAGATACATATTTGGATTCTTTTAACAAAAATCTCCATATAGCCAAACGCCGCCATAGCTTTAAGAATGAAATCCCAGCTAATCGTATCATAGGCGTTCCTGAAATCCACTTTCACAGTATACCACTGTCCTTTACCCTTTCTACCATAGTTACGAATAATATCATGGGCAACCAAAATATTATTTGTCATCCTTCTACTTTCCACAAATGCCGCTTGATTGGGAGATATAATACCGGGAAAAGTTTTGCGAAGCCGATTAACAGGAACCTTGGACAGACACTTGTAGATTGTATTACAACAAGAGATAAGCCGAAAGTCATTAACTGTTGAAGGGCTATCCACTTTAGGAACCAGGGTGATAATAGTAGAGTTTGTTTCCCCTAGCAATTTACATGAATTGAGAGCTGACTTGACTGCATCACAAATCTCTTTACCAATAAGTTCCCAAGCTGATTTATAAAAATGTGAAGGGTAGTCGTCAGGTCCAGGGCTTTTATCACTCATAATGGAGAACATAGCTGCTCGAATTTCCTCGTCACTAATGGGAGCATTGAGCAAATCATAATCACTGCTAAAGATGGTTTTCCGAACAATAGCTTTAATATTATTCACTATAACCCCATTATGCCCTCTGTTATTTGATCCAAGAAGATTTTTGTAGAATCTCAAAAACTCTTCCGCAATCTTTTCCTCAGAATCAAGGCAACCACCCTTCTCATCAATCAGCCTTCTAATAGAATTGCTTGACTTTCTACTCTTGATAACCCTATAAAAATATGCAGAATTATGATCATCGTCCTTAAGCCACTTGGTTTTAGCTTTCTGCCTAAGACATTCCTTATCCCTCTTCATAAGTAACTCTAAAGAATCCCGAAGTTCTTTTTCTTTAGCTTGGAACACCGCTCGGTGAACTCCATTAAGCATATCCCTATGGATCCCATCAAGCTCTTCTTTCACCTTGTTAATCTCTTTATCCAGGTTCATGAAGTGATCCCTATTAAAGCTCTTGAGAGCAGATTTCAACCTCTTTTGCTTTTGAATAAGACAGTACATAGGAGTACCAACAACATTCCCAACCCACGAGTCATGCAAAATTTTCTGGTAATCCTCATGTTGTGTCCAAGCGTTATAGAACTTGAAAGGCTTTGCTTTCCTTGCACTAGTAGGCTCGGTGCTAAGAATAATAAGGCAGTGGTCAGAAGTACTTGGGGAACCAAGCTCAGCCACATAGAGATTATAGTCAATAATCCACTGATCATTCCTGAAAGCTCTATCAATTCTACTTGCTCTTAACTGCTCATCTGGACTTTTATTACTCCATGTGTAAATAGGTCCAACCATAGGAAGTTCAGTGAGACCAGCAACCTGCAAACAATTCTGAAAATCAATGGCTCCAGGAAGAATTTGATCACAATTTAGCTTATCCTCAATCTTGAGAATCTTGTTGAAATCTCCAAGCACACACCAGGGGGACCCCGCAGTAAGATTAGACAAATTGGTTATATCTACCCAAAGCTTCCTTCTCTCAACAACTTGATTGTTCTCATACACAACACACAAATAGAAGGGTCTACTATTTGAGTGGACTAGAACGGAACAAATGATTGCTTGATCTGTAACACCCCCAAAATTTTAGGCTTTGACTTTCTCTATTTTATAATAATACCTCTTTGATTGACATTATTATGGGATGATAATAAAATATTAATTGATGATTTATGGGAACAAATTATTTTATGACCAATTTTGATATATATTAGGTAATATAAATTAATGGGACTAATTTATAGGAATCAGTTATTAGAGTGGATTAATTTGAGTTATGAGATAATAATAAAATTTAGTTGCTGATTTTGTGTGATTTGAAGCCTAAAAACTTAGTCAAAATAATTAGTGGCTAAGTTATCTACTTATATGGAAAAGATGGCAAACGTGGTTTGTGTTACTACTGCTTACTTATTTATAAAACCCGTAGGCAGGGTCTGTTAGTAGCAAAAAAATAAAAATAAATTATACAGGAGATAGAGAAAAGCAACGAAGGAGGAAAAAGCAAAAAAGTTCATCTACTAGTTATTATGAGTCTTGGCAAACTATGACAGTATTCTTTAGATTTTGGTATCAGGTATTGTTTGTTCAATCCGCAAAGCCCATTGGAAGTTCTGGCATGATTAAAAGTTTTCGTTTGGTGATTGAGGTAAATTTTGTGAGAGTTAAGATTTTTTTATTTGAGTTGACTTTATTCAAGGATTATTATATTACATAGGCTATATGATTAGAGTTCAAATTTGAGGTGTTAGCACATGTGGTATGAGGTTGAGAATTAATTATTTGATTTGTGCATTCTGATTTTAGGGATTGGGATTTGAACAACCTAGATTTAATTTTCAGAATTATGGCTTTATAATTTTGTAATCGAGGTAAGTAGAATTTAACATTTCTTTGTCTACTCCATTTGTTTATCTACAATAATTATTCAAGTTATTGCTACTCCACTCCTTGTTCAAAATTTTCTTTCAGTTTGTCGTATCGATTCTTCCGAAAACTATATTATGAGTCACTAATTCAAGTCCTACAAACTATATAAGCTATGTATCGAATCCTAGACCGTTGGGAGTTAATAATGTTAGGAATAATGCCCAAAAGCCAATAAATTATATTTTAGAATTATGGATAATGTGTTATTTAATTTATTAATTCATTTAATATGGGCAGTTTATTTATTTATTATATTATAAATGTTTTGATTGAATAAATAAAGTCCATAGAATACTATTTATAGATTATATCCTTAGGAGTAAGGATATCAGTGACGGAATCAATAATCATGAATATATTCTAAAAGTTGTCCCCGATCATAGGATAAACTAATTGGGCATTAGTTTATCCGGATAGATCGGATTACAGTCTACTAATCAAATTGTATGAGATATCAATTTGAGCGATTTGTCTCATATCGTTATAGTAGATGTATAAGTACTTATTGTGAATAAGTAACTGGACTTGACCACCGATACAACGAATTAAATGGAATGTCAATAATTCGTTGTATCATGTAATTATGCCATTAATCCTCAGACCTGAGACGCTACGATTATCTCACGATTAGGAATGCTATGATTTGCTGGTACAGATAAGCTAGTCCTAATCATGATTAGATAATGTATTTAGTGGTTGTGATTTATTCCGTCATGCAAAAATGTATGTGTAGACACGGAAACTGTCAATTGGGTGTCTAATGCAATCTGATTAATTGAGTGACTTAAAATCCTTGGCCAAGGTGGAATAGTGGAAGTCATTCCATGATTTATTCATTAGTCACTAATTAATTAGGTTTTGGCGTATGGTCGAGTAAGAGAGTTTGACGACCCAATCCATGAATCTGGTTTGATCGGGATAATTAAGACAGTATGATTTGATTGCATATAAATTACTATTTGGGTTCGCATGCTTGCATTTCATCTTTAATTGGGTAATCGTGATACACTGCTAGGTGTCACTCACGATTAGCGAATTAATTAGAAAGAGTTCTAATTTAATTAATTGGTTGAATAAATTATCTACCGATGATTAAATATGAATCCGAGAGGTCACACACAAATGGAATTTGTAGATTAATTGAATTAGAGAAAAGATTAATTAAATTTAGGATTGTCCTAAATATTAATTTAATTGGGCTCGTAGTAATCAGATGGTGTTCTGATAAATATGAAGTCCAAGACTGGTAAGTTTAAGACCAGCCCACTTATAACTTAGGTCATATATGTTTCCTATATATAGAACTATTCTGATAGAGAAAAGCTAGCACAATTTCATCAGTAAAAAAAATATATAGGATTTCTCTAGAAACCTAGTGGGGGTAAAAAATCCAATTAGCAAGTGCAAATTCTGTGTGGATCAATCTTGGAGGCTGCACACGTGGAGATCTTGATTCAGATTCTACATTGAATTATGCTTCAAGAGGTAATCCTAAAACTATTGCAGATTTAATTTAATTAGATTAAATTGTTATCTGATTTAAATCTGCATAATTAAACATGGACAGATACATGATTTATTTTCCGCTGCTCAATTATTTTAATTATCATGTATATTTCCCAACAGTGGTATCAGAGCCACCGTTCATGTTTGTTATGTGATTTAACGTTTATGGCACGATTTTCTATATGTCTTATATTGAAATTAAAGTTGTTTAATTTTGTGATTGAAAAAAAAATAGCCCAAAAAATCTTTCTTCCCAACTTATATGGAAAATGTGCTTTTCATAATTAAAATTTTTAAAAAGTGTTTTTCTGAAAATTTTAATTATTCTGTTTATATATATATTGTATATATTTTTCAGAATTTTGAAAAACCTTTTTAATAAATAAAAAAAAAATTGAAAACCCACCCACCCCAGGCAGTGGCGCCGCCGCCGCCAGCAGTGGCGAGGCCAATGCCGGCAGCAGCGCACGGAACTGCTGCCATAGCGGCACCGAGGGAGTCGCTGCTTACCCCAGCAGCGTTGCGGTGCTACTGCCATAGCAGCGCCGCAAGGCTGCTGCTTAGTGCACGCTGCTACCTGGCAGCGCTGCTGCTAGGCAGCAGCGCTGCGTAAGGAGGCAGCGCCGCTGCCAAGGTAGCCACTATGGCTGCAAGGTGTAGCCATGGTGGAAAAATGAATGGGAGGGGGCGTAGGGAAGAGGAAAGAAAAAAAAATGTTTTTTTTTTTTTTGGATCTAGGGTTTCGACCTAGATCTGAATCCTAGTGGGGATTCGGATCTAGGTCCAAACCCATGATCCAAGGGTTAGGGTTCATGGGTTGTGGGCTTATTTTTGTTTTATTTCTTTTAATTGGGCTATTTGTTATATGGGCTTTTTGAGTTATTTTTATTGTTGGGCTGAGCTTATTTTAATAAAAGGGTTGGACTGTTTTATTTAAATTTAGCCCAAGACTTTATTTTAATAAAAACCCATATAATATTAAGAGATTTTAATTAATAAATTGTTTATTAATTATTTTAAATAATAAATAAAAGGGTTTTTTATTTATTTTAAAATATGAGATATTTTGCCTAATTAATAAATGGTTTATTAAATTTAGACAACTAGATATAATGAGATTATATCAAGGAAATTAATTTTGCCATATTCGCGGATTACCTATTATTTTTATGATTATGTACTTGGATGATCATGGACTAGAATGGATGAATGAATTGATGTATGTTTATTTATTTATTTATTCATTTGGGTTTTATGTAATTATTTAAATGGGGCTTGCATGCCTCATACCCATTTTGATAATGTAAAACTCATATTCCCATTTATGTATCCCACTAGATTAGGAATCTATTTACATAAATGTAACAAGGAGACCAAGCAGGACGCATTAAGGAGTTGGTGGACCCAGTTCGCAGAAAGAGTTTTGTGAAGCCCAACAAGGAGTAGCCCAACTATTGGGCCCTAATTTTATTTTAGGAATTCAACCCAGTGGCTCGGGTTAATAGTGCTCCTAGTCCATGATCATCCTATTTATTTACATGCATTTATTTATTATGCGATATATATTTCAAATGCGTGGATGGTTCTAGTTTAGTTTATGTGATAAATTGAAACCAGAAGCATGGGAAAAGTGAGACCTTAATTAAAGACCGACAAATCTTTTCACTCTAAATATTAAGTTAATAATGATGTAGTCTAAGAGTAGATTATATCGTTGTCTTCCATTATCATAGATTAGTTTATGCAATTGAGTAGCTGGCTGTGGACACATAGGGGCTATTTATTTGTATTCATATGTAAACTAAGTCTATAAAACATAAGATGTAGGAGAATTTAGATTCTTACTGGCTTCCAAAAATCTATCATGTGAAGGGTCGGTATTGCATTGATCCAAATTTTTTAGGATAATGGGTTTGACTTAAACAATTCTTAGAGACCAAAAATCTATAATGTGAGGTCAAGGGAATTGTGGGCAAGTAAATTGGGATTTGTATGTGATGCATTGAATAAGGTGTTATTCACTCATTAGTCTTTGTATCACCAAGAATCTATAATGTGAGGTGAAACAAATATTAATAGGCCCCCCCAAACCACTAAAAAAATCATTTATTTGATTTTCCGTTTTCTACTAGGGAAGTGTGGAATTCGAAAAATTTAGTGGGGGTACTATTTGATTTTAAGACCCAAGTCAAGTAGTTAATAATACGTTATCTAATTTCAATTAATTATTTTCTGCAGTTACATGTCAAAAATGAATCATCTTGCAACTATCCTAAATAAGAATTGTTTGATCGGACCAAACTATGTTGACTGGTTCCATAACTTGAAAATCGTACTGAGTTCTGAAAAGATTAAGTACGTGCTTGATGGTCCACTTCCTGAAGAGGCTCAAGGGACATCTGAAGAGGAACTGGAAACCATTACGAAATGGCGTGATGATGTGTTGAAGGTCAAAAGCTACGTCTTGGATTCAATGATAAATGAACTTCAACGTCAACACGAGGACATAGACGATGTCACTGAATTCATCAAACACTTACAAGAGTTGTATGGTGTAAAAAATAGGGTTGCTAGGTATGAGATATCTAGGGAATTGTTCCGATTAAGGATGAGTGAGGGATCAGATGTCAATACGCATGTTCTTAAGATAATCGGTTTGATCGAGCGTCTTGAATCCTTGAATTTCTCTAAGGATTCTAACTTGCAGACAGACTTGATACTTCAATCTCTACCTGAATCGTTCCATTCCTTTATTGTCAATTTCCAGATGGATGACATTGAGCGCACCTTACCTCAGCTCTTGAATATGCTGGTTATATATCAAGGGCAGATGAAAGGAAAAGGTAAGAAAACTGTGTTGGTATTTGCCTCTTCTTCATCAGCTAAGAAGCAGAAAAGGAACAAGAAGAAAGGTAAAAAGGTCCCTCAGGGCAAGCCTACAGGAGGCGTATCCAAGAAAAAGGGGAAGGTTGCAAAGCATGAAACTTGTTTTCATTGTGAGAAGGAAGGACATTGGAAGAGGAATTGTCCAGAGTACCTCAAGAGTTTGAACGGAAAGGGCAAGGCTTCTGCAGGTATGTCTCGATTGCTCATGTTTGAGATTAGTCTTTCGATTAATCATGATTCTATTTCATGGGTGCTAGACTCTGGTGCCATTTCTCATATTTGTACTTCTGTACAGGAACTGAGGAGAAGTAGAGTTTTGGGAGAAGGCGACGTGGTCCTGAAGGTGCGAAATAGAGCAATGGTTGCTGCGTTCAAATTCAATTAGCAAGTGCAGATTAATCTTGGAGGCTTCACACATTGAGAGCTTGATTCAGATTCTACATTGAATTACGCTTCAAGAGGTAATCCTAAAAACTATTGCAGATTTAATTTAATTAGATTAAATTGTTATCTGATTTAAATATGCATAATTAAACATGGACGGATACATGATTTATTTTCCGCTGCGCAATTATTTTAATTATCATGTATATTTCCCAACAAATAAGCCGTCATCCATTATTGACTGTGTATTGAATTGTGAATTATATGCGCGCTGCTAAGCAGCCACAACTTCGTATATGTTTTGTTAGTGGTTGAAAATATTGTTCTTGACCTGTTATTGTTGTGATTGAGTTTATCGACCTCTGTTATTTATTGTTCTTGAGCCTCACCATTTCTTAGGGTAGATTCTACTTACTGAGCATTGTTTCGCTCAACCCTTTCTCTTTCTTACTTTTGCATATGACAAATTCAGTTCGAGGTTTAGTGGCCTAGAAGTTTCATGAAAAGATGCAAGAGATTAGAATGCTTAAAAAGATTTGTTGTATTTTAGTATATGATTATTTTGGAGATTTTAATATTTAATTAGTGCATGATACTTATACTTTTTATTTTGAGCATTTTATAGATTGTTTTATTGAGTTTTAGAGCCTTACGAATTTAGGAAGATTTATCTTTCTAGGTTCACGGCGGTCGCGTTTCCAGATTTGTTCGTTAAATTTGGGGGCGTGACATGATCTGAGGCTGCAACTTTGTCAACTTTCACTACCTGCTTATTCCAAAGAATCCAGATTCTACCTCTGTGGGAAAACTCATAGTTGTGGATAAGGTCCTAGCTCCTGAATCTTTTCCTCATTATCTCAAGAGACTTGCATTCTTTTATTTTAGTTTTTAGTAGACACAAAATATTTATATTTCTACTTCTAGCAAAATTATTTACATCAAGTTGTTTAGGGGGTTTGTTTAATCCCATAATATTCCAAGAAGCAACTCTAATCATGAAGATCAGGGGGTTTTTTCGGATCATTCCCCTCTTGTGGAACACCTTGGTGAGCTTTGGACAAAAGATCTGTAACAGCTTCATTTATATCCAGTCCTTTTTGATCAAGTGCAGCAAACTGATTAGTCTATTCTTTCTTGGCTTTACTTGATTCCCCTTTCTCCGAAACTGACTTCCCCTCTTTGCGCTGTTGTGATTTCTTTGGGCTCAAGCTATGCTTTTTTGGAACAGTATTCTAATCCTTGGGAAAAGAAAGGGCCTATGCCATAGGTTGGACCTCTTCAACAGGTGGGGACTTAGTAGAAACATTCACAGCAGGAGGGGTAGGTTTCTCATTTGTTTCATTTGTTACCACAGTACCCTTCCCACGCCAAACTTCTTTAGTATTCCTGCAATTCTTTGCCTTGTGTCCAAGTCTCTTACACATACCACAAATTTGTGGTACCCAAGTGTATTCAACAGTAACATCAGCCGTAAACCCCTTACCAAGATTCACTAGGATAACCTCTGGCAGCTCTTTGCCCAATTCAACCTCAACACAAATACGAGCATAACCCAATAGGGATTTAGATTCAGTAATCGAATCCATTTGAACAGGGTCCCTCAAATAGCTAGCTAGCAAACTCAGCCCCTCAGAAGTCCACAACTCCGTGGGAACATGTCTCAAATTCACCCAAATCGAAAAACGATCGAGCTTAAACTCCTCCAGTTTCGTCCTTAGTTTCTATTTTCTGAGGAATAGAGGTTTGTTAATAACATGCCACAACTGGCCCAAAACAGAACTGCTCTTCTCTTTATCAGCAAACTTGAAAATAAAGAAGCCCTTCCCTGTTGTCACTACGTCCACTTTACCCAAATGTTTCCACTGGTTATCAACCATTTCTTTCACAAGAGAATATGACGGAGCTCTACCAAAGAATTGACCAACTAAACAACTATCCCAATACGCAATACCACTGTCAATAATTGGTTTAGGCACAACAATCTTACCTCCACTGATTTCAAGCTCCTTCCGCTCAAGCTTTATGGGTCCTTTAATAGCTCCATCAAAAAGCTTCTTCCAAGTCTTTTTCTTTGTCGGAGATTGAACCTGTTGCTGCTCCGACACGGTCTTGGTGTAATGTTCCTGCACCGTTTGGGCCTCAGTTCTGACACAACAACTGCTACAAATTTCACCTTTCTCACGGACTTCAACATCAATAAGCAGGCCAGGCAACGACGGAAACAAATCACTATTAAAGGGGGCTAGCTCTGTTAACCCATCCCCCATAGGAGGAGACGAAGGTACCACCGACGACGAAGATTCTTCTGACTTCGAGATCTGAGAGCTAGGTATAGGTGAGCCATTGTGTCCACCCACAGTTTTCAACTGGAGTCTTTGACTCGAACGCATTCCTTTGGTATACTTCCCTTTAGCCATGAAGGAAACTCACGGGAAACCAAAGAAAAAGAGAAAGGGTCAAGAAAGAAAAACGCGGCGGTACAAGGGTTTTTTGGCTAAGAAAAGTGTTTGCAAGGTGGTACGTATATATGCAGTTCATAAAATTATAATATCATAAGAGTATCATCACTCCCATATTAACAAGCTTGGAGTCCGGGGTCAAGACAAGACAACACTTGAATCCACGTTAGCTTGACTTGTCCAATGTATGGAGTGGATTACTTTTTGTAGATTTTTCCCTTCCTCCTTCATTGATAAAGATAACTCTTCGTCAGAATTTCAATACAAAATCTTTCTCAGCTCAAATATGTCATTTATAATTTTGTGGCTTCTGTATACTCTATCATGTCAGGCTTCTTAGCAAAATCCTATTCGACCTAGCTTATCAATGGGGTATTTGCAAAGAGTAACAAGAATCAATTGAATACTTCTGGTTCCAGATCCCAAGACTTGGCTTCGGGCCGCTATTTACTTTTTTTGGGCTGAAAGGAATCAAAGGATTTTCACGATTTCAGCTCAGTCGGATGATCACCAAATTATTGATTGCATTAAGAATAGTTAATAAGTTAGTATTAAATGTGGAAGGTTGTTTTGTAATAGTATGATCAATAGATCTATTTGTACATTGTGGAATCTCAATCGTGGAAACCTCCATTAGGTTGAGCGTGCCCTTCTTTTTTTTTTCTTTTTTTTTTTGCGAAAGAGGGGGACTTCCCTCCGGGATTTTATTAATCAACGAAAGAACAAAACAAAAGTGAAGGGGGACAAATAGCCTAAACTTTCACGGGAGAATGGAGGACTTACCTGCCCCATCGTCCAATTCTAATATAGAGGAGGCACATGTTGCCTCATCTAACAAAAGAGAACCTAATGGAGCTTAAAAGGGTTGTTGTTTGAAAAGTTGTGATACTATCCAAGTGACAACTTAAAAAAGTACAAAACAAAAAGAGCAACAAAAATAAAGGGGATACATAATTTGCCTCCCTTAATCTAAGCTTTAAAAGATCCCAAGAGAAGAATAAATACAAGACAGTTTATAGAAACACACTTAAAATCTGAATAGAGGAAGACCTGATTTATCCAATCGAAGCATACATTTCAGTTCGTGATAGTTGTGAGAAGAATTAAGCACATGAAGACCAGAAGCTTTAGCCCCCAAGTTGGCAAGAAAATCTACAGATTGATTACCCTCTCTATAGATGTGAGATAGTTTAGCTTTGCAATCTTTCAGCAGCTTCCTGGCAGCTTGTATGTCATAACAAATGTTCCTTGAACCCTAGGCCCCCTTGGAAATAATGTTAACAACTGCTAAAGCATCCATCTCAACCCATATATTGACAATCCTTCTTTCTTGACAAAGTTGAAGACCTTAGACCAGTGCCAAAATTTCAGTTTTAATGGGAGAGTGATGCCCAAAAAAAACAAAGAAGCCAAAGACAAAATTGCCATTAGAGTCACGCATAATTCCTCCACCACCTGCAAGTCCTCCAATTCCATGGACATGCCGTCGATGTTTAACTTAAAAATATCCTTCAGGTGGTTTCTTCCATTTTACCAGAATAGGGAGTTTAGTGGAAGGTCTATCGAAGAAGCAGTAGAAAGAAGCGGCTACTGATGAGTCCCCTTTCCAGTGCCATCTTTTTAATAGGCTTGGTTGAAACAATTGCAAAATAAGTCTCCTAACTCTCCAAATTACTCTAGATGAGTAAAAACCCAAGTTTTCATATTTAGCGTTATTCCTTTCCACCCAAAGAAACCAGAGGGAGAAGAAAGGAACAAGGGTACGAATGTGCCCCTTATCAACATAGTCACCAGAGAAAATCCAAGCTGAAATCCAGTGGTTGAGAGAACCTGTGGAAGGGATTTTAACTCCAAAATTTTGAGCAAAATGGCCCCAAACACAAGTAGCAGCAGGACTACTAATAAAACAATGGTCAATGGTTTCAATATCTTTACAACATTGACAACAAGAAGCAATGTAGATTCCCTTACCTTGCATACAAATGTCAACCGTAATCCAATTATGAAGTAATCTCCACAAGAAAAAAGAGATCCTAAGTGGTATAGAGCTGTGACAGATGTAGCTTAGAGCGAGTTGTTTGCTTCTTTTAGTTCTAATGCTATCCCAAGCACTACCCAAGGTGAAGTTCCCATCTTTAGAGATAGTCCAAAAAGCATCATCTTTTTTATTCAAATCAATTGGAATCTTGCAAATTTCTTGATCTAATTTTTCAGGTAAGAAGGTTGACAACTTTCTTTCATTCCACTTACCATTTTCAAAAAAGGTGATTGACTTTGGTAGAAGATATTGAGCTAGACTCAGCATATGAGTGAAGAGTAAGATCTTCAAACCAGGTATTATGCCAAAAGGAGATGTCTGCATTTCCAATTCTCCATCTAATGAATTGTTTACCATGGAATCCAGCTTGTTTTAATCTTTTCCACAACGGAGAGTCGTGAGGTTTGGTCTCAATCAGACAAGGATGAATGCCTACACAATAATAATTCCTCATAAAAGTTGCCCAAATGCTGTTAGTTGTTCTAAACCTCTACCAAAATTTGATGTTCATAGCCTCACTCAGATCAGCCAGCTTTCTCATTCCAAGCCCTCCTTCCTCAAAAGGAAAACATTATCTGTTCCAAGTTGTCTAATGAAGTTTTTTGGAGTCTGATCTATTTCCCCATAAGAACTTATTGAAAAGTCTTTCAGGTCTCTGGATGACTGCTTTTGTGGGATGAATGATTTGCATCAGGTAAAGGGGCATGGAAAAGAGAGTACTCTTGATAAGAGTAATTCTATTACATGGTGACAATGTTTTCTTTTCCCAACCTATCGGCTTGGAATTGATCTTCTGGAAAAGCTCATCAAAGAGACTGGATCTTTTTGGGCCTTTAAAGATGGGGACACCCAGATATTTGATAGGGAGATATAACTACTTGTAGCCTGTAGATTCAGAGATAATGATTGTTCTATATCTCGACACTTTCTTGTCAACAATAAATCCACTTTTCTCTTTGTTTACTTGTTGCCCGGAAACTTGCTCATAGTGGCCCAAGAACTCCATGAGTTTTTAAAGAGCATCTTTACTTCCATTAGAGAAAATAGTCACGTCATCTCCAAGGAGAGGTGAGAGACAGAAAAGGAACAACCAGTCTTATAGGACAAAGCAGGGAAGTTATTAAAGAGTTTATTGATGCCCCTAGAAAGATATTCAACTACAATAATGAAAAGGGCTGGAGATATTGGATCCCCTTGCCTTAGTCCCCTCTCAGATTTGAAGTAACTAGAGATTTCACCATTCATAATCAAAGAGAACCAACAATTAGAAATACATCTATTGATTTTGGAGATCCAATCTGCATTAAAGCCAAACTTTTGAAGGACATTAAAAAGAAATTTCCATTGTAGTCTATCATAAGCTTTGGCCATGTCCAGTTGCAATATGACATTGCTGCCTCTTGCTTTTTTGGCAATGTGGTGCACCATTTTGTAATACAATTTTTGGAATAAATAAAACCACTTGTTTATTTCACAAAAAAAAAAAAAGAAGAAAAATTAATTGAATATATTTTCCCGAACTAAAATTAGACAACGGAGGACTAAGTAGACAACATCTTATAAGAATTGCTTCATTTACAAAAGATATAAATGTTTGATCAAGTATTTTGTTTTTTGGGTCGAAATATAGCATTACTTTTACTGGAAATGAATGAGACAAGTAAACAAGAACAATTGAATACATAAGGAGCTGATTCCTAAGGGGTTTCAAAAAAAAATAAGAAAAAAGGATTTCTATGTGGTTAGTTACTGCTTGATTCATAATCAAGAAATCTAAATTTACATGGTGTTTTCTCCAGATCAGGAACAATTGAATTAAAGTTCTTTTCCATCTTCATTTTAAGATATCGACTTGAATGTACAACATGCACAATCTTGTCCATTGTCTTTTTTCATAAGTAATGTAATAATCCTTCAAAATTTAACCAAAAATGAAATAAAATTTCTCGTTTTGTTACTACTGAGAAGTGATAACTAACACCCCTCCAAAAGATATTTATCTAGATAAAATATCTATCTAGAAAAAGATAATTTCTTGGCCACCGTGAGATAGAGAGAGATTGAAGAGAACAACCAAAAAAAAAAGGAAAAAATAATAATAAAAAGGAGAAAGGTTGTAAGCACACATATAAAATATATATATTCCAATATACATGATTTTGCAGCACAATATATATAAATATAATTAGCAGCGGAATAACATACATGTTTGAGCTATGATAAAACCAAGTTAAAATTTGAAATCGTTACCCGATTTCTGGCAAGGTCTTCTTCTTCCTTTCTCTATCCAAGAACAACTAACGTTTATGGGAACAATTAGTTTTTAGGGTTAGAGCAGGAGAGGGGACCTAGCCATATATTTATAATTATTCTAACAGGCCTTCCCATAAAAGGCTTAGTCAGAATATAAGGCCTACACACAATTAACTGTATACGTATTTATAAGGTGGGCTTAAAGGCAATATAATCACAACCCAGTCTCTATGAATCAGATATTCAGCCTATTTTATAAAACCAAAAGTAATTAACGGTAGCCCACTTAAGAGAAATATTCCAACAGTCACCCACTTGGGCAACGTTAATTGTTTTGTTTGTTTCTAAAAATATTTTGAAAACATTTATTAGGCTGAATAAGTAAACTTAATGTGGCCACAATTTTGAAAACCTTGATTCATAGAACAACACCTCAAACACAATCCTATCCAATAAGATTATCAAACATCGAATCATGGCGATCGTAGTGTTCCATATTGACACAGGACCTTCCATGATTACAAATGCCAACAACCCCATTGACATGGATTAATATACGGCAGTATAGCAAGAAAGCAGCACCAATATGTGATCAAATGTGCTCTTTCTTTGTCAGTCCTCAACATGATTTCCCCAAAATTGGCGGTCGATATGCCAAGGAAATCAACCATTCATATCCTCCCAAAATGGCAATCAATAGGCCAGAGGAAAGAATGCATACCTCCGATCAAAATGGTGTCCTCATGGAGATATTTAAACTCAATAGATGGTCTTATCAATATGGACACCAAACCAAGATCTTCAATATACATATGAGTGTTCACAGAACAATCAAGTATATGTTATAAAACATAAACAATATGCTATTCCACAATTGCACAAAAGTGTGAAATAGAAACACACAATAATGGTAACATTCAACAATGCATAAAAATGCAAAACTCCCACTAGTCAATAGCATCAAATGACAATAGAACACTCATATACAAAATCAATGCCAAGCCTAGTGCGCACTTGAACATGTATCAAGCTCTCAATAATACTAGCATATGGTACAGGTCTCATGGATCTGTTTATGTCATGGACTCCATAATACCCATATCTCAACATGCTATTTAAAATTATGATCTCAAACCTCTAATTAGAAGATCAACAAGCATTGAGTTTGTTTTATATTCTTAATAACAATGTCTTCATTTTCTTGTCAAATCCATGACTTTTCATTCATAAGGGAAACTAGATTAAAATATAGGTAATTACAATAGCTCCCAGTAAAAATGAATTGTATTTGAGATCCAAGTTTATCAACATAATCTCCCATTTGGTCAGAGGGTACAACATATATATTATAATTATCCCAATCATAAAGGTGAATGACAGAAATAGACAACATTCAAGAAGTTGATCACCTTTAGACAGACAAATCCCTCTAGGGCATGCATTATCTCAAACTAGTAGAGCATGCACAAACTCATAAATACATCCCTTTGGATAAAGAAATTTCTTTGACTATACATCTTTGCTACCACTATTCATCCACCCCAAAATAACACACACAATGACCCCTTTTGGACAGGCTATTGCATGTATTAATTTGGAAAATACAAAGAATATATATCGGGTCTTATTTTCTTTCATAAACTATGAGAGATCCATTTACAACATAAAACCCACATGTTTATAACCTCAATGGCATTTATATTAGGATACTCTAATTATGCTTCCAAATAATATTCATAATTATATCCTTTAGATGGAAACTCCATTAAAAAATATATATATTTTACAAAGAGGTATGACAAGGCCTATAATTCTTCATATGAAACCATTTAAGAACTCGATCAATATAAACCCTTTGTTATAAATCCAAAAGCCCACGAGACCTGTCATGGTGTATCTGAATACCAAGAGCGAAAAAAAAGGCCTCACCAAAATCCTTCATGTTGAAAGTCTTGAAAAATACTAGACTCATGAAGCATACCCAGATTAATTGTACCTAACAAAATGTCATCAACATAAAATATCAGGAAAATAAACTTACTCCCACCGATCTTGAGGTATATTGCTTCAATGTATAGATATATCCTCAAAGTCTATAAACAATGTTCTCCTTATCAGAAAAAACAAACTCCTCAATAGAAAAAACGAAAACAAGAAAAATGGTTTAAGCTAGGTATTTCTTCCAATCAAATTTCAATAGGAGTTTTAGGAACAGACTTGCTAGTAACATGGTTAAGAGTATAGGGTGTAGTTCTAATGGCTTCACCCCAAAAGATATAGTAGGCTAATGATACTAATCATGCTCCACATCATATCCTTAAAGGTATGATTTTGCCTCTCGACCACATCATTATGTTAAGGGCTAAAAGGCATGGTATATTGGGCAATAATCCCACAATCCTGTAAGTACATGGGAAACGGTCCTACATGCTGCCCAATGACCCAATGTCTACCAAAGTACTTAACTTTCGATCAGATCTAACAAGTTTGATGACCTTCCCAAGTCATTTTCTACCTCAGTGTTAAAGAGCTTAAATTTGTCAATAGTTTCTAATTTTTTTTTTTAATTAAATAAAGGTATTCATAATGAGAGAAGTTATCAACAAATGTAACAAAAAACTTGTTACTACACAATGTAATAGAATAAGGTCCACTAATATATGTATTACTTCTAAAAGGTCAGAGCTATGGGTAGCTTATTCTCATTCACTACTATTGAGTTTACCCCTAATTCACCCAACACAAGTATCAAAATCATCAAAACTTAGAGAAGGCAAAATATCAATTCTAATGAGTCTTTCAACCCTTCATTTAGAAATATGACTTAATCATTTATGCCGTAACAAAGAAGAAGTTTCTTCAACTAAACTCCTTATAGAAATAAATTTTTCTGAAAAAAAATAGTCATAGGAATTTTCTGAGAATAAAGGTGGTTGATAAAAACTATTGGATAAAATACTTTCACCAATAATTTTAGAATTAAAACACCAATTTTACTTTGCCATTGTCAAAGTTAAAACATAACAAATATAAGGCTTGTTCAAAATAGAAACACAAATAAAATTTCACCTAAAAGACAGAACATGAAAAACATTATTTCAAAACAAGAATGTTTTTCAAAACTAGTCTTTAAACATAGACTAGTAGACCCTATGAATTCAACTTCGATAGCAAAATTATTCCCAACTTTAACTCTGGACTCTAATTCACTTGACTCAGTTTGTTTTTGAAATCCTTGCAAAGAAAAAACAACATGAACAATTGCACTATTGTCAATCCACCAAATATTTGATGAAACATCAACTAAAATGGATTCTAAACAAACATAAGCTAGTGAATTACCTTCTTCAACTTTCTTTTCTCTAACCATAAATTATATTTAGCACAATTAGCTCTTTTATGACCTTTTACTTCTAGAAGTAATACTTCTTTCCAAAATAAGTGGCAGCAAATTTGGGATCTTTGACATTGTGATTCATCTTCTGCTTCTAACCCTTACCACCCTTTTAAAACCCTGACAACTTAGGAATATATCCCTCAAATTTTAAGGTAATAACCTTATTAGAGTAGCACTTAAGGTTGGAAACAAGTAATATCAACCTCATGATTTCACTCTTAACTTTGTTTTCTTCAGTCTATACACTTGGTAGTCAAGTCTAATAGTCTACGTCCCCTTTGGGTGTTATAAACAATCTTTATGTGAGAAAACTCATAAGGTAAGGTATTAAGGGCACAGGGGGACACCAAAATGATCTAAACACCAGGAGATTTGAGATTGGTTTGAACATTAACCATTTTCAAGATAATCTCTAAACCACCTTACTTATCATATTTCATAATCATAAGTTCTCTCATCAGGTCCTAATCATATAACATTTGTTTTTCCCTACTCTAATCAATTAATGCAGTAAGTGCATCAGAGTCCAAGGCAAAATCAAGGTCAACTATCCCCAGGATCAACTTAATGTGTACCTTCAACTTATTACAATTTTGCCCATTCAAAACTAAAGTAGTACTCACACTATTCAATATAAAAGAAATTGTTCAAGGAAAGAATGCAATGTCAACAAACAATAGGCATACATGTTCTATTACAAAATAAATACTTCAAACAAAAGAGCCCAGATACATCATTACATTCCCCACCTTTGGGCAGGAAACATAACATGTAAATAGGTACCCTTTTAACATAAAGCGTCAATGAGATCATCCTACGAAAAGAAAAGGTCAATCACCTTTGGGCAATTGAACTCCCTAACAATAGTATAATCTCGACCTATACTTTATATTCATGCTACCTAGCTAAAGTCGTATAATGACCTCCTTTGGGTGATCATTGAGCACTTTACCATGGTAGTTTTCCAACCAAGATGAGAAAATCAAGAGATTTAATTAGACTAGTCACTTTGGTGAATTTTGCCCAATCAATCCTATGATGTCAACTCATTGGAAAAAAACTAGTGTTTAATATAAATGAAACTGTCATGCATGTAATTGATCAAACAATATGAAACACTTCAATGTAATGTGTTTCTACGATCACTATAAAATTGCATTCTACAATAAACTTGAACAGATTATATATAAAATCAGTAGAGCATATCTAATGTATATAAAATATAAATAGAAGAAGTACATAAAATTTCAAATTAAATTAGAGAAGATACATGTTTACATTGAATTCAGAGGCCTAAAAAAAACTTTAAATCAACTTCAATTAATTTAGGCATGATTCAAAATTACCATGTAAAATATGTACTAAATATAATATTTCAATAAAAGAAAAAGCAATTTAAACTTGTTTCTAAGCAAAGGACAATAATTCCAAAGCTTAGAAAATAAAATAATCCAATTACCAAACACAACTTTTCTTTTGGTTTAATTACTAAACATGCGGGAAAGCAAAAATAACATATGTGGTTGAGAAGGCTTGAACCCATGACATACATAATTTTATCAAAGCACTTAACCAACAATACCAAGCTATGACTTGCAACAAAATCTGACTAGGAAAACCTATATCTTTTAATATGTTTGGTTCAATTTATAAAACATAAAAACATGCTTAAGAGATTCGAACCCATGACCATAGCTAAATTATTGAACACCTCAACCAGCAGCACTAGGATCTAGATGTGAGCAACAAGATACTAAATTATATATATACGAATTCAGCTTGGTTCAGTTCTTATTTGATAAAATAAAAACAAACCCAGCGTGTCCACAAAGACTCGAACCCACGCGTCCTTCATAAATTTAATAAGGCTCTTAACCAGTAGCGCTAGAATAATTATTGTAACAAAGATGAACTGAAATTTATATATACTACTCAACCTATCCAGCTTACTACTTGACCAAAAAAAAAAAACAAAGGTTAAACCCTAGCATAGAGATTCGAACCTGCGCCGTCAGCATTCAAGCTAATCAATAAACCAATTAGGCTAGCTGGAACGTAGGTTAAAGTGAACTTTAATTTTTTTTAAACCACTCCTCTAAGATTTAGCAACGAAATAAAATTAATCAATTCGCGCCACTAGGAATCAAACACTAAACCTCATAAATTTTATCCCTGCACCACACCACTGTGACAACCACAAGCTTTCGAAACAAAACACATTCATATTAAATATAAATTAAACAAAACAGAAGTCATCTTCAACCTCCATATCGGGCCGACGCGGCCCATTAAAGCCCGAAATCTGTTTGATCAAACAAATTCTTCAATTTTAATCCATTTTTCGCAAATAAATACTCTAATTCTAGGTATTTGATACCAAGGAATTCAAATTTGGCATCTATTCCACCAAATAATCATTATATTTTACTGAAATATGCAATTGGGTCTCGGATTTAAACCAAAAAAAAATTAGGGTTCTTAATATTTTCAATTAATTACATAAATAACATGTTTTAAATATCTCAAAAGAACGAGCAGAAAGAGACATGAAAACCCTCAATCAATTTCATGAAACAACAATTAAATAATCATGAATTAAAATCTAGAACTTTCATAGTTTATTCACAGTCAAACAAGTATCACGAAATTTTTAATTTTATGGCTGAAAATCATGCATAATTGACTCTGATACCACATGTAAGCACACATATAAAATATATATATTCCAATATACATGATTTTGTAGCACAATGTATATAAACATAATTAGCAGCGGAATAACATACCTGTTTGAGCCATGATAAAACCAAGTTAAAATTTGAAATCGTTACCCGATTTCTGGCAAAGTCTTCCTCTTCCTTTCTCTATCCAAGAACAACTAACGTTTATGGGAACAATTAGTTTTTAGGGTTAGAGCAGGAGAGAGGACCTAGCCATATATTTATAATTATTCTAACAGGCCCTCCCATAAAAAGCTTAGTCAGAATATAAGGCCTACACAATTAACCGTATACGTATTTATGAGGTGGGCTTAAAAGGAATATGATCACAACCCAGTATCTATGAATCAGATATTCAGCCTATTTTATAAAACTAAAAGTAATTAACGGTAGCCCATTTAAGAGAAATATTCTAACAAAGGTCAGATAAGAAAAAGAAAGAGAGAGATCGAGAGAGAGAGAATGAGAGAAGCAGAGGAAGAAAATGAAGAGAAAAGAAAAGCTAAACCTGAATTTTGGGTCTTCAAATTGGTAGAGTGAAATCAAAGTGAAGTTTAGTATATATATATTTCACTATTTTATTTGCTTTATGAAGTATCAATTATATTTATATATAGGAACATGTATAGAATTTCATATCAATCGTCTATATAACTTAAAAAGGATAAAAATTTATGAGATAAGTTGAAGAATACACCTTAGTTATCAAACTTGGGGCTTAGATGTTCTTATGGCAGTTAGATATTTGGTGACTAATGAATTATCATGTGCGTCTTGTGCATATGGTGTATATGAGTATATATGATGCATGCATGTATAATTGGTGTATGGTTGTGAAGTAGTCTGTGTGGGTGTATGTTTGTGTCCGTGTGTGTGTGTTGTAGTGTGAGGTGGGCTTGTAACAGTGTGTGTAGCCATGCTATTGTGTTCGAGAGAGTGTATGTACGTGTGTTAATTTGTGAAGGAGACGGTGGTGCCTGTGTGTGTGTGCGTGCTAGCCGTGTAGCGTATGTGTTAAGTACATAATCTATATCAGTTATGTATATGGGTATGCGCTTACCTTGTGCGTGTGAATTGAGTATATGAAATACATATACAAAAGTAGGGGCGGAACTAGGTCGGGGCCAGCCCAATTTTTTTTTTATTATAAAAATTATGTAGTATTGTTAAAAAAGAAGTTACTGTTATTAAAAAAAATCTATGTAGTATTGTTAAAAATAAGTTAACGGCCTCCCTTATTTTTTTTCCCTTGTCATGAATGTTTTTATTTGAGTTTTGGCCCCCCAATTTTAAAATCTTGGCTCCGCCCCTAACATAAGTTATGTATGTGGGTATGCTCGTAGCCGTGTTTGTGTGTGTGTTAGTTGTATATGTTGAGTATGAGGTAAATAAGTGAGCTATGTATATTGGTGTGAGATAATATGCATGGTGCATGTGTGTTTAATTATATGTATGAAGGTTGGCGATAATGAGTTGTAGAATAGTGAAAAGCACGCATTCAAAACAATGAACAACATTAGCATATAAGTACAATTAATTCAAGTAAACACACTAGCTATATGACAATTCAAGAAGGATACGCTATTCATTATTGATACGTTACTTATACTACTATCACGAACTTTGTCACTTATCACTCCCAATCAGGTGCAGTCCAGCGAAACCTACGACCCACACTCCATGAACTTCTTCGTCTATGTGAGTTAGGGAATAGGACCATAGTAGTTATGCCAATACACCGGCAAGCCCGATACCGTTCGGAGTGACACGATGCTACCATGCCTCAATAACAATCATTCAACAATTCACTTCGCTCGGAGAGAACAACAAAGTTGGTTGCCTCTCGACACATTCACTTGCAATTGACATTTCGATTCCATTTAATAACACATTTAGTAGGTGAAAAATTAGGTCACCGTACCATTTAAACACTTTAACCATTCAGATGGCAATTAGCATTTCATGTGGACATTTCCATAAATTGATCTTAATAGCATTTTATAGCACATAAACTCAACAACTTTCAACAACTAGTATTTAACACAATTAACCATAATTTACAATGCAATACAAATGCACAAAACAACATAGTGCAAGGCTAACAAGCAAGACACAAAATTGGCACCAAAGCTGGAATTTTCGGCCAACCCTCAAAATCAACACCAAACTCCACCAAACCTGCACCCAAGTCATGAAATCATGTGTCTAACATATATATATATACAACATATAACTACACATTTAAGCTAAAAAGAGCAAAGATTAGTCTTCATCTAGCCTTAAATTCAACATACAACACTCTTGTCATTGCTGGAATTTTCTGGAATTTCACAAAAATGTACTAAAACTCCATCAAACTTGCTCTTAAGCCATGAATTCATGCTACCAATTTATATATATATATATATATATATATATATATATATATATATATATATATATATATGTAAACAGAACCAAGTTTATCTTCATATTTAGCTACACATTCAACATACGACACATTAAGCCAACACATAACATTTAAGGTTTCATTCAAGCTTTACAACATATGTACTACTCACAAACCACCACTTTTCATGATATTCTTGCTCAATTAACAAATATAACACAATTACATAATTTCATAACCAAAACCATGCTTAAAACCTTTAAGATTTGGAAAAACCTCTCACCTAGAATGAAGAATAATGCAAGGAAATGGCAAGAAATGACCAAGTTTGAGCTATTTCTTCTTATTCTCTTCAATTTTTCTCTCAAACCCTAGCTTTTTATTTTGTCACTCTTTTTCTCCCTTTTGGCCGTGACCTCTCACCTCTTTCTTTCTCTTGCTTTTGTTTTGTTTAATAAAGTGGTTAAATGGCTTAGTTAAGAAGACTTATTTGGTAGGTAGGAAAATATCTAACAACGTTAAATGACTACTAATGAAAGAACATTTAGAATAATGACAAGATTGTCCTAGTTTACCAAATTAAATGAAATGTCACTTACATTTTAAATACATGCAATCTAAATTCACATATGATCATCAAATAATAAATAAATCACTTAAATGCACATATTACTTCCAAATAATAATTAAAGTAAGTAAATGCACATAAATTCACGGTTGGGTCTCACACTATGAATGTGTTTTTAAGTTCATAAGATTAACCTAGGAAGAAGTAGAGATAAAGTAAAATAGAGATGAATACGTGGTCTGATGAGATGGAATATTGTTGTATAAGTTGATGTTAACTTAGAGAGATGAGATAATGCTTTTGAAATCTATCTAAACCTAGAATTTTATTGAGTTTACTAATGATACTTATAAGAGATAACAATTTGAATTCCTAATCTAAAGTATTCAATTAGTTTATTGTCTCGCTTGAGTCTAAAATAATCCAGTAATATGTTAATGAGAGACTATAAGTAGGAAGAAAATTCAAATTACTTTTAAAGCTTGATCAATGAAAGTTGGATTCCCTTAGTACACCATTTGTTCTTCGTTTATAATTTTTTGTTCTCGTATTGTTTGTTCACTATATTAATTCTCTAATTTGTTGGCATCACCTAACAATTGATTTACAACTCCTTGCTTGGCACACTATGCTTGGGTTATAAACGGGTTTCCATTTGATAGTTAGTTATTTGGTGTCACTTATTTAAGTTTATCTCGGTAATTCTTCAAGTGGTTAGCCATGTGGGTATTCCGTTTTCTCTTTTTCTCATTTTCCTATCTTTGGATATGCCCTATAAGTTTTAAGTCTAAGTTGCCTCGTATGAACTTCGGTATTCAGTTTGTATCGATCCTGAGTCAGTGTATAATTATTTTGGTATTATGTAATAATTACTTATATTTTTAAGTTACTCTACGCGTGATCCTTATAGTTGTGACACCTATATGGCAGGTGAGAGTGTCGTATATGCGTGATTTTAGTTGTGTGCCCATAGATGGGATATGATTCATTGTACAGAGGTGTGGGGCCATAGGTGGCCATTGTGTGTCCTCGGCGGTAGACGATGATTCACCGTGAGAGGATAAGGCCAGTACAAGGCCTTCTAATATGTGGTGCAGGAGATATATATGTATCGCAGCTCTAGGTGAAATTCCTGTCTTGTTTTGTCTTGTTATAAGTATGCGATATCTGAATAAAAGATATACAATCTAATTACTAGTCTTGGTATGGTATATCATGGTACATCTGATCTAGTTATATTGACCTTAGTTGTCTCGCCTTATTGTCTTGTTATACCTCATTTTGTTATGTCGATTTTGACTTGTTTTGTCCTACTTTAATCTTTGATTTGCAAGTTAATTCTTATATGATCTTGGTTCTAATGAAATCATTATTTTTGGACTACCTTTGGGCCTTATTCTGGGTGTCATTCTTATTGAGCATTGCTTCGCTCATATTATTATTTTATTACAATTGTGCAGAAGCTTGGGTTAATGAGTTGTCAGGGCTATATGGGTTTAGAAACCACCTTGTGAAATTAGTTCTCGCAATTATATGGCAATATGAGAACATTGCTATTTATTTGAATTTTATTTGAAGTGTCTCCTTTTTGTAATAAAGATTCAGAAGTATTATTTGGGTAAATTAAAAGTTTTAGCCGCTTTGATAAATAATTTTGTGAAAATTAGTTTTCTGTATTATGGTGTTAGAGCCATGTGGGCTAATTATGAGAAGTAATCTTCATAAGCACGAGACATCACGTCCCTGAGTTTGACCCTATCGAATTTGGGGACGTGACAAAGTAGATCCTCGCGCTTGAAGCCTTTATTTCTTAATTTTCTATATTTTAATTGGGAGGGTTTTTTTTCGATTATTAATCAGATAAAAAAATTTGTTACTAAAAGAGGGTCTAGATCATCGGATTTAAGTTCAATTACAATTATATGAATTTGATACGATTGAGATTTAAGATAATCACATTAAATTTAGTATTGTGATTGGTGAATAAAATTCATGAACATATATATTTATATGCTAAGAAGCAAATAATCTATTAATTTCAAAAGTTTGTACACTGATGAGGAACCTTACAAAGGTTCACAGCTTTTCAAGTTGCGTCTAGACAAGTATGCCATTCTCTATACTCCAAGCAATAAAAAAAATTCGTGAATATTAATTTTAGTTATTGTTATGTGCATGTAGTAATTGGTGTATTATTAGCTTCTGAATGACAAAATTGTGACCTTAGTAATATTATTACTCTTGACTACAAGAAAAATAAAACATTTACTCTCTCTTTTTTGTAAATCTTTTTTTTCTTCAACTCTTGACTTTTCACCAAAAGATGTAAAAATCAGTATTAATTCTTCAATGAAAATGACACAACAAGAAAGAAAGAAAAAAAAAATTAATTAATTCTAGCTCATTTCTATTGATCGATTAATTTATTGTTGTTTTTCCAATATTGGGGTATGATATGGTTAAATAAAGAAATAAAATTATTTTGAATAAATATTAATTAAGAAAGAGAAAAAGGAATTGAAGAGAGAGAAAATTAATTAAAAGGAGGAAAGAGAAATAAAAATAGTCTAGTTGACATGTCATATACGATTCCACATAGGAGCTAATAAAAGAGTGATTAAAAAAAGGGTGATATATAACATTACTTATTTGATAATAATTAATGTATTAAATATTTAATCCATAAAGGGTAATCTTGTCATTTTATAGAAATTATTTCCAATACTAGCTACCTTAGTATTTTAACTACTAAACCTATGTTTAGAATCCATACATCTATTCCTATTTTCATTTCTATAACATACCAAGCATAATATACGATCTTTACCGAGTTCATTTCATTTTTAGTTCTATCATATTTCTTAACTCATTCCATTTCTATTCAAATTCAGTCTAGGATACCAATTGTTAGCTAAAAGTCTATGTATCACTGGGTATCTCTCTCTTTGCCACTGTACTAAGTTTCTTGATTTTCGTCGGAGGAGAACATTCCACACAATATGTTGTAGGAGAGAAATAAAATCTCGAATTTGTAAAAATCGAATGATCTTACGTATCGAGAGAAAAATAAAAGAATTAAGAACTTTCAAAATATATGAAAAAACAGAATTTGGCCAATTGAATTACCTTTCAAAAGAAAGTGCCGCCATATAATGGACCTTTTTTACTTTCACGAAATGAAAGATGCATCGGTCATAATGGACCTCAAGATTTGCATCATTTTTGCTATACTCTGAATTATTATCGATGTTAATTAATTATATATATGTGAGAAGATGTTTTGGTCGTGATAATACTCGGCCTGCTTCGCTAAATTTATAATAGAGCATTGCTATATTTTATTTTAATTTTCACACTCAAATACCACTTCTTATGTGAATACTTAGTTGGCATACTAAAATAACTAACTTTTTTATTTATCTTTTTTTTTTTAATATGCCAACTAAATATCCACGTAAAAAGTGGTATTTAAGTATGAAAATTAAAATGATATATAACATTTCTTTTTATAATAATAGTACACTCAATAGTTTTACTAGAGTTAGAAGTGTGTGCTATGTATACGACTTCAGATATGTATCTGTACAATTTGAATTTACTAAAGTCAATACTAATCTAATCCAGAAGCTTATCAAGTTGTTGAGTCAAGATGGACTTAACAATATATGCTTATCAGTTCGTTAAGGGAGATGGGGCAGAGAATTAAAGTGGACATTGGCAGATAACATTCAACTCTTTCAGTAATAAGTGCTAACTGTCCAGAAAAGAATCATTATAGTGATTGAGAACTAGGTTTCTTAATTTCCTATGTCCACAGTTTTCGGTCATGATTTGAAAACAAACTTTGCTGCTTTCAATAAAGATGCTATAGTTCTGCACCGATTTTGTAGGAGGGGTCAAGATTTACTCCCTTTGCTATTAGAAGAGCTCTTTTGTCACGTTTTGAGGCCTGAAATTTTAAATTTGCAAGCGATATTAATGTTATGAGCATAAAAAATAATTATTTGGATCTTATTTTCTGTTGGCCTAAAATAGTTAACCAAAATTATTCCTTATATCCATAACACTCACTTATAAACTAAACAATTACACTATCTCTTAATGTCACATACACCCCCGTTAAGGACCTGACATCCTCGTTAAGAACACACACCAGGACCAACTAGACGGTGTAGGATTTTAGAAATAACTCCTACGGGTTCAAGAGGTGACTAGCACTTTGTCCCACATACCACTTAACTCCCACACTAACTAGTGACAAATTCTGAATACCATTATGTCACACTCCAAGCCTAGAACCACAGATTCGCAGGTGAGACTAATATTATGAGCATAAGAAATAACTACTTAGACACTCTTTTCTATTGGCCCAAAATAATTAACCCAGTTATTCATTATATCCACAACACCCACTTATAAATCATACAATCACACTATCTCCCACTAATGTGACATGTCGCACCTTTGTTAATTAAAAGACAAATGCTCAAAATTCTTGTTATACGCCAAGCTTAAGTAGCAATCGTATTGATTCTAGTACCATGAAATTGGACTGTGGTCTGGGCAATCATAAGGTCATTCTCAATGGAGGCTCTAAATTTAGGGGCTCTAAAAACAAATTTAGAGCCCCATTTAGAGTCCTATGTGTTTTTTGGGGGCTCTAAAAAAAATTCATCTCCAGTGACGGGCTCAATAAATTGAGTCTCTATATTTTGTTAAATTTAATTTTACAAACTAATTTGAATATGTGTTATTTTTTCTCGTGTGTTAATTTTCTTTTGAGAAATTATTATTTATATTATCATAACTTTTTTTTTACTAACATTTCGACCAAAAAATTAATTAATTCTAACAACGGTAAAAATTATTGAATTATGTTGACGTTTAATTACATTTAGTTTTTTTTTTTTTTTTTTTTTGCAACGCAAGAAAACCCCTCTGCAACAAACAACCACCCCCTCCCCCCCCCCTCCATTTTTTTGCAGCGTACCACCACCCCCCTTTCCATTTTTTTTGCAGCGTAACACCCTCCACCCCCCCCCCCCCCCTCCCCCCTTCCATTTTTTTTGTAGCGTTCACCCCCACCCCCCCCCCCCCCTTCCCCCCCCTCCCCCACCCTCTCCATTTTTTTGCAGCGCACCACCCCTCCCCCCCCCCCCCCCTTCCCCGTCCCCGATGCACACCCCACCCCACCCCACCTTTCCAACGGGCATTTTTTTTCTTCAGATTTATGTCCTTTTTTTGTAATTTTTTTTTTTTTCGATAGAATCAGATCTGACATCGTCAAATCTGATTTGGAAGACCCAATGGGGCTTTATATTTTTTTGTCTTCTTCTTGGGGCTCCATTTTATTCAATAAATTTATTGAACAAAATAGAGCTCGGGTTCTATTTTTATTAAAATCTGTTAAATTTGGCACAAAAGTAGCAATTTGGGGTTCTATAATAACCATTAGTATTGCATTTTTACTTCAAAAAGCTCTATATTTGTAAAAAAATTATAATCATTGTATTTTATAGATTCTATTAAACTTGCCTAAATACATATTCCAGTGACCCACTGACCCGTTAACTCAACTTTTTCTCTTTCACAGTCAATAACAAAATTTTTCTCCCCTAATTAATACTATTCAAAACTGCATTAAGTTTCAGAGTC
Organism: Ehretia macrophylla; assembly: GCA_037974665.1. NCBI lineage: Eukaryota > Viridiplantae > Streptophyta > Magnoliopsida > Boraginales > Ehretiaceae > Ehretia > Ehretia macrophylla. The sequence goes on from CM075767.1 coordinate 37,186,330, forward strand.
TTGCGTGTCAAGAAGATAATCGTCTTCTTCATTAAGAAAATGACAACCTAATAAGGCTTCATGTCCACTTGTATCAGGACCACTAGTATGCAAGACTGGAAAATAGGCAGTCTTGTTTGAACATTAGCAATTGAGTCCTGTTTTCCAATTTGACTTGGTCATTGGAATACGCTGCTATCACATCTGCTGCATTTCGTGCGTCTACAAATACAGATATATGCATGCACTCACTCGCTACCCAAAACAAAGATCCCCACATTTCCCAACCATTGCCGCCTTCTTCATAGAAACTTCTGCAATTAGCAGCATGGCTAATGTCTCTCTTCAACTTTTTTTCCTCATATTTTTTTCAAGAATTTTATACTTCGACACAATCAAACTAGCCTTCTTCCATGGTGATCTAAATGTGAGTTGCATAGAAATTGAGAAAAAAGCGCTACTTGAGTTCAAAAGTAATCTTTCAGATCCTTCAGAGAGACTCTCTTCTTGGAAAGGAGAAGATTGTTGTAAATGGAGAGGTGTGAGTTGCAGCACCAAAACCAAGCATGTGATTAGGCTCGATCTTTGAAACCCAATCTCCGATCACTTCGATAGAGACACGTTAGCTCTAGGGGGTAAGGTCTCATCATCTTTGCTTGATTTGAAATATTTGAGTCACTTAGACCTCAGCATGAACAATTTTCAAAGAACTCAAATTCCGAATTTCTTGGGGTCCCTTAAAACTTTGAAATATTTAAACCTTTCTGGTGGAAACTTCACTGGTTCAATTCCTCAAAGTCTTGGTGACCTTTCAAATCTGCAATATCTTGATCTAAATCCTTACTTTGATGATGTTTTAGTAGAGAGTGACCTTCGGTGGGTGTTTGGTCTTTCATCTTTGAAACACCTTAATTTGGGAAATATAAACCTTAGTGGAGCCGAATCTCACTGGCTTCAAGCTATCAATACTCTTCCTTCTTTGTTAGAGTTATATTTGCCTTGGTGTCAGCTTGCAAACCCTCTGCCTTCTCTTACATTTGTCAATTTTACGTCCCTTTCAATTCTTGATATTCCTGGAAATGATTTTAATGGCACCATACCTCGGTGGTTGTTCAATCTTAGTAGCCTTACACATCTTGATCTCAGCGCAAACAATTTTCAAGGTGTGACACTAGATGACTTCTCCAAGTTAAGGGCCCTTGAAAAACTTGATTTAACTGGAAATCATGGTCACGGAGGTAGATTGTCGAGAAGTTTGGGGAAGCTCTGCAATCTGAAGGTATTGGTGCTATCCGATACTAGCATCATCGGTGATATAAATGATTTCATTGACAGCTTATTAGAATGCTCAAACAACAATTTGGAGACGCTAGACCTCTCATACAACCAAATGAGTGGCAACATTACCAAGAATCTTGGGCAACTCTCATCCTTAGTTGCATTGGATCTCTCTGAAAATCAATGGGAAGGTATCATAACAGAAGCCCACCTAATCAGTCTCTCGAGCTTAAAAATATTTTCAATTGGTAAATATTCTCCAAACATTTCATTGGCATTCGATATTAGTTCTGATTGGGTTTCTCCTTTCAAACTAAGATCTATTCACATTCAATCATGTCAACTGGGCCCCAAATTTCCAGAATGGCTCAAAACCCAAACAGAGCTGACTTCTTTGATATTAACTAATACAAGGATTTCAGACACCATACCTGATTGGTTCACGAAGATGAATCTACAACTTCAAGAGCTGATTCTCATTAGCAATCAACTGAGTGGTGAAGTCCCAAACTCTTTCCAATTCACCCTTGATTCTACTGTTGATTTGAGTTCAAATCTTTTTGAGGGGCCTCTTCCACTATGGTCTTCTAATGTGAGTGGATTGTATATGAGTCAAAACAAGTTCTCTGGACCCATACCTTCAGATATTGGTATTAAAATGCCCAATGTATGGAATTTTGATATATCCAACAACTTCATAAATGGGAGTATTCCCATGTCTCTCGGTAATATGACAAGCTTGCAATTCCTAGACATGTCAAGCAATTATCTCTCAGGGAAAATTCCCCAAATTTGGGATAAAATGCAAATGCTTTACTATGTTGACATGTCAAATAACAGCCCCATTGATATAATTCCAAGCTCCATAGGATCTCTCAGTTCTGTCTGGGTCTTAGCATTATCTGGTAATAGACTTTCTGGAGAGTTGCCATTAAGTTTGAGAAATTGCACTGAATTGCGAGTTCTTGATCTTGGTGACAACCAATTATCTGGCAACCTTCCTATATGCATAGGAGAGAGCATGCCATCATTATGGATTCTTCGCCTCCGAAATAATTCGTTGACAGGAGATATTCCTTGGGAATTATGTAAGCTTTCTTTCCTTCACATATTAGACCTCTCAAAAAATTACTTATCAGGATCGATTCCGCCCTGTATAGGAAGCTTGATTGGTTTTAAAGCCATACCATACTATATTTCAACATATCTAGGGGATGGCTATATTTCAACATATCTAGTGGACTTGCAAGTTGTTACAAAAGGAAGCATACTCTTCTACCAATCCACACTTTCCCTTTTCAATAGTATAGATCTCTCAAACAACCACTTAAGTGGAGAAATTCCAGCAAATATAACAAGCCTGTACAACTTGGACACTTTGAATTTGTCCATGAATCATTTGACAGGGAAGATACCATCAGATATTGGGAGCTTGAAGTTATTGGAAACCCTCGACCTTTCGGTAAACCATTTATTAGGGCCTATACCAGTAAGCATGGCTTCCTTAACTTTTCTGAATCACTTGAATTTGTCATATAACAACTTGTCAGGTTATATTCCCTCTAGCAACCAATTTCAATCCTTCAATGATCCATCAATCTACATAGGTAACGCTGCACTTTGTGGGAGTCCTCTGTTGTCTAAGTGTGCAAATGAGACGTCATTTACTGGCGGAGACAAATTAAATGAGGGAAATGGAGACAGGGAGGATGACGATGAACTTGAAAAGCTTAAATTCTTTGTTGTCGTAGGGTTGGGATTCTTTTTGGGATTTTGGGGAGTTTGTGGCACATTGATAATCAAGAAGCATATGAGAGATGCCTACTTTCACTTTCTCCAAAGAATGAAAGACAAGATATGTGAAATTCTCACATCCATTGAGGTAAAGATTTTGAGAAGTTTACACTTGTGATCAAATTCTGGCCAAAAGATGAGAGGTCTTAATATGCAATAAATAATGGCATTAAGATCATTTCTCCCACGATCTTACGGCTAAAATCCAAATTCATTTTTCAATTCCCTACTTTTTCATGAAATGTAACAGAATTAGGAAACTATTGAGTTGTACTAATCTTGTCCACTTAACAACTCAATTATGAAGCTTGCTTAGGTTGTTTTGTAAGAATAGGCGGGTTGCGCCTCTTCTAGTTTAGACTGGATAATGGGACAGGTAAGTTTCCTATCTTCCTATGGAGGTTAGGTCAATGTCCCCCTACATTTTTATTTACTTTTTTTTTGTTTTTAATAAAACCTGGAGAGTGCCACCCCTCTTTCACCAAAAAAAAAAAAAAAAAAAAATCGCTTGCGCGCATGCATTAACCAATTACAAACATCATCTTAGTTTCAGCTGTGTTACTAATTTATGCATGGAGTTATCCACCTTATCTACTATATTCTTTCCAATGGAAATGAATGAGCAAGTAAACAACAAAGGTCAAAACACGGTACTTTTCATGATCAAGAAATACATCAGGAGCCGATTTCAATTCTAATTTTGACCAAAAATTTTACCTGCTGTTTTCTCCAGAACAGGAACAATGGATTTGTTATTCTCTTTCATCTTCCTTTTAACAAGTGGAAAAATGAAGAATTTGTGCACATTGTATTTTCTTCATTCTTTTTGCATTAGTTCTAGCCATTTTTGCACCTACTAGACTAGCTGACCATACAACATACACACATCTTCGCCTTTGCTTTCTTCATTACTAATGGAATAATCCTTCTATTTAACAAAAAATGAAATAGAATATCTCGTTTTGTTACTACCGGAGAACTAACAGTCCCTCAAAAAAAAAAAAATGGTAGGAAGTTTAGTGATAGCATTCGTAACAGATTTACTTTCTTTTCCTCTTAGCTCACATTTAAATAAAAAATACTATTAAGTTGAATTATCTTATTGCTTCGGCATTCATAACAAGCTTTTTCCTCCAAAGCAAAAAAGAAATAATCGGTCCTTTGAACGTTAGCTGCGCAGTCAACACGATGAATTTCGATTCTAATTTGAGCATTAAATCTATAGTTTGTAAAAGCAAAAAGAACACAGTAACACGAGCAACAATAAAATAAATCTCTCAATTCAGTTTCTCTTTAACCATTTAAAATTTTAAATGTGTACTATCCCATATTTTGGGTCTGACTTAACTGTTCTTTTTATTTGGATTAAGGGTTAAATTAATTTTTTTTAGATTAAGCCTTTTTATAAGTATCTAAGTCCAGCCTTATAAGCTTATATTAAACCTAGAACAATCTATACGTTTACCATTTAGCCTTTCTGCAAATATACAAAAGAAAATATTCTATATATATGTCCACACTTTTGAACATAATCATCTCATAGTTAATTCTTGGAAGATCATGATAAAATTAGAAAAAATCTCGAGGTTTAGGCATAATTTGTCAAAGAAGTAGGTGGTCTGATCCTCACCTTTGTAAATTCCTATATTTTTTGTCCTATTACGATTATGATTTATAGAATAATCGAACTTATTTGTTTTCTGAAATTTATTATGCATGCTTTGGAATTTTTGGCATATTTTGTGTATAGTATGTTCATTGTGAACAGTAACACGATTTACAGATCACCATGAATACTGCAGTGGCAATTTCTTACAACCAAAAGAACAACATTTTTCTAAATAAATTACAGGATTTACTTTATTAAAGATATTGAAAGAAAATATATAATAAAACAAAAAAGAGGTTGAAAGTGATGTCACTGTTCGCTGAACAATGGCCATGAGTTTAGAAAACAAAAATTAATCTTCTTCACTTATTTACTGTTCTGCATTGCAATTTGAGAGGAAATAGAATTTGCCGCCAAGCACTTAATCGACACCTGACAGTTCGTGAAGCGTTCTACAGCGAGTGAAAAAAGAGATGGAATACTCTAAGATGCTTCATAGCTCTTTCCTCTGTTGATATTTACAATCTTGCCATTGCAACCATATGATGTATGTAGTCCTTTGGCATTTTTTTTATACTTTATAAAACTCCAAATAAACTAGATATTTATTTCCTCATATTTGAATTTTGAATGCATTAAATGTCTTTGAAAAATCAAAAACAAAAAATTGGGACTAAATTTTAAAGTGATTTTTCAAGAGACTTCATGAACGTATTTTGGCACTTTGAGATTTAGTTTTGTACACCATGTGACTATCGGACATATTTTTGGATTATTTGATACAACTGTGAAATTCAGGACCCTGTTTATGGGGGTTAAACGTCAATATTTTAGGACCCTATTGGTAGAGGTTAAACACCAATATCTGTAGGGTAGTACATTATCATAAGAATCGAAATTCCATTTGGGGCTTTTGGTGGTGTTGTGCCTATCAAACTACTCTACGTTAAAACGGTGTTACCCGTTTGTAACCACAACTGCCTCTTTGGACTTTGTGTTTTTGACTCAGACAATTAATTTTTGAGTTTTATGAATATTTGACACATAAGCTTAATTTTGCATGAGTTTTTACGACTCCTGGCATGAAGCGTTTTGATTTTAGCATGAACAATAAAGTATTTTTGAATTATGGCATTTAGTAATTTTCGATAAAATTACTTATTTTGACATATACAAATATTTTAAAGGACCCAGGAGGTTTCTTGGTGATCACTACGTACTGAGATTTGTGTCTCATTTTTGTAAAAATAATTTTCTTTGTAGAAGGTGAGAAATAGACTTTGGCTATTACTTGGGATAGAGGTCGCTTGACAAAAGAATCAATGAGACATTTAGATTTTTTAATTATTAAAAAATTGTTTAGTTCGTATAGACTTTTGAATTTCAATTCATAGGTTAAAATTTTGGAAGAAGTTATATATTTTTTTGGGGAGAATTTTATTTCTTAGTTGGAGACTTAAATTATGCTATTTGATTATTAATGTAGATGCTCTGATGGCTTGCCGCCTTTTTATTATTTGTGATTTTGAGTTTGATGTTTGTTTAGTGTCTTGCTTATATAGAAAGTTTTTTCCTTCTTAGTGCACGGCAGTCTTGTTCCTAAAATTCACTTAGGTGAATTTTGGAGGGGGCATGACAAAATGAGATAACACTAACACGTTTTTCATCTATTGCAATATTTAAAAATATTTAAAACTATTACAAAAAAAGTTAAAAATCATTAAATAACTTTACCCGTTGCATATGGTGTCGTTTCATATGGTTTCCTTGCTAACTCTATACTCTAACGGGTTTTTTTTTTATATAATTAGTACACAATATTTTAAAACCGTTGTCAAATAGTAATTTCATTAGTAAAAATTAACTAAAAAAATTTTAACCGATACAAAAAGTTGTTTAGAGAATCTAATTATCGCATATGGATGAATCAGGACATTGATCAAGACCAACATATAAGATCATTGGTTATTCTTCTTAATATGAATTGATTTTAGGATGGAACCTCATGTAATTTAACAAAAGTTTTACTTTATAAAATGGTTAAAACATGTTTAATAAAACACCTATTGCAATAGTTTATCCATAGTTTGCAAAAAAAAAATTATTTTTTATTTGAATTATTATAAAAGATCTAAAATGTTATAGTGTAATCAATTAATAGATACAAGTAATGTCACGACCCTTCAGAATTTTGGGATGGAAATTTGTCTCATTTCTTTTTGATGTACTACTTTAAAAGCGTGTTTGGATTGGTTGGCAGAGAATTTTAAAACTTTCCCCTTGTTTGGATTAGGAAGGACTGGACGTGATTAGTTAATAAGTATATGTGTGTATATATATATATATAATTTCACAGCAAGATGACCAATATGCTTAATCGATGAACATTTGTGATGAAAACTAAAAACGGATGCAATAACTTGGTATAAACTGAGTATGTTACAATTCTGTTAAAGGTGATGTTGCAACATTAACTGGAATATTAGTTCTATCACATACAGTTAACAATCTGTTTCTCTAATTATTTAGTTTGTTTCACTTAATGTTCCAACATGAGTAGTAACAGTAAACAGCAGCGAAAATAAAAAGCTATAACAGAAATAAAAAACACCAAGATTTAATGGGGTTCAATGTGCGGTCTACGTCCACGGGACCTCCCTTGGTCCAACAAACCTGTTCATTAAGAAACAACAAATTACACCATCAATGGACTTACACAAGTAAAGACTCCCTCTTGACCTTTGACGCCTAGATGAAGAACTCCTTAACGAACTTCGGTTTGGCGAGCTCCCCTCGACTTGGAACGTTCTCTCCCGAGAACTACACTTTCTTCTCCCGAAGAATGAATAAAAGAGACAGTAATCTAATCACTCAAAGACTCATACAAATCACTCATGTCTTACTGTCAAACAAAATAAATATGCAACACTTAATACAATAAAAGACTGAAACACAGATCGTGTTGCAACATCACTTGGAACACTGGGCAGAAAACTCTCTTGTATTTTCTCTTGTTGCTCTCTGTTTTTGCCTACATCTGCTCCATCTTTGCTGTGACCTTTTGCTTCATATAAATACTTAATCATTGCTACAGATCAACTTGGGTTGCAAGAAAAAGCCTTGACTCATAAAACCTATTCTTCATTTCCTTGTAAATATGTCATAAATGTCATTCCTTAATTAACACAAATCGTCTTCTCATATAGTAAAATACCATAAGATTTTTCTGCACAATATAAAAGGTAAAAAGCACAAGTATGGTAATATCATAAGTTTTGCAAAACATAGCCAATCAATTATTGCCTTAATAATCTCCAATCAATTAATCAATCGCCAATCAAGCTAATTGGCTCAACAATCTCTCCTTTTGGCTTTGTTTTGGAAAAACCCTGATATCACAGTCATTATAACCTCCTACTTCCCAAGTGCAAAAACACAGATGCAACAAATGTACATCCTTGGTGCAACAGTTAGTAGAATAGTAGTATTAGAGCAATGATCAGCCTGTTGCAACATGCAGTGGAACACATATAGAAATGTTATCATAGTAGAAAACATAGTGCTCTTGTAAAAGATAGCGCTTCTGTTGCAACAGATACTAAACAACCATGTATTGACCTAGCAGACACACGAGAGCTAACCAATAGCAGCACAACACATTTATCTCCCTTTTTTTGCCAAACTAAAGGCAAAGAAGCAAAAGCAGAGTATCAGAGCAATAAAGCTAGCAAAATAAATGATCAGCAACACATATAAGGATGTATCAGAGCAAACATGGTCCTATTTCAACAGTCAGTTACATCATAATGAAAACATAGATAAGAAAGTATCAAACCAGCAAAGATAATGACCCTGCAAAAGATAGTAACCCAAAGATGATAACCATGTTGTAACAATCAGTGAACCATCCCAACAAGTCATAGCAAAATCAATAGCATATTCTCCCCCTCGAACAACAATTAGCACGCAGTAATAGCAATATCATAATCTCCCCCTTTGCCAAAAGACACCAAAGTAGACACGCAAAGTACCAGACCAAAGGACTTTGCAGAAATCAGCAAACACAAATATGGACCCAAAGTAGAGCAACATAATTTAAACTTAGTAAAGTACCAAAGCATAACTAAAGTCAGTAAAGTATCAGAACGACAATCAGTAAACAATCAACATTCAAACAATGTATGTGAAGACGAAATTTAATAAGGTCTGTTGTTGTGAATCAACGTCGCAAGATCAGCCATTATCTTCTTATGATTGACTTTAACAGTGGCTTGAACGTTGCACATCTCATGAACTTCATTCTAAAGTTGTTGCACCTATTGCAACAATGCAGCAGTAGTTGTTTCAGAAGTTGGTCCAATATTGCCTTCAGTTCAAGGCTTCCCCTGAATATCAACTTCCTGCAAAAACTTGTGAAAAAGATGGAATGGAGGGGACAACTTCACAAGGGATTCAACCCGATTGTGGACAGCCTTTTGCTCAGTTAAGTAGCATAATTATAGCAACTAAACAACACAATAGTAGAATAAAACAGTTAAGCATGTAAACTGTAAGTCTCATGAAGCAAAGGCAAAGAGACAAATTGTAAGCAAAATAGTAAAAATTGTAACACAAATTGTTCAGCAATCCAAACCAACAAAAACATCACTGACGTAAGCTGCATCAGATTATCCAAAAGCAATTTAGAACCTATATTGCAACAATATTTTTCACAGTATCTCCAATTTGCTCAAAATCCCTTGAGATTACACCTTTTTTTTTTCAAAAATTAAAACAGAATTAAAACGCATGATATGTTCAGAAAACATGAAGTCACTCAAGAAACTTTATTCATCAATACTCATTTCAATCTAGGATTTAATTAATGAACCATGTGTGTGTGTGACGCTAAATTTTGAAACAGACAGCTTTCACCATCAAACCTGCAAGGTGTAGGAACTTTCCCAATCAGCTCAAACATACCTGATCATCTATTCATCTTGCAGAGAAACACAACATTTTTCTTGTGTCAGCTCATGTTGTAACTGGTAGCTTGCACATTGTATATCTTTTCACATGTATTATTATTTTTTTTTTTACTATTTCAACTCATGTTGCAACTGGTAGCTTTCACACTAATCTCTTTTATTTTGGATTAGGTAGCTCTTTCCAGTGCTTGATAACCATATTTTTTTCTTTTTTTTTCTTCAAGGATGAATAGAATAGAGGAATGGATTTAGAGAGACTTCTCTCTTTATCCCTAGTCATCAGAAAGTTCAAGCTCCTGCACTTGCAGACCATCAAGATTAGCTTTCTCAATCAGTATTCAGTGTGTACAAGGAAGTATGGTTCACTAACTTAATCACAAGTTGAATTAAATATTAGACTTTCAGATTTCTCAAGCTTCTTTCAAGCTCCTGTGGCAATCCATAATGCAACATTATAGACTACAAATCCCTAAATCTTTTCTTAGGGTTTCAATTCTCAATGGATCTAAAGCTTTAATGGAGATATCTGTCAATTATTTTTCTGTTACAAAATGTTCTAAAACAACGGTTCTAATCTCAACAAGTTCACAGATAAACTGATTCAATTCCTTATGCATAACATTTACCCAAAATTCATCTTCTAAAGTATCTTTCACATTTTTGGGTTCTAAGAGAGAAGTGTGGCACTATACCTTACCATGTCTCTATAGTTCATCTTGGATTTACCTCTAGTTCGGATTTCATCATGTATTGATTCAATCACATTCTTTGCAGCATGATTTCTATGAAATTGAGGCATTTCAGCTTGAATTTCCTTAGTGCTAACTTCTGTTGTTTCACTGCTTGTTGTAACATCGCATGAACCAATGTATTTCTGCTTAGTTTTTATTTCTGGCATTATAATAGTATCTGCCACAACATATTTCTTCGTCTATTATTCCTTCGGTGTTGCAACACTATCTAAAACATTTACATTCGTCTTACTGGTGCTTCCTTCTTCCAACGATTTTCCTGTCTGCTTGCTTAGAACTTCACGCATATTTGTCATGTGTCTAGAGCATCCACTATCAACATACCAAGAGTTAGCAGCAAGGGCTTGTGTAGAAGTATAAGCAACAAAACTATTCAAATCAGATTTCTTTACCCATAATTATTTTACCTTGTGCTGTGAAAACATATGTGAGGATCTCTTTTGCTGATTTAGAGACTTACCTTTTTCTGGCATTCTTTGGAGCCTGAAGTAGTGAGGTTTGATGTGTCCAGATGCAAGGCAGTAATGGCAGATGGTAACAAACCTGTTCTTTTTCCTTTGTTGCTTTTGTGCTGTTGCAGTCCATGTTGTAACACCAGTAGTTGAAAGTTCTTCTCTGACATTCTGTAAAATCGCAACATCTTGTTTTTGTATAGGATATTCTGACCTTTTGACAAAGATAGTTTTACCAGAAGATTCTCCTCCATGAAAGCCAAGTCCTGTATGGTCTCTGCTTGATTTTTGAATGGATAACATGTGATCCAATTTTTCAGTTCCAGAATTCAGCATTTTAACATAACGCTGCATTTGTTCCAATTCGTGTCGCACCATTTGTACTTCCATCAATCTTTCTTCAGCCAGGTTTTCCAGTTCAAACTTTTGTCTTTCCAATTCAAGGATCCTCAACTCCAGTCCCTGGTTTTTCTTGCACACGATCACCCATTTTTCGTACATGTTCTTGTACGTTTTCATGACTTCTTCATTATCCAGTTCACCATCACTGTCTGACTCAAGGCAATCAGATTCACTAATTTTATCGTCTGTTTCATCCAGTACTGCAACAGTTGTACCAACTTCCTCGTTCAGACTGTTTTCAAGAGATGTTGTAACAACATTGAATGCAACAAAGTTACTAGTATGCTCCTCATCATTCTCTGAGAATTCCTCCAATTCATCACTCCAGGTAACCTTCATTGCCCTTTTCTTTTACTTCAAGGTGTTTGCACATTCAGATTGGATGTGACCAAAACCCCCATATTCATGACATTGAATTCCTTTACCTTTTTTTCTTTAATTAGTTGGTTTGAACTTTTGCTTCTTGAATGTGTCAACCACTATCACAACCTTAGGTTTTTTGTCAAAATTTGACTGCCTAAACCCTCTTCTTCGTTTGTCCCATTTTTTCAGAATATTGTCAAAATTTTTGGTAAGCACGGCTAAGGATTCAGACATCTCCGTGTCCTCATCATCGGAAGAAGTTATTGATTCTTTTCACTCCATATCAGCATGAAGAGCAATGCTTTTTTCTTTCTTCTTATGCTTAAACTTCATCTCAAAGGTTTGAAGTGACCCCATGAGTTCATCAATCTTGATTTCATCAACGTTTTTTGATTCTTCCATGGCTACCACCTTAATTCCAAACCTGTCTGGGAGAGATCGTAGAGTTTTTCTTATAAGCTTTGCATCAGAATATTTTTCTCCCAAAGCAAAAGATTCATTAGCAATGTTGCACAATTTGGCATTGAAATCGACAATTGTTTCATCCTCCTGCATTCTTAGTTATTCGAATCTAGTGGCAAGCATCTGCAACTTTGATCTTCTGACTGATGTTATACCCTCATATGATGTTTGCAATATCTCCCAAGCCTCCTTAGCAGATTCATACGTCGAAATTAACTTGAATTGATTCAAGTCAACAGCATTGAATATTGCATTCAGTGCCTTCGAATTTCAACTTGCCAGAAAGTCTTCAGCCTTGGTCCATTATGTTTCAGGTTTAGTTGCAACATTGCCCTGATCATCTGTCAAGATTACTTTCCACGCCTTCTCATCAATAGACTTCATGAATGCCCTCATTTGAGCCTTTCAGTGCGAGTAATTCACTTTATCCAACATCGGTGGTTTAGAGATTGAACCTCCTTCACGCAAGGTATCCATACCTATTCCTGCAAGACAACAACTCAAAACTCCCAAGAACCTAACCGAATTAGTTCGTAACCTGCTCTTGATGCCATTTGTTAGAAGTTGTGCAGTATAAGTATGGATTAATTTCACATCAAGATGACCAATATGTTTAATCGATGAACCTTTGTGATGAAAACTAAAACGGATGCAAATAACTTGGTGTAAACTGATTCTGCTACAACTCTATTACAAGTGATGTTGCAACATTAACTGGAATATCAGTTCTATCATAAACCGTTAACAATCTGTTTCTCTAATTCCTTAGTTTATTCCACTTAATGTTCTAACATGAGTAGTAACAGTAAATAGCAGCGGAAATAAAGAACACCAAGATTTAACGTGGTTCAACCGTGCGGTGTACGTCCACGGGACCTTCCCTGGTCCAACAAACCTATTCATTAAGAAACAACAAATTACAACATCAATGGACTTACACAAGTAAAGACTCTCTCTTGACCTTTGACGCCTAGATAAAGAACTCCTTAACGAATTTCGGTTTGGCGAGCTCCCCTCGACTTGCAACGTTCTCTCCCGAGAACTACACTTTCTTCTCCCGAAGAATGAATAAAAGAGATAGTAATCTAATCACTTAAAGACTCATACAAATCACTCATGTCATACTGTCAAATAAAACAAAGATGCAACACTTAATACAATAAAAGACTCAAACACAGATCGTGTTGCATGATCACTTGGAACACTGGACATAAAACTCTATTGTATTTTCTCTTGTAGCTCTCTGTTTCTACCTACTTTTTGCCCAATCTTTGTTGCGACCTTTTGCCTCATATTTATAACTAATTGCTGCTGCAAATCATCTTGGGCTGCAAGAAAAAGCCTTGACTCATAAAACCTATTCTTCATTTCCTTGTAAATATGCCATAAATGTCATTCCTTAATTAACACAAATCGTCTTCTCATATGGTAAAATACCATAAGATTTTTCTGCACAATATAAAATGTAAAAAGTACAAATATGGTAATATCATAAGTTTCTTTATAATCTCCAATCAATTATTGCCTTAATAATCTCCAATCAATTAATCAATCGCCAATCAAGCTAATTGGCCTAACATATATGTTTGGATTGATTGGCAGAGATTTTTAAAACTTTCCCCTTGTTTCGATTGGGAAGGACTGGACGTGATTAGTTAATAAGTATATCTGTGTGTGTATATATATATATATATGTGTGTGTGTGTGTGTGTGTTTTTATAAAATTTATTCCTTCCCTCAAATTTTCTTTTCAATCTAAACAAACAATACACATAATTCTTTATGAAGATTTTCTTTGTAATTTTACTCAACCCAAATAAGATTTAGGCTCCGTTTGGCCTAACTTTTTAGCACTCAAAAGTGTTTCATGTGAGTGTAGAAACTGATCTCACATGTTTGGTCCATTTCTGAAAGTGGTTTTAGGTAAAAGTTGAAACTGAAAAAAAGCTAAAAAACAAAAAAGTTTCAAATTTGAGCTTTTTAAAATAGGCTTTTGCGAAACTGTTTTTATATAATGCGCGAAGCAATTTTTTTCCAAATATACCCCTTCATATTTTTTAAAATACAATATTGCCTTTAAATTTTCTAAAAACTAAATATTACCCAATATATGATAAATAATTAACGGCTTTTGTTCGACATCACTTTTAACCAAAGCTTTACTGTAAAATATCTATACCTCAAAAGCTAAAATTTCACATCTAAGCCAAACAGAGCCTTAATCCTCCAATGACTTTTCCTTTATTGTTGAATTATTTCACTTCCTTTTATTGTCTTTTCCTTCTCAAGCAAACAAGTCCTAGGGTTTGCTTGGATTGGGTGATTTGGAGGAAAATGATTTAATTTGGGGTAATTTTTAATTCGTTTTTTTCTTGTTTGGATCATTGGAAGATTTGGGGGTGATTTGATTAGGAGGGATTTCTAGAATTATTTAATGGGATGATTTTGTAATCGCCTCAAATTGGATGATTTAGGTTGATTTCATCTAAATAATTATGCGATGTTTGTATTAGCCCTTACACTTATTACACTTATACCCTTAAGAATAATAAAAATGTCAATGTGTTTATAAAACTTATTTATTCTTTCTATTTTCTTTTCAATCTAAGCAAAGAATGCACATAATTCTTTATAATTTTATGCAATTCAAATATGATGCAAGCCTCCCCATAAATTATTCTGTTTGCCAAAGATATTTTACACTGGAGTCTCTATCGAAATAAGACATGGAAAGGAGAAATGTTTTGATTTTAAGAAAATCGTTATACATGCATATGGCTTGACACTATGACTCGCTATGTAACATTTCAAATAAATATTTAAACTTTGAGTTTTTAATTATAACAAATCGTTCTCTAATTATTACACTTGTTGCATTTCCTATTCACTGCCGTACAAGTTATCTATTATGAAAATTTCTCAGGGTTGTTGGTTGACGGATGATGGACATTAATTTTAAGATGTACTGCTTCAGACACCAAAGTCATGCTATAATAATACCTCCAGGACCAAGCAATTCATAAATATTTCTCCACTTGCCGTGTTCAGTGTCAAGGCCAAGCATTGACCCCAAGTCAATGAGGAAATCAAATTTAATAAAGCATGATCTTTCATTATTCGAGTGGTAAAGTTTAAGTTTAAAATACATAAGTATATATATATATATATATTTATATTTTAAATACATAGGTATATACTTATATGTAAATCTATTAATTTATTAATGAATTAACCATGGAACAAACAAAGAAGTCGTGCAACTCATGTCGAATCAAAATTAATGTTCATGTAAGGAAAGGGGAGAATGTAATATTTTCCATTAATAATTCCTTGGAGATCATTTAATTTTGTCAATCTACTTGATATTATTGTTTATCTAGTCATTCTTTCACCATTTCCAACGAGAATTAATGTCTTCAATGTAATAGCGACTGGTCGTATATAGACATTAAGCTTGTTTTCATATATCCACCGTGAAAACCCAATAAAACGTTGGAATGTATTAGACTACGACAAGCTTTTCAGTTTCTGAGATGTAATGAATAAAAATAAAAAAAATCATTCGAACTAAATATCAAGCTTAGAACTGATAAAAGTCTAGGTAAAAGTAGAGTGATATTTAAGGCTGTGCAACGAAACCGTCAACCCGCTTAAATCATCTAACTCAATCTAAACTAACCTATTTTTGGTGGTTTCTAAAAATTTGGTTGGTTATGATTTAAGGTTTAATAAGAACCAACCATATAGTTTTATTTATTGTTTTTACCATTAAAACCGATAAACTTAGACCGACCCGAAAGTTTACTGTATATTCTATACATACATACACACACACACATATATATATATACATATATTAAATATGTGTAGTATTACCCAAAGAACTTTTCATCTTCCTCAACATTTTTCAAACTCTCTCCCCTTTCATTGAAGAAACCAAAAGATATCATGAGTGACTTACTCTATATTTTAGATTTTTACAATACAATTATTTTCTTCAAATGCAACTATAAGTACTTAAGAACTATCCATCTTCTAATGTTACAAGATGTGCAACCTGACAAACCAAATCAAACCGAGCCAAACCATTCTAAATGGTTTTGGTGGTTTTAATAGGTGTAATGTTTGACTTTAGTTTCAATTGTTTTAAACTGAATGTATTGGTTTAGTTCGAAAAATATCATTTAAATTGCTCGAACTGACCCATGCTCACCTGATATTGATGGAAAATTTTGATCCCCTAATGAATATTAAAAAACTACATTTAGTTCAAGAGTCTAGCAGGCTAAAGAAAGATGATTGTCTTTCACATGAAGGAAATGACATTACCACATTTTTAATCTTAAGCAACATTTGAAAACCATTATCAAAAAGCTAAAAATAGTTGCAAATGGCTTTACGCAACGGTTTTCTTACCATTGAATCCGCTCTCGTTGTCTATTCTCTATTACAACAGTTTTTTGCAAATAAATAATATAACGGTAAAAAAACCATTGCAATAGATTCTTTTAGCAACAATTTTTTTCCTAAAGATAACATGATAAATGTTTTCCTATTTGCGACAGTTTTTTAGAGCAACTACAACGGTATTCAATACTTTTTGTGACAGTTTGTGCTAGTTATTGCAACAATTTATAAAAGTATATACAATTACCGTTCATCTTTTTTAAAATAATATATATGCATGAGATTCTCTTTCTATTTTTTAATGAGTTGCACTTGGATATTTTCTAAATAGATAGCAATAAGACTCGAACCCAGAACTTTTTGATATTGAACTCTATAATTATGTTACTAACCAACTCATTGTTAACGCCAAAATTGCGCTTGGACCCACGATCCAACAACAATAGGTCACTTGACCCCGATCGATGCTGGTTATTGGGCCAAGGCCCACGTACGATGTCACAGGTTGCGGCATATTCCCGATTTAGGTCCGCTAATGGCCTAAAGCCCTTGGCTATGTCCAAACCTCAGCGCTATCTACGCGAGGACGAGAGCGACTCAAACTCTACTAGATACCTTCAGATAGACGACCAAGGCTATTAGAAATGGATGATGATCAGCGAATTTTGGATAAAGGTCGACTTTGTCTTGAGGGGTAGGAGACTGAAGAGTCATCCCAATTGATTAGTCTACTAATAGCGGATGACAATCGTCAAACTCGAGATAAAGATAAACCCTATCCTATGGGATAAGTGATCACTCGCTCGGAGTTGTCCACTCGAGATACAAGTCCCAAGGGTCCGTGACTCTTGGCCTACCCACACCTACACTAGGAGAGGGCATCGAGTACTAGCCACACTAGCATTACTCCCTCTCTTCCCTCTACATATCCATGGCCTACACTTCCTATATCGACGCTGACACCACGGTAGTCTCCTGTTTTCCCTCTATATTTTCCGTGCATTCTTATCTTTTCGATAAATTATTGACTTTAGCATTGGAGTGTCTTCGGCCGGCACCACACTGATATCCCAAGACTCACGTTGTTCTATCACATTCTGTCCTTGTAGGTTGCTGTTGGCCTGAAATTCGTGATTGTGAATTTTGACGTCTATACTTATCTAAAAGTAAAGTTGTTAGAAAAAAGTTTATGCTATTCATTTATTATCTTTAATGGTCAACATAATTTATTTATTTAGTATTTTTAATAGTCAATACTTTTATAAACAATTTTAAAAAACATAAATAATAGTCTTTTACACTAGTATTGCTATTTTCTAAAACTTGCAATAACTTTTCACTAGTCGACATTAACTTAGAACTAAAAAGAAATAAAGTCTCAATTTTGAAAAAAAAAATGGTAGAAATAAGGGGGAAAAAAGAAAACCAAATTTATCAACTTTTTGATTTTTTTTCTATCTTTTCAAATAATCAGTTTTGATAGTTTTTTATTTTAAATGAATTAACCTCAAATTTATTCACGAATAAAATATCTCAAAACGTCTCACTAAATAAAAATCTAATAAGCAATGATTTTTGTGCGTTGCATTTAAGCCCATAATTTTACCTACCGTCGCAAAAAAGAGTAAATAAAATAATCAACACTTAATAAAGTGTTGCATATCCTAGATTCTGTGATGTCTAAAAGTAATACAAACAAAATTGTTGTAAAAGTCTATATTTAAGTTGTAACTAAACTACAATTTTAACGATCCATTGCAAAAAATGAATGGAATAAGCAACACTTAACAAAAACAGTTGCATATCATAACTTTTCCAACAATTTTATGCAACTTTAAAAAACCGTTACAACAAATTACCTATGACAATGGTTTTTTTACTTGTTCAATTAGAGCGTTGCAAGAAATTTAAAATGTACTAGTAGACATTTTTCATAATTTTATGATGTTATAAGTGAGAATCAACCGTTATGATTTATTGACAGAGTTGTAAAGTAATATTTGGACAGTTCACATTATTACATGTTGCTCATAAATGTATAATATTACAAGAGGATCCTCACTCCCGTGCAAAGACCATACTAGCATACAAGTCCGGGGCCAAGACAAAACAACACTTGAATCCACGTTAGCTTGACTTCTCCAATGTGACGTGGTCCCTGGAATGCATTTTCTTATCAGGCAAAAACCATTTTAGTACCTGAGGTTTACCCTAAAGACCAAATTGGTCCTTGAGGTGTGCAAAAAGTACAATTCAGTCCCTGCCGTTATTGGGCTGCCGTTAAAATGAACAATTTAGAGGGTAGTAATGTTATTTTGCACTTCAAAAAAATAAGATAAATTGATATTTAATCGGATGGAGATTTGATTTTTTTTTTTTTTGTCCTTATTCTAACACCCCCACCACCCTCTTCTTCTCTATCTCTATTCGACACACACACAGAGCAAAATAGATGTTCAGACTTTAAAAAAAAAAAAAAGAAATATTCTAGGGGGACGTGAGTGCCTCTTTGCAGTTAGATCATTCCGGTTGCTTTTTTTATGCTTGGTCGCTCACACAATAACATACACTATTCTGCACATACACCTATATATTATATAATAATATTACATTGCATTTGGTATCCCATTTTCCCACGCCATTGACTCCTCTTTCTTTTGATATACTTTATAATCTTCATAAATGTTTAAATCCAAATAGCATAAGTTCATCAATTTTTTTGTTATTTTTTCATATCTTTTTGGTGTAATTAATATACTTATAAGTAACTTTAAAGTATAACTTTGGTTCTTATACATAGATCTGATAAGTCTTATCTGTTCATAAATTGGGAGGATTTTTTATGAATTTTTTGCAAATGTTATCACTGTTTTGAGTTGTAGATCACATTCTTGATCTGGGTATCTTTCATTTGATGCAAAACAATAAAAAAATTTGTTTCTTTTTGTAATTTTTGGCAAAAATAACACTTTTTAAAAAAAGGAATTTCAGTTACTTTTTGAGCTCTAGTTCATGATTCACGATCTTGGTTTTTTTTCAGTTTGATGACATTTAGTAAAAAATCATTTTTTTTTTGGTGAGTTTTGGGTGTATTGCATTGTTGGATTGTTAAAAATCCAATCTTTTGAGCTCTAGTGATGAAATTTAGCTAAAATCTAATCTTTTTGTTGTGTGTGGTGTGTAGTGGTGTTAATGGCGGCGGCAGCAGTGGCGACAGTGATGGTGGTTTCAGCCGTTGGGTTTCCAACAGTTTTTTTTTTTTTTTTTTTTTTAACACATCAGCAACAATTTAAAAGACAGGGGCATGAGGTTTCACGCGGTCAATGGGTTGACCGACTAACTAGATTGGGCTTTTTGCATACCTCAGAGACCAATTTGGTCTTTAGGACAAACCTTAGGAACTAAAATGGTTTTTGCCCTTTTCTTATCCGTCTACCTCTGCATTGTGCTTGCATGCATTATAAATGAAATTGCATTAGTTCGGCTCAATCTTCGGTAACCCATTCTCCTATAATGATTCTTCAACTCTAGGGGTTAAGATCTCTTCATCTTTGCTTGTTTTGATATATTTGAGTTACTTAGACTTCAACATGAACAATTTTGAAAGAACGCAAATTCAAAAATTCATTGGGTCCCTTAAAAATTTGAGATATCTTAATCTTTCTAGAGCATCCTTCGGTGGTTCAATTCCTCACAGTCTTCATAACCTTTCAAACTTACAATATCTTGATCTGAACTCTTACTATGATTGTCACTAGAAATTATTTTTTTTGTGGGTGTCTAGCCTTTCATCTTTGAAACACCTTAATTTGGGAAATATAAACCTTAGTGGAGCCGAATCTCACTGGCTTCAAGCTATCAATACTCTTCCTTCTTTGTTAGAGTTACATTTGCCTCAGTGTTGGCTTTATAATCTTCTGCCTTCCCTTCCATCTGTGAATTTTACAATCCTTTCAGTTCTTGATATTTCTGAAAATGGTTTTAATTCTACCATACCTCAATGGTTGTTCAATCCTAGTAGCCTTTCACAGCTTGATCTGAGCTACAATAATCTTCAAGATGCAATACCAAATGCATTCTCAGAGTTTAGTGCCCTTGAAAAACTCGATTTATCTTTTAATTATGATCTTGAAGGTAAATCATCAAGAAAGTTGGCAAAGCTTTGTAATTTGAAGATATTAATGCGGCTAACTAATATTAACAATTCTGGTAATATAACTGATTTCATTAATAACTTATCAAAATGCTCGAATAACAGTTTGGAAATTTGCCCAACTCACTTGGCTTTCTTAAGAATCTACAATATCTTGGACTCTATCGTAACTTATTCATAGGCTCAATTTCAAAAACAATAGGAAACTTATTGTCTTTGAAAGAACTTGACCTCTCATACAACCAAATGAGTGACAACTCTCGTCCTTAGTTCTTTGGACCTCTCTCAAAGAAGCCCATTTAATGAATCTCTCGTCCCCAAAGGAATTGTCAATTGGTAGACCATTTTCTTCAAACATTTCATTCGCATTCAACATCGATTTTGATTGAGTTCCTCCTTTTAGATTAAGATCCATCAAAATTCAATCATGTCAATTGGGGCCCAAATTCCCAAAATGGCTCAAAAACCAAACAAAACTAACCAATGTGATATTCAACCATTCAATGATTTCGACACCATCCCAAATTGGTTTTTTTTTTTTTTTTTTCTTGGTCAAAGATCCCAGATTGGTTCACAAAGCTAAATTTGCAACTTGATTTCCTGAGTTTTGCTAACAATCAATTAAGAGGTGAAGTCCCAAACTCATTACGACTCACCTACTCATCCTATGTTGATTTGAGTCCAAATCTTTTTGATGGACCTCTCCCAATATGGTCTTTTAATTTGAGTTACTTGAATATGAGAGATAACTTGTTCTCTGGACCAATACCTCTAAATATTGGTATCAACATGCCCTATCTTGCGATTCTAGTGATCTCCAAGAACTTCCCAGATGGGAGTATTCCCATGTATCTAGGTAATATTGTTGAACCCAATGGGCTTGGTTCATTTAACCAACTCATGTGGGTTGGCCTTTTAGCTAGTAACAAAAAAAAAAAAAGGGTGGACAGGCCGTAAAATATCAGGTTTGACTTTTGTAGTGTAGTGAGAGAGAGTGTGAAAAAAAAAAACAAGAGAGAGAGGGAAACAGTGAGAAAGAGAGAAAAGAAATTATGCTGCGCAGTTTTGATCATATTGAAGATCGGAGAGTCAGTTGTGGTTCGATCGAGTTGAAATTTTGTGTGCATGTTTACAACTTGTGGATGTTCAATCTGTGCGGTCAGAATTTGATTTGGAGCTGTCTAAGTTCCGTTTTTGCTGCGTGAACAGTAGCAATATCTTTGGATGATTTCTCTCCTACTTCTTTGGTTTAATTCTCTTATTGATGCAATATGTGCAAGAATATGTTATTTTTAGTAGATTATATTGTGTATGTCTCTAATTGTAGTTAGAAAAGACTCTCTTGTACCCATTATTTATTGATAGTAGAAGTTTTTGGGTAAACTACGGTCCCGTAATTTTTTATTTCTATGTTAAAATCTTGGTGTTGCTCTACTTTTGTTGAAATTTCAGATTTGTGCATTGTGTGTTGGTTCTATTTGTTGTTTTCTAACAAGTTTACACAAGGTGTAAGGTAATTTTTCCGTTGTGCATTTGTTGTTATTTTTCTGATTTGTGCTTTAATTTCAGGCTTCCTCCCAACAAATATGACAAAGCTGGGACTTCTAGACATATCAAGTAATCGTAATGAAGACAAAGAGGATGATGATGAACTTCAGAAGCTTAAATTCTTCGTGGTGGTAGGATTGGGATTCTTTTTGGACCTTGATAATGATCAATGAGCATTTGAGAGATGCCTACTTTCATTTTCTCCAGAGAATGAAAGATTAGATATGTGAATTTCTGGTATCCCATTGAGATGTGGTTCAGAGAAGCGTCCAGTTGTAATAATGAAATTTTGCCAAAAGATTTTAGATTACTTATGATATCTATTATATTCTAAAGAACATCTTAATATACAATAAATTATTGGATTGAAGTCAGTTTCTCCAATAATTTTATGGCAAAAAGCCAAGTCTCCCCAATAGGGTTTTAAGTGCCTATTTTTCTGATCATGAAATGTAATTAACAAAGACAGGAAGCAATTGAGTTTTAAAGGTATATATATGTGTGTTTGTGTGTGTGTGTGTAAGATCAGAGGCAGGGCTGGGATACCATATTGAATTTGAACATCGAAGTCAACTCACATATATAATTGAAACTTTGGTAGCAATTTACATATAAATTATGATGGTGGCCAAACCCGTTAATAAAGAAGTAATAGCGCCATAATCAAGACAGGAGACAACAAGGGAAAGAAGTAGAAAGCTTGCTTACCTCTAAATGTCGACAAATTTTTGCTTTGTAGAGCCTTGTGGAATTAATAAGTCGCTTGCTTACTTACCAAAAAAATATATATATACAATTCTTTGTGCAAAAAGAGGGTATGGAGTGGATTACTTTTTGTAGATTTTTCCCTTCCTCCTTCACTGATAAAGATATAACTCTCCTCCCAGGTTTTAATACAAAATCTTTCTCAACCGTGTTCAAATATATGTCATTTATAATTTTGCGGCTTCTGTAGACTCTATCGTGTCAGGCTTCTTAGCATAATCCTATTCGACCTAGCTTATCCATGCATGGGGTAAAATTTGCAAAGAGCAACAAGAATCAATTGAATATTTCCAGTTCCAGATCTTCAGACTTGGCTTGGAAGCCACTATTTACTTTCTTTGGGCCGAACGGAATCAAATAATTTCCACGATTCCAGCTGATCAATCGGATGATTTGATCAAAATCTTGTTTTTTTCTTTCTTTTTTTTCGCTCTCTTTCCAATTTTTTATCGCGGTTTACAGGTTAGTGTTAAACGTGGGGAAGTCATTAGATAAGTATTGAATCAATATGTAATTTATCGACTTGCTGATGACATTAGATATATAAGGTTAGTGGCAATGCTCTCACTGAAGATCAGATTTTCCAAAACATTCTTTTTAATTTGATGTTAGAATCAAATGTATAAAATTAGAAAAATTATATACTCTCTTTTGAACCAGGTCATTTGTGGGGCTTGGAATATTGATGATCATACCTTTTAGTAATTGTAATTAACATATGTAAATATTTTTAAGTAGTAATAGAAACCCACTTACTTTTAGCAAGAAAAATAAAATTAAAAATAATATAGACCTTAATTGACTACTGGCAACCATGTTTGAGTGTTAGTGATTTAGATACTATAGAATTCATCTTACTTCTTAATCAACTCCATAGTATACTATTCCCTATTAAAATGCATTGCTTGCCCTCTAACCAATGTAGTTTAGTCAACTAAAGAATGTTAATACCTTTTTACCTTTTCCAAAACGACATTGTTTTTGCACTATTTCATGAAGCCATATGAGATATTTGAATATTCGAAATGGATATGCTTTGCATTGTAATTATGTGATTTATGTCCATTGCCTATGGGTTTTTCAATCCTCTAGTAGGTAGTTTGATTGGTTAGCATACACGTTCAAATCTTACTGTTTTTTCTTGTTCATACTTCTGTGGTAGGTTCCACGTTTTGGGAAAGTAAATTAGGTTTTGTTTGGTTTAATTGAGAAATTTTAGTTAATTGTAGAGGCTTTGGTTAAAATTATTATTGAACGAAAATCGTTGACTGTTTCGCTTATGTCTGACAATATTGAGTTTTTAAAATTTTTTAGAACAATGTTGGAATTTTAAAAATATCGAAGGGTATATTTGAGCAAGAAAAAGAAAATAATTTCCCGCATTATACAAAAACAATTTCGCAAAAGTTAATTTTGGAAAGCCTCCAAACTAAAACTTCTTATTATGCAAAAACAAGCAAAGAGTAGGTTTGAATCAATGAAGTTACCAAATTAATCTGTGTGTTGCCCAAGTGATCCATTAGGCTGCACTGATTGCTTAGCTTTGTTGATGTACTGTTTTTTTTAGTTTAATGGATCACTTTTTCTTTTTTAGGAAAAAAAAAAGTCAATGAGGAAATCAAATTTAATTAAGCATGATCTTTCATTATTCCAACGGTAAAAAGTTATATTTAAAATTTATAAGTATATACTTATTTGTAAATCTGTTAATTTATTAATTAATTAACCATGGGAAAGAAGCCGCGCAACTAATGTTGAATCAAAATTAAAGTTCATGCAAGGATATAGGGGAGAATTTAATTTTTTTCTATGAATCATTCCCTTGGTGATCATTTAATATCTATCGAGAATAATGTCTTCAATGTAATATCAAGTAGGCATGGAATGTATTACATTACCACAAGCTTTTCAGTTCCTGAGATGTAATGAATAAAAATCAGAAAAAAAATCATTTGAACTAAAGATCAAACTTAGAGTTAGAACTGATAAAAGTCTAGGTAAAAGTAGAGTGATATTGATGCAAATTTTTGATCCCCAAATGAATATTAAAAAACTACATTAAGTTCAAGAGTCAAGAGGGCCAAACAAGATGATTGTCTTTCACAATTTTCTTCTAATAATGAAAAAATATGTCATTTTAGGGTTAAATATAAGTCAATAGTGAATTGGTGCAAACATGATCCTTTAAGTTGTTGCATATATTTTTTCTTAAATCCGTTTTTTTAATAAAGAGATGCAAATACGTGTCATTTTGATATTAAACTTAAATAGGTAGCGAGGTGAAACAAATCTTACCATTTATTTTACGTAGTGTGTTACCTCCTAAAGAGTAATTGGAGGATTCTCCAATTATTCCCTAATTGGAGAGGATCTAAATCCAATAAAAGGTGATCTTGATATTGTTTTATTTTCGGATAGCTTTTTGAAGTTAATAGATCACTTATTTACTTACCAAAAAAAGGATTAATTCCATGAAATATCCCTTTCTTTTACATTACAAACAAGTTTAACCCCTTTTTTACCACTTATTATCTTTTAATCTAAGTCAAAGCTAACAATATCTAAAAATTTCATATTATACCTTTTTTTCCTTTCTTTTTCCCCTCCAACTTCTTCTTCCCTCCCTAACAACAAAATAACATACTCCCCTCCCCACACAATAACAGTACATATATATGTGTATATATGTGTGTATGTGTAATAAGAAAAAGAGAAAAAGGAGGGAAAAAAAAGTGAGATGGTATTACAGGAAGTTCATTGACATAGTTAGTCTTGAATTCAGTCCAGATATAATAAGTGATCAAAATAAAACGATAAAGTTTAAAGTGTAAAGGAAAATGGATAATTAGTAGAGT
The DNA here is from genome assembly GCA_037974665.1 of Ehretia macrophylla. Classification (NCBI taxonomy): domain Eukaryota; kingdom Viridiplantae; phylum Streptophyta; class Magnoliopsida; order Boraginales; family Ehretiaceae; genus Ehretia; species Ehretia macrophylla. Next base: position 37,212,116 of record CM075767.1, read on the forward strand.
TTAAGCCTAACTGGCACTAATTGGTTTCACGAGTAGTCCAAGATTTTATATGGTGGTATTGAATGTTTTCATTGATCCATGTGGAACAATTGGATTCTCCAACACTATTTTCTTCCTAACAGGAATAACTGAATTAAAGTTCTTTTTTATCTTCACTTTAACATATGGAAAAATCAAGATTGTATGCAGATTATAGTTTCTTCATTCTTCTTGCATTAGTTCTAGTTTTTTGCACCTTCTAATCGACCTGAACGTGCAAAATACTCACATCTTCTCCGTTACTTTCTTCATTACTAATGGAATAATCCTTCAAAATTTAACCAAAAATGAAATAAAATATCTCATTTTGTTTCCCTACCTAGAACTAACACCCCTCCAAAAATAAAAATAAGAAGTGGTTGGAAGTTTAGTGATACCGCTCTTAATAGATTTATTTGTAGCGCTTGAAAAATTGATAGCTTGAAATTCTCAGTTGAGTAAATCCTCAGGCTTGAAGCATTTTATAAAAAATCCCAGCAATTTCTCCTCTTAACATCCCACTTTTGGCTTTTTCACAATTTACGTGTGGCTTAGTGAAATGGCTGACGTACATGAACCACTCAAGAGTAAGCTATATACATACAAGAATGCACGTGTGCATCTCAACTCTCGTGTAATGATTTTTATCTATGTTCCCTTACCAACTGGCCATTTCGACCCTCTCTTCTTTCTGGCTGAACTTGGTAAAGAACAAAGACGACAATCCACACATGTCCATCTGGTACATGTCTGCTGCAAATTGTGGACGAGAATGAAGAAGCTACTGCGTCTGATGAGGTATTTACTTGGGTTAGTGTAGTTTTTCTTTGGTCTTGTCCGCAAACTACAAGAAATGCCATGTATGCTCATGGAGCTGGCGATGTTACCCGGCAGACACAAATGTCTCAACTGCCATTGTGGAGCCAATTAAACTCTGATGCAACTGATATGCTATACTTTTGTCTTGTTGGATAAATGGGTCTTTTTCAATGTTTGCTTGTTGGTCATCTTATGGAGAGGCAATTAATTTTACTTTAAACCCCAATTGCAAGATGAAAATATTGATACACAGTTATCTAGGAATTAGGTGAATGATCGGAAAGCGTTTTGTTGTAATAAAAAGTTACAAGTTTCAATTTCGACTTAGGTCTTTATTATATTTAGAGAAAAGGATTGATACACTATTTATGTTACATACAGACTAGGTTTTAAAATCGAATGATCTCTCTTTTTTTTTTTTTGAAAAGAGCAATAAAATCGAATTATCTCCTCTGCAACGTAATCGCATACAATAAACACGCTAAACTTAATTTGATGTTATTGATTTACATTCTATACAATTCATCTTAGTTCTTAATCAACTTCATACTACAATTATTCCCTGTTAAAATGCATGGTGTGCCTCTAATCAATATAGATTAGTCAATTAAAGACTCAACCAATAACCAAAATAAATAAATAAATAATATGGGCTCACTAACACAACCTATCACAATACTTAAATTGAAAAAATTAAATAAATAAATAAATAAAACGTTGCCATATGTCTGTTGCCCTCTCGGTCTCCACTAGAGAAAATAAAAAGGCAATTTTTGAAAAAAAAAATAAAAAAAGTTAGCCATCTCGAACCAAAATCTCAACAATCATAAATCATGAATTTTTTATATTATATTCATTCTGCCTTGTTATTAAAGTATCTAAACAAAATATTTATGTATTATAAAATCTAATGTATTTTCTTTAGAATAATCACGATAATCAATTATCGTAATCTAAATTAAACAAGCCTATATATGAATCAGAAGTTACACACACTATCTTAAATGAAATCTGAGTATACCAGTCCTACGCAATTCTCACACGCCTTGTCTCGAAATTGCGTTATTCGTGCGGTAGTGACATGTTATAATTACATATTATGAATTCGATCTAAGATTTGACCTCTATTATATCCAAAATAAAATGAGAAGGGAAAAAAATGGATATTTTATCAATCAAGTTTTATCATGTAATGGGGCAACCATTATTGTACCAAAAGATGGGTAGGGACGTAAAATAACCCCATGAGACCTGGGATTATGGGCGGTCGTTGAGCGACAAACAGCTTCTATATGTAATTTCGGCCCAATTGACTCTCAGTCACCAGTCTCCGTTTAAAAAAAAAAAAATTGAATTTGTTAGTATGTGATAACACCGTAAATAAACTAAAAAATATTTTGAGTCAAAACATTTTCATATATTTTAAATTCGTATAATATTTTCACTTTATAGTCCACACCACCTGTTGTCTCCACCACCCCGGTTACTAGGGGTGGAATTATGAATTTTTGTCAGTAAAAGCTAAAATTTATAATTTTTGAATTATACGAGTACTTTTTTTTTTTTAGTGGAGACTAATTAATTTTTTTAATTAAAAATACATAGATATTTAATTTTTTTTATAAAAAATACATAGAAATTTTAAGATTTTTATGGGCCAGTAGGGGCTAAAATTCATAATTTTTGAACTATACGAGTACTTTTATTTTTTAGTGGGGGCTAATTAATTTTTTTAAACTAAAAATACATAAATATATATTTTTTTTTAAAAAAATACATAAAAATTTTAATTTTTTTTTATGGATCAGTGGGGACTGCAGCCCCTACTGGCCCTTGCATGCCTCCGCCAATGCCAGTCACCCCCACCCACCCTACACATCACACCCATAAATACATGTGTGTGTCTATATGTATGTGTATATATGTGTGTGCGTGAGTGTTTGTGTGTGGATTTATAGAAATCTCCCATTGAAAAGTGTTTTTTTCTAGATAGTAAAATACTAAAAACTATTTTTCAGTATCATAATTAAATACTAGAAATTATTCTATTTTTTAGATAATTTTTTTCCCTATCAAATTATTCTGCAAAAGAAAAACGGGGTCTTAGTTGTACAAGCTTTCCCTTATGCAAAAAAAAATTATGACAGTATATCTATCTATGAATTGTATATCTTTCCTTTGCCATTGTACTAAGTTTCTTATTTGTGTGAGAGAACAACTTGCAACAGTCAACACAATATGTTGTCAGAGAAAAATAAAATCGTGAATCTGTAAAGGTCGGAGGCTCTTATATATCATGAAAAAAAGAATTAAAAAAATTCATGTTGTCATAAAATATGGTGAAACAAAATTTGCCTAATTGTTTCAACTTTCAAAAGAAAGTTCCATATGGTGGACCTCATGACCTGCCTCTTTTGCTAGACAGGAACCGCTATTGAAACAGGCATGGCCAGTTATTAGGGCTTTGGTTCAGTGTTAAGTTGTCCGTTCTATATGTGAAAAATTACGAATTTAATTCTCGTTGATTACGTATATATGTCATACGGCCTTTAAGTCTTCTTTGAATAATAATAATAAAAAAAACACAGGCATTGCCTGATCTTCAATTTTTCACGATTTGTGCTCTTTATAGTTTTTCATTTTAGGTATATATGTCTCCAGCCACATAAGAAAAATGAACTTAGTTTTTTGGTATGCCGAAAGTGTAGTTCAAACTCAAAATTTTTATTACAACAAGTTACTACTTGATTATTATACTCAACTTTTATATAATGGTGAATTTCATTACCAACTAACAAATGCGTGAGGCTAACCTAAGTTTATTTTATTCTATTTATGCCGCCATTTTCGATAATCTATGACAGATGAAGATGTTTGCAGTACTGAAAAATAAAAAAAATAAAAAATCGATGGTAAATGATATGCTTATCATATTGTTGCATGTTAGGTATTCATCTGCCTATGTTTTCGTTAAAAGAGAGGCGCCAGAGAAAGTGAATATTGGCGACCAGTATTTAGCTTTAATCTCATCAGACAAGAAACTCTTTTAACGATAACTATTAACTGCCCAATAAAATATGTAATGTGTAACTGTAACAGTTCTCAGCTACCACGGGGGTTGTCTAGTGGGGTTGTCTAGTGGTATATATATTCACTCCCCGTAAATGTAAGATCAAACTTTATAAGGGAAAATTTTCATATTTAATTTTTATTGTTTGTAGAAAAATTTAGTTTAGTCTCTATTATTTAAAAAATTTTAATTTAGTTTTTAATTTTTTCAAAAGTTTCAATTTTATCCTTATTGTTTAAAGTTTTTTAATTTCGTCTTTATTATTTGTCAAAAAATTTCAATTTTGTCCTTATTTTTTTTAAAAATTTCAAATTCGTTCTTATTGTTTCTCAAAAAATTTCAAATTTGTCCTTGAATAATAGTGATGAATTTAAAACTTTAAGAAAAAAAAATAAAAATGAAATTGAAACTTTTTAAAAATAATAGAGACAAAATTAAAACTTTTTGAGAAACAATAAGAACGAAATTGAGAAATTTTAAACATTAGGGATGAAATTGAAATTTTTTTTGCAAATAATAAGGACTATATTGAGACAAATAAAACAATAAGAACTAAACTAAGGCAATTGTGTAACAATAGGGACTATTTGTAAAATTTTTCCTTTTATAAGCGATATATTTTAATAGGGTAAATACACATTTTGGTTATTTATCTTTAACTTCATTGACACTTTAGTCTCTTATCTTTAAAAGTGGTATGTTTCAGTCTCTTATTTTTTTAAAATGGGATACTGTTAGTCATTTTTAGCGATTCTGTTAAAAAATTAACAGAACAATCACAAAAAAGTCACGTGATATTAAAAATTCCAAAATTTCAAGTGTAAAAATTGAGACATTTTAGTCTCTTATCTTTTATTTTAATGACATTGTTAGTCATTTTTTAACGGAATCAAAGACAAGGACTAATGATATTTCATTTCGAAAAGATGAAGGACTGAAATGGATCACTTTGAAGATGAGGGACTAAAGTGTCAATGAGGTCAAAGATAAGAGACTAAAAATAATATTTACCCATTTTAATATATATTGTATAATTTAAATCTCCATTAAATCGAAATAATTCTCAACTTTAAGCTGAGAATTATTTCTTAATTTAGGTTTCGTTTGTCTGCCGTAAAATAATTTGCTTGTGTAAAATGTTTTTCGTAAAAAATGTTTTCATAAAAGATAAAATATTTTACAGGGCTCCGTTTGTTTGATGTAAAATAACTTATTGGGGAAAATATTTTTCCGAAAAATAGATTACTAGAAAATATTTTATATTGTTTGGATGTATCGTGAATTCCTTAAAATGTTTTTTTCTCCCAAAGGCCCGTAAAATATTTTACAAAATTTTGTACTAATCACAATTATTGACCTAAAAATATTTTACGGTTGACTAATTTTACGGTGTTACCAAACATAGAAAATTTAGAAAAAGCAACTGTAATTTTTTATCGTAAAATATTTTACGATTAATTAATTTTTTAATATTACTAAACACCGTAAAATCAAAAAAATATTTTTTAAAAAAATATTTTACGGAAAACAAACGGAGCATTATTTACATGAAATTGTGCTCTCTAGATTGTCTGCAACTTTCCAGCTAAAACAAAAATGTCAGAAATCAACAATATAATGATTGAGAACAAGCTTTCGACTCAAAAGCAAAATGACAATGAGATGACACATATTTTATCCTTGAACTTGTCCTAAGGATTAAGTTTAACCTTATCTTAATTTCCCCATGTCCACACAACTTTTGGTCATAATTTAAAACCCAATCTTGCTGCTTTTGATAAAGATAGCATGAACTTGCACCAATTCTATAGGAGGGGTCAAGATTTACTTACTTTGCTGTTGGAAGGTTCGTGTACCGATTGAAAGTTGAGCGACAAAACTCTCGTGTTACATGACGTTTAAATAGAGATTGAATTCCTTATTAGTTGATTATTCAGACACAAATTATGGTGTAATATAAACCGTAAAAAGTATGAATTTTATGTTTTGTCCACAAGAACAAGTTATAAGATGTGTATTGATTTTAGTCAAACTATGAAAATTAAAAAATATTGTTCGATTCTGATAAAGTAATATAATTGAACTCTCGTATCGATCCAAAAATATTGGCCTGTGCAGTAATAACTGGATTGCTGCTAATCATACAAGTAATACATATTAATTCGAGTGACCAGCTGGCCCTGATAACTCAACTTTTTCTCTTTTACAGTCGATACATAACAAAGCTAAAGCTGAAGCCAATTAGGTGAGGTCACACTCATCGTGCCTATCCATGCGCTACACGCGAATCTTTGACAAACATAAGAGGGTGGGTAATTTACGAAAACGAGCACAATCTTTTTCATCATTTACCAACCTAAATTAAAGCAACAGTTAAGTTCGTGTTTAAGCTTTTGATTGACTTGTTTATTCTTTAATTGAGACCCCACTATCTTTTCTTGTCTCCCCCAAACGTTTTAAGTTCCAAAAAGGTACTATGCATACATTCAGACATTCGATTAATAGACGAAAACAAATTGAATGCATGCACACTCTTGATCTCATATTTTTGTTGCTTAATTTCTCGATGAATCAATTTTCATGAATTACTTCGTCGAGAAACATAATTATAGAACTTGAATGATACCCTCAAAACGGTTAAGAGAAATTCAATAACGATAAATTGTTATGCTAATGAAAAGGTTTGGGTAATTCATGACCTATGTCTTATTGAGTTTTATAATGTTATAAAGAGATTCAAATCCAAAAATTCAACATATTGAGTATTATGGCAAGTCTTTAAGAATTAACAACTGAGATCTAGAGACTATAATTGTCACAATTTGGAACACTTTAATTCTTTTAAATTAAAATAGCACTTGAAAACGAGATGGTACTCAAGTAGATAGTGGAAAATATTCTATTATTAACTTTTGATCTAGCATGTAATCTTCTAAAGATTACGATTATAAAACGTTAAAAGCAACTAATCTTTGTAAAGCTAGAGCAAGAAAAACTGGAGGTATATTTTGCCATTTGTATTTTGAACTTTGCTTAGTGGCAAAAAGAAAAAAACAAAGAAACCCCACAAGGCCCACAAGAGCATGAAGAAAGAGATCTTGTCACCAAAGTGGGTAGATAAGATGGCCCCATTTTTACGATGGCTGAGAGTGACTTTTGCATGATCAAAAATTGCCAGTTAAGTTTTCCATATGAATGTGAATGTTACAACTCAAAAATTCACAGCAGTATCACATCTATTTCAGCTGTGGGAAGTGTATGCGCATGTGTGCTTGCGCTAATGCGTACAAAATTTAACGCCTAAAGTAAGATTTGCCAGCAGAGTAGAGACAGACAACGATTATATATACCAATGGCATGATCATATATATTTTCAGCTGAGTAACTGTATAACCAATTCTATCTATTGAGATAAAAACTTGGTTCGGTTTAATCTGGTTTACATAACGATGTGCAACCATTTTCTAGTCTTCATGTATAATCAGTAAGCGCCGACTAAATGGGAATCAATGTACTGGAGGGAACAAGAATGTTGATTCTTCAATATCATCAAGGTGTCAAATCCATTTCCGGGTCTCTTGCTTCAGAGAGAAATTTATGAAGGTATGGACTACGGACCTAGCCTTTTTCATTATGAGTTTTATGACCAACTGTATGATTGGTAAAAGTCTTGAAGACCTAGCTTACTATTGCTGACCCTACAAATTCAATAAGTTGTTTTATGCATTGCATTTTGTTATTATTATTATTTTTATTACAAGCTAAAACCGTAATTTAATTTCAGAACTTATAATTATAATAGATCACTATTCGATCATTCCACTTGTCTCTTAGGTATGTTTGTTAATTATTTCTTCTGTTCAAACACAAGGATGACTTGATGAGGCACTGCATCATTTAGTCAATATTTTCTGGCCATAATTTTGTACACCTACATTTGACTATTCTTTGTCGTCCTCTTAATCTAGTAATCTTCTCTAATACACCACAATGATTAACTTCATTTATTTATATAAACATCTCATTAGCGTGTAAAAGTGATTAATACTCATGGAAGAATTATGAGGGGAAAAAACACTCATATTCTGACAAACATGCTTGAACTCTAATTTTGGAGTTTTCTTCAACCTATACCTTAAAGGGGCTTTCCTTTTTCAGCTCCATGATGTGAAATGTAAAATTTTAATATTTCCTCTTTTCTTTGTATATTATATTATATATAACAATATCTATAACAAAATATTGCACAATTAAAGCCTTGTGGAGGCTTCAAGCAACTGTTTAATTTGGATAATATATATAGTATAAGATAAGCGAATAAGCGAATAAATCTCCCTATGATTAATAATTTTTATGTGTTCTACGACAAAAAGAAAATTATTTAAGCTAGCTACGCGCTAAGATGTTCTGATGGTCTATTTTTATACTATTGGAAGCCAGAGAAAGAGATTTCATTGAGATTTTCTGATATAGAAAGTGTTAATAAGGTAAGGCATTATTCTTATTAAATTATTTTTATCGTTGCAAGTACACTTTGAAGCTTAGTAATTCTTTCATCTGATCATGAAAAACATATCTGACGTTTTACGTATAATCTTTGTAGTATGAACTGTTTTTCCATTGTAGCGTAACTCGATATTATCATTAGAGAAGGATTAGCACCACTTGGAATATATAAGACGTCAATAGTAATAGAAAAATAATAATAGTATGGGGAAAGTTTCAATACAGGGAGTGTTTTAACATCAAGATTGTATGACAAACCATAATATTTATACAAAGGGGAGTGTGTGAAGGATATTTATATAACCGTTGTTTGAATTCACGTTTTTCTATGACAAATATTTTCTGATTTTTTTATTTGAGGCAAATCTAAAATTCTTGTTCATTGTGAGTTACAATATATAATTTAATACTAAAATATAAATAATTTTTTTGTGGGGGTTAAATTGATTTTTCAGTTTAAAAGTAATTTAAAAATAAACATATTTTGAAAAGAATTTTGCAATCACTATTGAATTGTTTCACTATTTCTTTTGATTGACTTAAAACATGCTAAATCACTACAAAATGTGTATTTTTGTGTACAAATTTAATGTGATTCTGTCTTGACGAGCTTCTCGTCAACCAAAGAAAAAAATAACAGCATAACTGTTAAAAATTAGTAAAATTAAAAATCAATTCCCATTAATAGAAAAACAACAATTTATGACCACAAAAAACAAAAATAATAATAATAATAATAATAATGATAATAATAATAATAAATAAATAAATAAAAAAGCAACAATTTGGACATGGAATCTATCGAGTCAGAATTTTAGAACAGGAAAAGTAAAAGTACAAAAAGTCAAGGGTCCTACCTAGGAGAAATAGGGAGAGAGAGAGAGGGGACCCACATGTCGATTGGTTACCCCGTAGGGCAACACTAGTTAGACCCCGTACACCCGTCGCGGATCATAGCCTTTCGCACATAGTGGACGGCAACACATTGGCCATACTACACCACACAACCTTTTTCCTCCATCCAACACCACACCTTCAACAACTTGCCTTTCGGTTTATCCATGTAATGTCAAAAACTAACAATTGACCCAATGGCTAGTGGTAAGGTGGACATGGAGTGAGCCAAGACATGGTCAGGTCCTAGTCTTGGTGGACATTGATCGAGCCTATACAGGTTAGCCTTCTTGGTCCTAGTTAGACATTATTCTAGAATTTTATTATTAATTAACTTATTGTATATGTAAAGATGCACCGTTATACTCAAAAATTTACTCAATTAACAGTCAAAGTTATTGGACTTCATTAACTGAATTTCCACATCATCTAAAAAAAAAAAAATTCCTCCATCCAACACCGCACCTTCAACATTTTGCCTCTCGGTTTATCTATGTAATGTCAAAAGCAAACAATTGACCCAATGGCTAGTGGTAAGGTGGACATGGATTGAGGTCTTGGTGGACATTGATCTAGCCTATACAGACATGGTTCTTGAAGCCTTTTTGGTCCTAGCTAGATATTACTTTAGAATTTCACCCTTAACTGATATGTTGTATGTGTAAGAATATATCGTTATTCTCAAGAGTTTACCCAATTAACAGTCAGAATTATTGAACTTCACTAACTAGACTCCCATATCATCTAAAAAAAATTTCCTCCATCCAACACTGCACCTTCAACAATTTGCCTCGTGGTTTATGTATGTAATGTCAAAAGCAAACAATTGACCCAATGGCTAGTGGTAAGGTGGACATGGATTGAGCCAAGACATGGTCAGGTCCTAGTCTTGTTGGACATTGATCGAACCTACACAGGCATGGTTCTTGGAGCCTTCTTAGTCCTAGCTAGACATTGATTGAGCCAAGACAGTGTTGGTTCACATTGTAATGTTTAGTATGCTCTAAATCTTGGAACATTAAGGTCCACAGGAGATTGCCATGGTGTTTGATTGCTTAACCTCTTGTTTTGCCTAGAAAAGGAAGTCTCATAATCTTCATAACTATTTTAGTATGGTCTATATTAAGTAGGTTTTGCATGATAAGATTATGTTTCGATAATATATCAATAATAAGAAACACGGAATTCTAAATAGTCGTTTACTTGGCTTGGAACACACTGATATTGTTCCATGATATAAATTAAAATTGGTATTAGAATGTTCAAGTTAACGTAACAAACAACTGAATTTCATATTTTTCAGCTATGCTCAAATTGTCTTAATTCAAGATATTTTGATTTCATCTTGAACAAGTGTCCACTAAATAGCACTATTATTCCTCCGCTGCCTTGATGAGAAGATACATATTAGTGTCATATAATAGTGTCATGTGTTTATCACTATAGGTTTGAGGAACCCATTATTGTTATCGATTTTAGAATTTTAGAACTTTAAGGTTTAGGGTTTAAAATTTAGAGTTTAGTGGATAAAATTGCACTTATATAGTGGAAGATAACTTCTATATATTGTAAAGGACAATCACAATTAATAAGAAGTACTTAGCACTACGATCTTTGAAAAAAGAATACATAATCCTAAGTATACCGATTAATCCACATATATTGGGGATAAATCTTAAATTATAATTGAACAAAGATCTCCATCAAGAGTGGGGTAAATTGGACCCAAATCCTCCTAATCTCAAATTATAATTGAACAAAGATCTCCATCAACATTACCCCCTAAATTAAGACCACATCGACCTCATTTTCAAAGACTTGAAAATTGGAAAGATTGTTTGTGAATTGTGATAAAGAATCCAATGCAAAAACAAATTGACTAACACCCTCAACTGCCCAATTAATGCATAGTAGACTTCACATCCAACAAATTTGACAACCAAAATTTCTCTCCGATATTATACAAACATCACATATACATAAAAATATATATATAGCTTGTTCCTTTCACACATGTATACAAGCATATTGAATGACCTTGGCCCATCAAGCTATAAATGCATGAAAGTATACCCATGTTATATGAGTAAAAGACAAGGGCATTTTGAATTGCACCTATTTATACATCAAGAACTTGAGGCCAATATGCGAGAATAGTTAAAGACTTTTAAAAGCCATCTTTGGTAGTGTATACACATATCCTATTCTTCTTTTTCGCTTTCTTTATCCCCAATTGCTCATTACTTTTCCATATTCTTCTATACAAAAATTATCACACCTCATAATTTTTTAAGTTTTAATTACAATCCATCGTTACTCAACTATTTTACTCGAGTCTTAGTGAAATACAAAAATTAAGTTGAGCTACATTAGAAAGTGTAAAGGGGTGTACGATGTTGAACAGAAAAATAGTGTGTGACTAAAATAATTCATGTCTGAGTAATAAAATTGCAATAATGAGGAAAAAGGACTAAAGTGGGCACTAGATTAGCACGTGGGAGTCTGCTATCTTTCATTGCTTGCACGCTGGCAAGAAGGCTGCTAGCAAGCTAGGCTAAATGCTCCTGACCACCTCTCTTGAAGTCACAAAAAATACAGTTTGGTACTTTCATGAAATGATTGGCAGTTTCTTTGGAAGACATTAACGAACCTTGACATCTCAGGTGGTATTCATATTTTAATCTGCTTTCCTTTTTCTTTTTTTCTTTTTTTGTTCTAGTTTGAGTAACATATTGTTATATAGTAAAATTTTTCTTTTTTTAGTTGGTGTGTATTTTAACTAATCCTATAGAAAATTGACTAGGCTTGATTTTGCTATTCTTGATGGAATATTTATGTGCCTTAGATTCTTTTGTTTGCATGTCTAAATCACATGGGGTAGAGAATTTGACTGAATTGACATAGATTTTGGAAATTCTTGATATTCCAAGGTCTATGTCATTTTTGCATCAGGAGTTTTGTACACCGAGTTATTCTTTTACGTAATTTTATACCTTGTTGATATAAATCACATATGTTCAAGAACTTTTGGTTTTCATCAAGTTCTTGAAAATCCCTCCTCCATGATGATTCTCTACTCTCTTTTGTTCTTCCCCTTTCCATTATTTTCCATCTAAAGTCTATTGGTTTTTAGTGTTGTTTATTTATTTTGTTATTCTTTGGTGGGGATCTTAGCTCCGACAAAACATATTGCTTGCAGCTGGAGGAGGAACTTTCTGAGGTAGTGGTGTCCAAAAAAGTTGTGACTCTCAACAGTCATTAAGCTAGTTTTTGTCTGACTCTGCCATGGTGCTGCATATGCTGTAAATTGCAAAATTGGCAAGCAAAAAAACAAGTTTCAGATATGAAGTTTATGAAACTTGGTTCCAGGCCTGATACTTTCTGCACTACTGAGGCTGTGAGGTATTTTTTCTTTGTTTTTTTTTTTTTTTTCATTGTCTGTTCGTTTTTCGCTGGGTTTCTGATTCTTATGTGAAAGAAAATAGACCAAATGTTTGTGTTCTTGATTCAGGTCAGTCTCATCAGAAGTTTCTAGTGATCTCATAATTCAAGTAAAGGGAAGCAGATATTTGCTTCATAAGGTTAGTTGTTTGATTTCGTTTTAAATCCATCTGATTAACATGTTTCGTAATTGTGATAAATAGATTAGTTCATTTGAATGATAATCATTAAGTGATAGGAAGTTAATTGTTAAAATTGGCTGCAACACAGTTTCCCCTGCTGTCCAAGTGCTTGCGGCTGCAGAGGCTTTGTTCCCAGAGCCCCGAATCGTCCCAACACCAAATAATCCAGCTACCTGATTTTCCTGATGGGGTTGAGGCATTTGAGTTGTGTGCAAAGTTCTGTTATGGTATCACGATCACGCTTAGCGCTTATAACATCGTTGCAGCACGATGCGCGGCAGAGTATCTTCAAATGACAGAGGATGTGGAGAAAGGTAATCTAATATACAAGATTGAAGTGTTTTTCAATTCTTGCATACTCCAAGGGTGGAGGGACTCAATTGTGACATTGCAAAGCACGAAAGCATTTCCACTGTGGTCTGAGGACCTTGGAATAACTAGCAGATGCATTGAAGCCATTGCTTCTAAAGTTTTGGCACACCCCTCTAAGGTGAGCTTGTCATATAGTTATTCAAGAAGAGGTAGGGATGATATATCGGTCAATGGATCGGAAAGCCAGAGGCATAAGCCTACAGCTAAGGGCTGGTGGGCTGAAGATATAGCGGAATTGGGAATAGACCTGTATTGGAGAACGATGATAGCCATTAAGTCCGGTGGAAGAGTATCCTCTAATCTCATTGGTGATGCATTGAGAATTTATGCATCTAGATGGCTTCCAAACATATCGAAATGCAGAAATCTTGAAAAACAAGAAGAATCAGACCATGAGTCAGATTCGACCGGGGAAATCACTTCAAAACATAGGCTGCTCTTAGAATCGATCATTAGCTTATTACCAGCAGAGAAAGGCTCTGCTTCTTGTAGTTTCCTCTCGAAACTATTGAAGGCAGCCAACATACTACGAGCTTCTCCCTCTTCAAAGATGGAACTGGCAAGAAGGATCGCGCTTCAGTTGGAAGACGCTACAGTTGGTGATCTATTAATACCCTCTCTGGCCTCCACAAATGATACACTTTATGATGTTGATATAGTTATTACAATATTAGAGCAGTTCATGTTACAAGGGCAGAGTCCCCCAACAAGTCCTCCTAGAGTTAAGGGTGAGTTCGAAAGGAGAAGAAGGTCTCGGTCAGCCGAGGATGTTGATTTTGAGTTCCAGGAGCGTAGAAGATCCTCCTCGGCATCACATAGCTCCAGAATGAAGGTGGCAAAGCTTGTGGATGGCTATCTCTTGGATATAGCCCATGATGCCAATTTACCTCTGTCAAAGTTTATGGGCATTGCTGAAGCCATTCCAGAGTTTGCCAGGCTTGACCATGACGATCTTTACCGAGCTATTGACATTTATCTCAAGGTATGTTACAGAAATATTCTAAAAAATGTCCGATTTTTGTTCGTAATATTATCATCCAATCATTTTGGATTCTCGACTTAAAATTTCAAAAAAGTGGTTGGACAATCTTGTTCAAAATTAGGAAGAGGTCACCATCGTTTCAGCACATAACTAACCTCTTTGACCTTTAGCTGTGGGCTGTTAATTTCTGATTGTGCTACTTAACATTTTTTATTTGGTAGAATTGTATCGGCAGTACACACACCTTTTTTGGTATGATACGAACGTATTTTGCAGACAAAGACATTGATAACTATTGCGTACGATTCATTTTTAGTTTCCATGGATCAATGAGCTAGCTAGTGTTGGAGATTTTGCTTATTTTTATGGAAAAAGTCCTCTATCTATATTCCCATTCCCGATTACTAATCAAGAATCCTCCATCAACAAGATTAGCTAGCAGCCTTTTTTCTTCTTTTCAGCCAATATTGACTTCAATCATCCTCAATGAAAGAATTTGACTGAATCTCTTTTGTTTAATTTGCAGGAGCATCCTGGACTCAACAAGAGCGAAAGAAAGCGATTGTGCCGAACATTAGACTGCAGAAAATTGTCTATGGAAACCTGCATGCACGCGGCACAAAATGAATTACTTCCACTAAGGGTGGTAGTGCAAGTTCTCTTCTATGAGCATGCTAGAGCCACCCTGGGTGGTGGCCAAGTAACTGAGCTGCCGAACAACCTTAAGGCTCTCTTAGCTTCACATGATGATTCGTCAAGGCAAGGAACAGTATTAAGCAAGAACACGAACACCCCAGCCGATGATCAGTGGAGTGTCTCGGGGCTTAAATCGCCAAAATCAAAGATCTCAACTCTTAAAATGAAGCTTGCTGAAGATGATGACTTGGATGACAATTGCCTGGATGGAGTTGGGAAACCCTCAAAGTTTAAAGCATTCTGCATGATCCCTAATCGGCCGAAAAGAATGTTCAGTAAATTATGGTCCAGCAAAAATGCAGGTGAAAAGAACTGATTAAAATTTTGTTTCGAATCGGTCGGTTATATTCCAAAGAGTAAAAATATATACTCTGCAAATTATTTTTACTTTTTTCTTTTCTAGCTCTTGAAAATGCTTTGTAATATTTAGGGAGGATTAATTCGCTGTTCATTATTGGTGTAACCTATGTAATAAAAGAATGGGAAAATCTTGAAAGCTAAAGTGAATGAAATCTGTAGGAAATCTTAATAGGACCATTTGCAAGATAACGTACGGGACCAACTCTTATATTTCCCTACCTGTCTTAGTCTCAATCCTAATTGCAGCTCTTTTGATTCTTGATCAAGTAGGTGGTAAGTGAAAATACATCTAGATAATTTTAGTGGTGTAGATTAAGAAAATAAATGGAGATTGTGAGACCGTACCTCAGGTGTAAGATGCACTTATGACTGATTATAAGCAGGTATTGTGTACTTACAACTGTCCGTAAGTTACAAGTGTATACTTACGATTACCCACTGGTTACAGGTGTTTGCAAATGAATAGAATAAGACTAGAAGTCAAAATGGCCATGGTAAAAGTTGATGCTTTAATTGCAGTTAATAAAGTAGCACATGCATGCAATTTAAAATCAATTGGAATCAGCAAAGATTTTATTCAAATGCCAGCTCTTTTTTTTTTTCTCTTTTTTGTATTTCGATTTGAATTCTGAACTTTTTGTTTTGTAGTGCAAATTAATTAACGTTCATCATGAAAAAACAAAAACATTACACTAGTACTACGAAATCTTCTGTTTATTTTTTGTCAGATATGTTTCGAAAATCTTCATTTGGATCTGGTATAGTTGTTCTTTTGTCTGTATAATGCTTTCGACAGTCTGTATTGAGAAGTTTGATGTTCCTTAATGCTTCAGAACCGTTGTCCATGCACATGAACTTGTCTTTGTAGTTGCTTCTGCAATTATCACTCATCAAATTCCAGCTTCACTAACAAGACATCCTCGATCTTGTCGGTCGGTTAATATGGTGCAGACCTCCATTAACAAAATGTGGTACGTACATGTAAATCCAAGTGGTTCACGTAGTAACGGAGCGTTTGAAGTGTGAACGCACAACTTACTATTCTTATACTTCGAAAATACTTCTTTCGAATGAGATTTTATGTTTTGGAATTTGAACTTTAATGTCAATAAAAAAAATTTCACAAGAGTGTTTTCGGTCATTAAAAAAAATGGTGATGCATGTACATCAGATTAGCTTCCTGTTCAGAATAACAAGGAGAATTTCCAAGAGAATAATATAATGATTCAGATGATCAGATTTCTCTATATATAAAGAAACAGATCCAGATTTGTCTTCTGTAATCATTGCAGTAGCCAACATGTGGCAATAATTAATATAATTTGTAGCATGCATAAAGTTAAAATTGTATACCTTGGCTGCATCATAGCACCCTGTTGAATTGTGTGTTTCGTGAGCTTTTGGTTCGAGTAATTAAATTGCTAACACAAACTTTCTAATTAGTTTATTGTTGGGTCACGCAGGCCCCCGTAGTTCATGTTGGTTGCTCGGGTTGGGTTCCCTGGTATATTTCCTTTTTTTTTTTTTTTTTCTGATGATAATTTGATTCCCTGTAAATAATAAGTCTTCAAGCTTGACCTATCCTACACAGGGGCGATTGGTTCGGGAGAGAATCCAAAAGTCTTAATTGTAATATCGATTCAGCCTATTTCGATCTCTCTTGATATAAAAAGGGATAAACCCAATTCAAAATATGAATCATAAAAGAAAGACCAATTGAATCGATCATAGGAATACCAATATAGTATCTATCAGCCAAAGAGGAACCCTTCGAGTAGAGTAGTAATATTGGACCTTTGATTAATTGTCATTTTCTTTTTCTTTTTTTCTTATAGCCATCCAGTTAGATATGTGTAGAAAGTTTCTTACCCTGAGAAGGTTTTTCATTATACTTTCTCATTTCGGGCCACTATGATATTTTGTTACATTGGATTCTTGTTGGATAGTTTCTTACCCTGAGAAGGTTTTTCATTATACTTTCTCATTTCGAGCCACTCTGATATTTTGTTACATTGGATTCTTGTTGGATAGGGTTTCATAGCCCCTAGGCAGGAATATATGGAGTAAGTAAAAAATCACCTAAAATATTTCCTATGTGATACGGCCTAACCTCCTTAAAAATAAATAAAACAAACAAACAAATAAATATATATATAATTAAAAAATAAACAAACATGTTGTTCACAAGCATACAACTTATGAGTAACATTTCCTTTCCTTTATGGTGCTTTGACGTACACAAGTAATACTCATACAACATAGGAATCAAATGCAATTTGCTAAATCAATTACAACTCCAATAAACAATACTTGAGACTTGAGACGCGTAAACCAATCTGCAAGTAATAGAGATACATATAGTGAAAGATTCATTAACTACTAAAATAAGCTTGTTTTTATTTATTTAATTTGCTGAGCATGTGCAATATGTATACCACACCATGCATGGCTTGTGACATCTGCCATTGGAATTAATATTAGCCCTTTCATGTGGGAGTCTCGGGCAGCTGTTGAGTCGATGCTTTTAGTCCGCCGGAGGGTTGGTGCACGGTAAAGCCTGCATCTAAAGGAACCTGCATGGCTGGTTGGAGCGCATAGACAGTTGCTCTTAGTGATACTTCCCTGCCTAGCAAGCCCTCCTGTCATGGCTGCTCCCGATCGGGGTGTTGTCATTTCAGGCTCTCGGGGAATCTCCACCTTCATATCTTTGTTGGTAATTCCTTCTGCCTCCATTGTTACTTCTCTCCTAACCGTATTGGAAACTGTTGAATACAATATATCAATAAATATAATAAATTCTTTTAATTTAAACATTTAGATGAGGTGGTAAATATGGTATTAGAGTCCAAACTATTAAACGGTCTTGCCGTCTTGGGATCAAGCTTCGACCTGGACCATTTAAAAATATTAAAATCGTACATGTGTAGTGCTCAAAAACAACTTTGGTTTGTACATGCAGGTGTATTGAAAACAATAAATAAATATAAAAAAAAAACTTATTTCTAATAATTTAAACTTTTCGATAATGTGGTAATTTTATAGAAACATTTCATTTTGAAATGAAAGAAAAGAACAAATAAATAATGGGAAAATAAAAATGAGATGGATTTTAGAGAAAGAAAACTCATCATACGTCTTAGTTGTCAAGGACAATTTCAAAGATATAACGGACCATTTTTTCATAGCTTAAATTTTTTGTCAAAACGATCAATACAATGTGAATTTATATATTACAACATCTAAGTAAACGAAATAAATTTCAAGAACATGGGTTTTCTTATTACCTGTTGTTACGTCGCTTACTGTATCCCGTGCTGCAACAAGAACTATGATTTTAATTGATTTGTGTTTTGCTAAAATTATGTGTTGTCTAAATGTAATTATGCTATATGCATATCTGTTTGCAAAACTTTAATTGACAGGTTTACCATATTTACAAAAGAGTTGAAAAGGCAAATTGACATTTCCTTATTTACTTGAAGATTCCTTATTCAAAAAGGAAGATTGCCTTATTTAAGAATTGCTTGGAGACAAAGACATTCCATAAAACTCAAGGCCCAAGCACGGATTACCTTGTGGAGGTTTAGGCAACTAATTCAGCATATATACAGAGCCTCACACGTGTGAAAGAAGTGCAGAAAAAGAAAAGAAGAGTTGAAAAAGAAGTTTTGTTTTAGTATTTCGAACTGTCAGGTTTTGCTGTAGCAGAATGATGTCGTGCTGTAACAAGAACGCAGGAATCTGATAGAGCATGTGTTGCTACAGCAGACCGTGAAACAGATAGTTTATTTATGTTGCCACTATCCTTATTGTTTTAATCTTTGATAGGAAGAGTTTTTGTTTGTTTATTGTTTTGTTCATTTTTTAAGAGAAGAAGGTGTAGTTCCCGGGAGAGAACGTTGCAAGTCGAAGGGAGCTCGCCAAACAGAAGTTCATTAAGGAGTTATACATCGAGGCGTCAAAGGTCAAGAGGGAATCTTTACTTATGTAAGTCCGTTGATGTTGTAATTTAGTTTTTATTAATGAATATATTTGTTGGACTAGGGGAGGTCCCGTGGACGTATACCGCACAGTTGAACCACGTTAAATCTTTGTGTATTTACTTTCAGCATATGTTTATTTATTTTGTTTAACTTCGTTACAACAAGATAATAACCAAAAACTAACAAGTGGCATCAAGAGGAGGTTATTGAACTGACTCAGTTAGATCTCTGGAAGAATTTTTTTTCTGGTTATTTTTACAGATATGGACACTTTACGGGATGAAGGTTCAATTAGCAAACCACCACTATTGAATGGCTCAAACTACTCATACTGGAAGACACGCATGAGGGCGTTTATCAAATCCATTGATGAGAAAGCTTGGGAAACAGTTCTAACAAGTTGGGTGCATCCTACAATTACCGATGCACAAGGCAATGTTTTACCAAAACCTAAAACACAATGGACCAAAACACAAGATCTATTGGCGAATTACAATTCCAAATCATTGAATGCCATCTTCAATACAGTTGACATAAACCAATTCAAATTAATTTCAACGTGTGAATCAGCCAAAGTTGCGTGGGTGATTTTGGAGACGACATATGAAGGCACTGTAGCTGTAAAGGTATCAAAACTTCAAATTCTTGCAACAAGATTTGAAGAATTGAAGATAAACGAAGATGAAACTATCATGGAGTTCAATGGCAGGCTGTGTGATATTGTCAATGAGGCCTTTGCCTTGGAGGAGAAATATTTAGATTCGAAGTTGGTGAAAAAAGTACTAAGATCACTTCTAGACAAGTTTGCTATCAAAGTTGTAGCAATAGAAGAGTCAAAAAATGTTGATGAAATCAAGATTGATAAGTTAATGGGCTCTCTTCAGACGTTTGAAATGAAGTTCAAACAAAAAGAGAAAGAAAAGAGCATTGCCTTAAAAACAGGTTTCGAAAATCAAGTTAATGGGCTCTCTTCAGACGTTTGAAATGAAGTTCAAACAAAAGGAGAAAGAAAAGAGCATTGCCTTAAAAACAGGTTTCGAAAATCAAGATGATCAATACTTTTCTGATGATGTTACAAAATCTTTAGCATCACTCACAAAGAATGTTAACAAAGTGCTAAAAATGTTGGAGAAGCAGAATGTCTCATCAAATTCTGAAATATTGAAGAAGAAAAAAAAGAATACAATGTCATGAATGTGAAGGATTTTGACATATTCAATCTGAATGTGGAAATATTATAAAGAATAGGAAAAAGGTCATGAACATCACATCGACTGATGAAGACTTGGAGGAGTATACGGAGAGTGATGAAGAGCACACCAACAACATTGTTGCATTAAATGTTGCAACAGTCCAACGTGATGATAAGGTAAGCACAGAAGATGGTGTAAACAGTGTTGCAACAGATGAAGAAACATGCAGCTTAGAGTCAAAAAGTTATGATGATTTGGATGTAGAAGAAGTCTTGAAAGCCTACAAAGAGATGTACAAAAAATGGTTGATCGTGTGCAAGAAAAATCATGACATGGAGGTGAGGATCACAGAACTCACGATGCAAAAATTTGATTTGGAAAAGGCAGCAAAAGTTCATCAAGATCTGGCTGCTAAAAGACTACAAGAAACTCAAATGTTGCAACAAAAGCTTAAACAAATTCAGCTAAATGTAAAAATGCTAAATTGTGGGACTGTGAAGCTTAATTACGTGCTATCAATTCAAAAATCAAGCGGTGATCACACTGGACTTGAATTTTATAGAGGTGAACCATCTGGAAAAACAACCTTTGTTAGAGAAAATGGAGAGCCAAAACTAGAATCGAATGTTACAACAAAACAGAATGACAAGACTACTGATGTCGCAACTGATGTTTCAACAAAAGCTGCATCAGAGAGTAAAATTTCATAATTTAAGAAAACAAAGTTTGTGCCAGTTTTTCATTTTTGTCACACTCTTGGACACATCAAATCACGATGCTATAGGTACATTGACATGCTGAAAAGAGGTAAGTTTGTTAAACCCTTTGTTCATGATGATTTTAGGAAGCCACCACAAATGAAAGCGAATTTGTCGCAATAAAAAGTGAAACAAATCTGGGTAAGAAAATCAGTTTTACCTTGTCCAGTAGAGCATAAAAAGGTTGTTTCAGACTATGTTGCAACAGAAAATCAACTAGCAGATATCTTCACTAAGGTACTAGACTCTGTAAGGTTTAAGTCCTTGAGAAAAGCCTTAGGCATCTGTTCTCTATAAGATACAATGGTTTATGTGTATGTGCATTGGTTCATCATTAGAGCATTGAAAATTATATGTATAAATCAACTAGTGATTTCATTTGTGGAACCATATTATCAATACACATTATGTACCTGTTATTCTGATGAATCTTAGATTGAAGTCTCAACAGGAAAAGATTGTGAACTTGCTTGACGACTGTGGATCTAACAAAGAGAAGTCTCTTTGAGATTCATTCCTAAATTCTATTGACCTTGTCAAAAAAAAAAAAAAATCATATGCAGGATATTGCAACAAAAGTTGGAATGGAAAAGGCTACCTAAGACCACAAAGAATGGTTTTAGAGTGAAAGCCACCATACAAAGAAAAATAAAATAAAAGAAAAAATTGAGCAAATAAAAGAAAAGAAAAAGGG
This sequence comes from Ehretia macrophylla, assembly GCA_037974665.1. Classification (NCBI taxonomy): domain Eukaryota; kingdom Viridiplantae; phylum Streptophyta; class Magnoliopsida; order Boraginales; family Ehretiaceae; genus Ehretia; species Ehretia macrophylla. The sequence goes on from CM075767.1 coordinate 37,234,084, forward strand.
AAATAAAAGTCATGCAGGGGTGATTAGAAGACCAAGTATATTGGAACAAGTATTGCTTCTAATCTGACCTGGTGTGGTGGATGTTGAGGACCATCTAGACTGGCTTGTACATGAAACACATACACACATGGTCCATCCTTGAAATTCTTGTTTGATTTATGCATCTAATCAATATAAATTCGAGTGGTGACTCAAAGATCATATTCAAGAGAGTGTGTGTTTAATTTGCAAAAGTCAAAAGAATATTGAGGGTTAAATGTCAAAGTTTGGAATTTGCTTGGTTGACGTATGTTGCAGCATAATCTCATACACCAAGTTTTGCAATTGAATCTGGTCATAAGTAGCACAAATTTTGCTGCCTATCTGTCAATCATCTTTTTGCTGCATCAGAATTGGAAAACTCGTAGATTTGCTACAACAAAGCTTTTCTTTCTATTGAACAGTACTGCAGCAGGAGCTGATGTTCACGGGGAGCATGGTGTGACTAACCCCTTGTCTTTGTTTGTCAAAAAGGGGAAGATCAATGGGCTGTCTACTTAAGTCTTCTTAACTGATACTTTGATTCGTATTGTGTTCAGTTTTCCTTGGCTCTGTCTTATATGATTGTTACGCTAATGATGATTGTCTTATCTCAAGTGTGTTGTTACTCTGATATTCAGTTTTGTCAAAACAAAGCCAAATAGGGAGCTTGTTACACCCCTTGCTGCACCACGTGTTGCAACAAGAGTTGTGATTTTAATAGACTTGTGTTTTGCCAAAATTATGTGTTGTCTAAATGTAATTATGGTATATGCATATCTGTTTGAAAAACTTTGATTGACAGGTTTACCATATTTACAAAAGAGTTGAAAAGGCAAATTGACATTTCCTTATTTACTTGAAGATTTGAAGTTTCCTTATTCAAAAAGGAAGGTTGCTTTCTTCAAGAATTGCTTGGAGACAAAGACATTCCATAAAACTCAAGGCCCAAGCACGGATTACCTTGTGGAGGTTTAGGCAACTAATTCAGCATATATACAGAGCCTCACACGTCTGAAAGAAGTGCAGAAAAAGAAAATGAGAGTTGAAAAAGAAGATTTATTTTAGCATTTTGAACTGTCAAGTTTTGCTGTAGCAGATTGATGTCGTGCTATAACAAGAACGCAGGAATCTGATAGAGCATGTGTTGCTGCAGCAGACCGTGAAACAGACAGTTTATTTATCCTTCCACTATGCTTATTGTTTTAATCTTTGATAGGAAGAGTTTTTGTTTGTTTATTGTTTTGTTCATTCTTCGGGAAAAGAAGGTGTAGTTCTTGGGAGAGAATGCTGCAAGTCGAGGGAAGCTCACCAAACAGAAGTTCATTAAAGAGTTCTACATCAAGGCGTCAAAGGTCAAGAGGGAGTCTTTACTTGTGTAAGTCTGTTGATGTTGTAACTTAGTTTTTATTAATGAACAGGTTTGTTGGACCAAGGAAAGTCCCGTGGACATAGACTGCACGGTTGAACCTCATTAAAACATGGTGTCCTTACTTTCTGCATATGTTTATTTATTTTGTTTAACTTTGTTACAACAAGATAATAACCAGAAACTAACACCTGTGTCTTAGTGTATACTCTGAGATAGGATAAAGACTCTACCAAGAACTTGGCTCAAGAGTAGACCTTTGCGTTTAAGTAAAGAAATGGGATAGAGAAAATGATATGGATATATTTGGCGTTGGATAAAGATAAGGGATGCGATGGCCATCACTATGTTAATTATATAAAGATGGCCATGCAACAACTTTGATCCTCTCTCACTCCGTCTCACGGGTGTAATAATCTTTCCCATTAACGTCATACCTGCATCTATCGCTTTATGTGATGCTCCAACCACCATAAAAACAAATATCAATAAGAGAAAGCTCTTTAAGATTGAAGAGGATATTGTGATGTCATTCGTTAGTGTGAAACGTAATATGAGCGTAGTTTATAAATTAGTATTTTGAGTTGTAGTATTTATCTAATTCATGTTAATCAATGAAGGTCAATAAATTTAAAATTTAAGACAAATATTTTTAAAATATGACATTAGTCTTAGTTAGAAACTTAGAGTTAAGGTGTAACACGTAACAAATACCGATGTAAGCAACAAGAAGGTTCATACTTGCATTATAGCAGACATTAATTCTTGAGGACGTCAATTTATCTTATCACTTGTTTCACAATGAATTGCATTTTCTAGCTTTTATACACTTGTAATTCACGTTTACCATCTCATAGAAGATGTGATAGCGACCAAAAACTATCTTGCACCTAATTGCATCCATAGCAACATCCTTTATTATTTCATTTATTGCATAAGAGATTTCTCTTGTTTTCTTTTGTTTCTTTTTATTTTCTTGAGGGTGTTAAAACAACAGTTTTATGTTAAAATCAATTGATATTAAGTGGAATAGTCCATAATATTATATGTTGATATTGGACTTTATGATTTTTTAATGCAAATCAAGATATATTATAACACCTCTTCTAACGTGTGACTTGATGAAGTAGGACAAGGGTATATTGTAATAGAGGGGGAGGGTTTTAGGAAAGAACAAAGGTAGGGAAATAAATTCACTCTACCTATAGGCCTTTGGTCTAGTGGTATACCCCTTGTTGTAAGTGCAAGAAATTGTAAGATCAATTATCATACACTATAACACTTGTAACCAAAATAGACTGCGGAGAGGCGAACGTGAAACTACCAATTGCACAGAGTGATACTAATTAACCTGGCTACAATTAGGGCTAAAAGTAACCGAAGATACTATACTTGATGCATATAATTTCAGTTTATATATTTATAGTTTATGTGTATTCTTTTTAACACAATTTGATGACAAAAGAGGTGAAAAATGAAATTGAGATCAATGAAGGAGCAAGTACGATCAATCGGAGCACTTCCTGATCAATCGGGACTCATGAATGCATTGGGGGATGAAGAAACAAGAGACCCCGATCGATCGGACAAACTTCCCGATCGATCGGATGAGCTTCCCGATTGATCAGGTTGCGTAAAGGACAAATTACCACTCTAATGCCCAATTGATCGGGCAGAGAACAAAAATTGAAGAAACAATGGCCTGATCGATCGGGCCATTTACCTGATCGATCGGGCGTTGCTGTCGTCAAAATTTTGCTGCTCAAACTCGACATTGACCTATCTTTTAACCCATAAATAGTCCCTCGCACGTCCAAGAGAGGACTTTTTGCCCAATTTTCAAGCCCTAGCACACTAAGAGGAAAATCAAAACCATTTCAAACCAAGAACAACACAATAACAAGCAAAAGTGGATTCAAGATTCTTCAATCAACATCTATATCACCTTTCATCTATGAGCTTTCTGGAACTTCAACTCTTTACTTTATTGGTTGTTTTCTTTACTATATATTCATACTAAACACTCATGATTTGGGGCGGTAGTTAGTCTTTACTTGATTTTATGTTCGGATTTGGGTTGAATTTATTAATTCATACTTGGATGATTTGTTTGGATATTCTTGGTTTATCATCTACATACTTGTAGTTATAGTTTCGTATTTCAAGAAGTCATATTCTTTTGTCGTTGAATCTTGTAGATTCTAGAGGTATGAATTAGGAAGAAGCCATTAACTAATAGTTTCCTTTAATTGAGATAGATAATCTACCGTGATAATCTATGCCTAATGAGTCAATTAAGAGTTAGGGTTAAATTGGCTTAGTGAATTTAGGTCAAATGAATGATAATCTACACCTTAGTGATAGGTTATGTTTCAATACACCTAAATTGCCTTAACCCATATGATTAGAACTTATAATCTAATCCACTTGAGCTTAATTGGTTAAACTCAAATTCATGAACATAAAGGATAGTAATTTAGACGAACTACTATCCTAAGTCTGCTTTTCCCCATTCATACATCTCAAGGCTTCGAGTTGTGCTAGGTTAAGAATTTGTCATTAATCAATTTACTTTTCTCGTTAATTAGTGAAATCTAATCTTCAATCGTTTCCAAGTATTTTCATTGTTTACGAAATTCTTTGCGACAATTCCAACTCCCCGTGGATGACCTTCGAGTAGCCATTCGCATGGTCAAAGAGAAATTTTAACTTCGCTATTGTTTCTTATTTTTATCACTTATTATTAATCGTACAATCGCATGATCAAATTTAAACTCAATACATCTGATTATATCATATCACTCACTTATTTGTTTCTATTGGTTTGCGTGTAGATTTGCATATATAACTCACACGTCACTACCAGATATTTTTCTCAGATGCCTGCGGTAAGCTAGAATATCAAGTACCGTGATATTGCGCTTTTGAGTTTCAACACCTTCAACCACCACTTTGGACCACCTCCGCCAACACTTATTCATACATAACTTGCTCGCTTTCTTAGAGTTTTCCAGCATAAAAATTTGCAGAAATTGCTACACCAATCATCATAACACTGCTCAATTGAGAGCATGGGAAAATTAAAAATTTTCTTTTATTGGATATTATAATTCTAAGCTTGAGAAATACACGAATAATATATTTTTCCAGAGGGAGATTATAAATATTTAAACTAAAATTAGTCATATAATTAAAGAGTTTTATGGGATTTTTTGGGCAATCCACTAATATTCACCAGTATCCGTTTCTAATTAGAAAACTCAGGTCTCAATATTATAGTATGTTGCTTGATAATAACTGGAGACTTTTTTATTTTTGTTAATCAAGTAAATGCTTGTATTTCATAATAACTGGAGACTTTAATAGATTAAGAAAGGACAAAACTTGTCAAATGTTTAGGCAAGGTTCTTTTGTCTATGTGGGCTACATCAAAAGGGAAATTGTTGGCAAGTTCTTAAGATATTTTCACATCAAAGCACCAAAGCTACTGTATATTGCCTTTTAATTGGTCATTTCATTTCCATGCATTTATTATAAAATTCTTAGACTCAAAGTAAATCGATTCAATTTCTAGTCACCTTAGAAGTTAAAGTTGACGGAGATAAGAATCTCACGAAAAAGTCAAACATCAATGCAAAAAGGGACTACATTGATATGGATTAAAGATCCTTTCATATCATATACGGTTATGAGATGAATTCAATAGTGATAAATTATTCAGATCATTTTATTATAATTGTATAGACATATATTATCAGTATTGGAATCTCTATATGGACATATAATCATTACTAAATAATAATTTGAGAAAATTCAACAAATTTATAGTTTATAGATACTGTGTTCCCTCCATGAGTACCTTTATTTTAAATGCACCATTATTTTTAAGTGCAACATTATTTTTCAATATGTTTAGACATTTTTTCCAAATATCTAATTGTTCATAATAAACTAAAAAAACAAATGCATGTTATTGGATGACCTACATAAAAATAAACGAGATAACAAAACAAAATAGGTCGCTCTCTAATCAGATAATGTTTCCTATGATCAAGGGATCAATGTGCAACAATAAAGAGCTCCAAATAAATCCTTATATTCAGCTATCGATGGTTTTTGTGGGTAGCATACCTTTGGGCGGATCCTTCCTTTATTTTTTGTACAGTAGAGATTGAAACCTTAATTTAAACGCAAAAACTTTCGTTCATTACTCCTTAGTTCCTCTCTCTTCTGAGGAAAACTTTCACATCTTTCGCTTGTCTTTTTCATTACATGGCATATCTGTGTATAATGTATGTGTATTCTCATCTATTCATATACAAAAAATTACAGATACGCCTCTATAAGCATTTTTTGTGCTTCTGCTTTTCATCAAGGAGATTCCAGGTTAGTTGAAAACCCCTATTGCTTCTGCATATGTGATCTTCATCTTCATCAGGCCCTTGCATGGAGAGAATAAGCTCTAGACTTTCTTCCACGGCACGCAGATATGGACGCTGGACGCCATCTTCAGCCAAACAATCCTTAGCTATATCCACGTAAGTACTCAACCCTTCAGGCTTAATCTTCCATCTCAGGCGAGGATCAACAACTTCATCAAGCTCAAGCTTTTGTTGGCAATGGAGCACCCATTGCACAAGGTCCACTTGCTCTGCAAGAAGTCTTGGATCCATAGCAGCCCTGGCGCATAAAACCTCCATAAGAAAAACCCCGAATGCGTAGACATCAGATTTTCTCGTCAATTTTCCAAATCGAGCCGCTTTAGGGTCCAAGTAACCAGGTACAACATTTGCTTTCAACACTTCAAGAGTTGGATCATCTTATTGCTTTGAACCTCTCTTGGTATATGAAAACCTTAAAACTGTTTTTGTAAATTTCCCATCCAGGAGAATGTTCTTCGTGTTTTTTTTAGCTCAATCAGCAAAGGGACTTTTCATTGCAACAAACTAAAAAATACAAAGGAGTAAATATGCTCCCTGGGCAAAAATACATTAAAGAGACTTTACAAAAAAATGTCATCGCTAATATTCCATGCTTTGCAGATGTTAATGTTCGTACTTGTACGTCAAAATTTACGTTTACCATCGAACTAGACTCTGATATCATCTCTGATTCTACTAAGTACCTGGTCCTTTGTTCGGACTCCATTGTTGTGAAGTCTTAGATTCCTCTCATGCCAAATTTGATAGATCAAAGCACAGAAGACCGTCTTGATGATAACAACTTGGAAACTATCGCCCTTACAAAAAATCAACATCCACTTGATACATGTATTTCATTTGAAAATCTTGGTTTTATCCTGTGCAAGGCCCAACAAATTCCACCAAACACGCTTAGAAAAGCCACATTCAAAGAACATATGTTCTTTAGACTCGGAATACATGTTGCACAAGCTACAATGAGGATCCACTTGGAGACTTCAAGATATAAGCTTGTGTTTTGTTATGAGTTTATCTTTCATTGTGAGCCAGCTACAAAAGGAATATCTCGGAATGGCATAATTTGTCCAAACAATATCTGCATATATCCATTTAGAATTACAAGAGCGAATAGAATCCCATGTTGTTGCCAGTGAGAAGAAGTTTTTGCCCAGCCAGAGTACTATATCTTTGCTACTTGGATTTGGGAGGAGGTTCCTCAAACTAGATTTGATATAGTTCAGGGACTGATACCTTGTCGAAAATGACCAGCTACCATCCGAAATAAATTCAGCCACTTTAGCCATCAGTCTCAACCCCGGATTAGCCAGAGATTCAGCTTCATAAAAATTCCTATGGCAGCCCCGGGGGTGCCAAGGATCGAGCCAGAAAAATGTGTCTTTGCTATCACCAATAATTTAAGAGATCAAATCTTTTGCAAGGGGTCTTAGGTTGAGAATCTTTCTCCATGCCCAATCAGAATCAATAGGCACTTCCACATCCCAAAAGCTTTTTCCTTTGAGGTGATTTACTCTACACCATCTAGCCCATAAAGAATCTTGGTAAGCAAATAAATACCAAATAAACTTAAGAAATGCCAACCTTATTAGCCTCTGACAAGTTACGAATGCCAAGTCTGCCTTCTTGTTTAGGAGTACAGACCTCAAGCCATTTGACTTTCGCACCATGGTGGTTCTAATCATTTCCTTTCCAAAAAAAATTTGCCAACTTACTTTCAACTGCCTTTAGCACACCCTTTAGAAGAATGAAGGTATTTGTCCAGTATGCTTGAAACCCCCTCAAAACAGAGTTAATGAGTTGGAGGTGACCCGCATATAAGAGCGAACGGTTCCTCCAAGAGCTAATGCGGTTAGAGATTTTCTCCACAAGAGTTTTGCAAGCCTGTTTGTTTAATCTACCTAAGACCAATGGAAGCCCCAAATACCGAATAAGAAGGCAACCAACTTTGAATCCCATAAGCTCTGAAAGTTCAATCTTGGTTTGATTGTTGCAGCCCCCGAAGAACATTTCACTTTTGGCTTTGTTTATTTGAAGCCCCGACATTTTAGTGAATATATCAAGAACTCTTTTGATGATTTGCACTGACTTCACATTTGATTTACAGAAAATAAAGATATCATCCGCGTAACACAGGTGGTTGATGTTGGTTTTCTTGCACTTCAGGTGGAATTCGAAACCCTCCATCTGGCTTGCCTTGATCAATAATTTCGAGAGTACCTCCATAACAAGAATGAAAAGATATGGGGATAAGGGCCCCCCTGCCTCAAACCTTTTTTACCACTGAAATAGCCTTCTAGACTACCATTGATTGCGACTGAGAATTTTGGGGTAGCAATACACTCAGATGTCCATTTAACAAAACAGTCCGGAAATCCCAATGCCACCATCGTTTTTAGCACGAAGTCCCAGCTAACAGAGTCATATGCTTTCATGAGATCAATTTTCATTGAGACCCAGGGAGTGCCCTTTATCCTGCAATAACCTCGTACAATTTCCTGAGCCAGTCGGATATTTTCAGAGATCCTTCTTGTGAGACCCAAGAATTTGCATTCCATCTATTTGTGCATTTATCTATTTTAAATGCTATTTGAAATAAAATGTGCATTTAATTATTCATTCTAGCATTGAAAACTACTTGTGCATTTGGATTTACATTTAATCTCGATTTGAATTATATTTTATCCATTTTTACTTAGGAGGGTAAACTTGTAATATATGGATGATTTGAGGGGTAGAAGGGTCTTTACTCTATTTAATATCTTCTAGCTTGGTTAAATTGCAAATAAAACAAGATAGCAAGCGTATTTTGGTCTTTTTAGCTTGCAAGTTGGTTTGACTCAATTTAACTTAGCTTTGACCACCATTTGATCCATATAGAAGCATAAGTTAGCATTTTCAAGAGGGAGGATTAGGTTGGGCAACCAAGAGAGAGAGGAAGAGAAGTTCTTTGAGCATTTTTGAGAGTTGGCATTTTGGAGATTAAATCTTGCATTTTGGAGCCTTTGGAGTTGGATATTGGCTAAGCTTCTTTCTAGTTTTCTTGTTCCTTGCATCTCTAAGCTTCCATAAACATCTAAGGTGAGGGAGTTCTTGTACTTTAAGTGAAGATCATGAAGAATATGCTTATAAACTTGTTATATGCTTAGAAATGTCATATGATGTAAGAATGCTATTCTAATGCTTGTTTTTATGGTTCATATGGAGTATAATGTGTTGTTACTATAAAGAAATGTTTAGAGAATGTTTTCTATGGATTATATTATGTGTTGGTGGCTAGGAAAGTCTTTCACAAGTGTCCATATGTGTTATATGAGAAAGCATGAGCCAAGATCAAGTTTGTAGCAAGTTTAGAGTGAAATCCGTGCCTGTCCGGACGTGATACCCGATCATGATCAACACGACCGAATATCACACTCGGATTAGTGGTTAGTCTACTGTCAAATTGTCTGGTCGTGATACCCGGTCGTGATCAACACGACCGAACATCATGTCCAGATTCCTTTTTCTATTGAGTACTGCTTGCACTGTTTGGATCATAACTTTGTCAATTTAGATCGAAATTGAGCTCTGTTTGATTATAGAGTTATCTACTTTTGAAGATCTTTAATTCTATACCAAAATCAGATTATTTGGAGGTTAGGAGAATAGGTAACGAAATTGATTAAGCTGGACTATTGTAGAGATATGAATGTTGTCCTAAGTTAGCTAGTTGTTTGCTATTGCCCAATGTTGTTGTTTATATGGTCAAGATGCAAGTTCTTATCATTATGTATTATTTTGTTAAAATACAAATGTATTGGTTATTGTATAGGTGACCTACTTTGTTACTTGGTTAATACGTGGCTAAATGTTATGAAATGCTAAACGTGGTTCACGTGTTTTTACGTTGTTGTTTTCCCTACTTGACAATAATTATGTGCTTATATGAAAGTGTTGAGATATTACCCTTATTGTGAAAGCGTTGGGATATTACCCTTATTGTGAAAACGTTGGGTGGATACCCGTATGTGATGCAAAGTGTCAGGTTGTAACCCTAGTCAGCTATGGTAGCTTCGTGTCGTGCTAGGCGGTAGAGGGCTTGCCAGTAATTGCATGACTACTATATGCTAGTCCATTATCTCGTGTGGTTGGTGAAGGCCATGGTTGGATTGGTTGTGGAATCGTGTACATCATGATTATACTAGCGGGCGAGAGAAGTTTAGAGTTTGTGGATGTGTTATAAGGTGTCGACTTCAATGAATGATTCAAAGCGGTAAAGTGAATATGTGTTATTTTAGCGTAATGTTCCAATGTTGTTAAGCGAACGCGTGAATGGAATGTGATAAAATGAGTGCTGATGATATGTCAAGTATATACTAATTTATACTAACTTTCTTGTGATATAAATTGCTTATATGTGCTATAATTGTTCATAACCCTTTATGTCCTAAGATGAACAAATGTGTTAAATGTTTACCAATTGATGCTTACTTTTATATGATATAAATGGCATACATTCTATAACTTGTGAGTGGCCATTGTGACGTCAAGATGACTTTGATAACTCTTGGGTATGGTTTCTGTAGTCGTGTGGGTCATACTGAACCTAGGTGCTAGAGGAGGTCTGAAGCGTGTACTGGATGTGGTAGTATTCAGCATAGGGCGAAGGACTGCCCGAGATGACAGATTATTCCGCGACGGATATCTAGCAGAGATCCCTCTGTTAGTAGTACTTCTTCTCTCATTCCGCCTTGGCATTTCTGTAATCGCAAGGGGCACATTGTGGTTAATTGTTGGAGGAGGTTTGGAGGGTGTACGGAATGTGGCAGCGATCAACAGAAGGCTAAGAATTGCCCGAGGTTTTAGCGTAAGCGTGCTCAGGCTATATGTGGAACCAATCAGATCAGACTAACTGTTGCGAGGACCTAGCAGAGTAGTCCGAGTGTGTATTCAGCTGAAGGATCCTCAAGAGGAAATATTTCTGGTTCAACTTAAGTGTGTGTCTACTACAATTGTAAGATGCACATTGAGAGTAACTGCAAGAAGAAGTCAAGAAAATGCACGGGTTGCGAAAATGATTAGCATTGGGCTAAGAATTGCCCTAAGAATGTTCAGAGTCAGCCCAAGGGTCGAGGTCAGAATGGCAATCAACGTGCTCAAGGTAGGGTGTATGCTTTGGATGAGGATGAAGTGCCTAAGGCAACCGCTGTGGTTGAAGGTACTTTCCTAGTTCCTGATCAGGTAGTTAAAGCATTGATTAACCCCAGTGCTACTCTTTCTTTAGATGTTATTTTCTTGTGTGCAATGTGTTATATTGCAAGTTGAGAAGCTACTTATAGTATTAAGCATATGAGAGTATTATGCATCATGTGTTTCGACCTTCTTGGATTAGTTCGTGGTATTCTCCATTATGAGTATTGTTCTTCGATGGTATTCTTAGTTGGGAGTATCCTTGTTGAGTGTTTTCCATTGTGGGTATTTTTATTTAACAAGTATTCTCTGTTGATGGTATTTTCTCTCAATGGTATTTTTGTTTTATGGTATTTTCATTGAGGGTATTTTCATTTGTTGGTATTCTTGTTTATTTCAAGACTGAACCCGAATGTGAACAACAATTTCATCTAGCTTTGCAAAAGCTTCAACAATATCAGTTGTATGCCAAGTTTAACAAGTTTGAATTGTGATTGCAGCAAGTATTTTTCTGAGGTAAGTGATCTCTCTGCAGAGATTACTCTAGGGTTCAGAGTTTCCTTTTATTAGCAGATTCTTATTTGTAGAGTTGACAAGTTTGCTCATCTATTGGCTTTACCGCCGAATCTCTTCAGAGTTCTTTATGCCTAGCATATATCCATGCTGAGGTGTTATCATCCAAATTTTCCTCATGTTCTTGAGGTAGAGCTGTTGTAGCTTAGTGGGGATTCGACTTATGAAGAGCGACATATTCGTGTTCTGGATCGGAAAATCGAGTGCTGCATTCGAAGAGGATTTCGATGGTCTAAGTTTTGTGGAATTTTCTTGGGAAGTCGGGATCAGATTGAGCATTAGTCTCTGGTGTAGTTCGGAGGAGTAAGAATTGCGAGGGCGCAATTGTTTTAAAGAGGGGAGGATGTGAGACTCGAGAATTTACATTCCATCTATTTGTGCATTTATCTATTTTAAATGCTATTTGAAATAAAATGTGCATTTAATTACTTATTCTAGCATTGAAAACTACTTGTGCATTTGGATTTGCATTTAACCTCAATTTGAATTACATTTCATCCATTTTTGCCTAGGAGGGTAAACTTGTAATATATGCATGATTTGAGGGGTAGAAGGGTCTTTACTCTATTTAATATCTTCTAGCTTGGTTAAATTGTAAATAAAACAAGATAACAAGGGCATTTTGGTATTTTTAGCTTGCAAGTTGGTTTGACTTAATTTAACCTAGCTTTGACTACCCTTTGATCCATATATAAACATAAGTTAGCATTTTCAAGAGGGAGGATTAGGTTGGGCAACCAAGAGAGAGAGGAAGATAAGTTCTTTGAGCATTTTTGAGAGTTGGCATTTTGGAGCCTTTGGAGTTGGATTTTAGCTAAGCTTCTTTCTAGTTTTCTTGTTCCTTGCATCTCTAAGCTTCCATAAACATCTAAGGTGAGGAAGTTCTTGTACTCTAAGTGAAGATCATGAAGAATATGCTTATAAACTCGTTTTATGCTTAGAAATGTCATATGATGCAAGAATGTTATTTTAATGCTTGTTTTTGTGGTTCATATGGAGTATAATCTGCTGTTACTATAAAGAAATGTTTAGAGAATGTTTTCTATGGATTATATTATGTGTTGGTGGCTAGGAAAGTCTTTTACAAGTGTCCATATGTGTTTCATGAGAAAGCATGAGCAAAGATCAAGTTTGTAGCAAGTTTAGAGTAAAATTCTTACCTATCCGGACGTGATACCCAGTCGTGATCAATACGATCGGATATCACACCTGAATTAGTGGTCAGTCCACTGTCAAATTGTCCGATCGTGATACCTGGTCGTGATTAACACAACCGGACATCATGTCTGGATTCTTTTTTCTATTAAGTACTACTTGCACGGATTTGATCATAACTTTATCAATTTAGATCAGAATTGAGCTCTATTTGATTCTAGAGTTATATAGTTTCTAGGAGATTTAATTATATACCAAAATTAGATTATTTGGAGGTTGGGAGAATAGGTAAGGAAATTGATTAAGTTGGACTATTATAGAGATATTAATGTTGTCCTAAGTTAGCTAGTTGTTTGCTATTGCCCAATGTTGTTCTTTATATGGTCAGAATGCAAGTTCTCATCATTATGTGTTATTTTGTTAAAATACAAATGTATTTGTTATTTGAGAGGTGATCTACATTGTTACCTAGTTAATACGCGACTAAATGTTATGAAATGATAAACGTGATTCCCGTGTTTTTACGTTGTTGTTTTCCCTACTTGACAATAATGATGTGCTTATGTGAAAGTGTTGAGATATTACCCTTATTGTGAAAGCATTGGGATATTGCCCTTATTGTGAAAGTGTAGGGTGGATACCTGTATGCGATACGAAGTGTCGGGTTGCAACCCTAGTCAGCTATGGTAGCTTTGTGTCATGTTGGGCGGTAGAGGGCTTGCCGGTAATTGCATGACTACCATGTACTAATCCATTCTCTTGTGTGGTTGGTGAAGGCCATGGTGTGATTGGTAGTGGAATCGTGTACATTATGAGTACACTAGCGGACGAAAGAAGTTTAGAGTTCATGGTGGTATTATAAGGTGTCGGCTTCAATGAATAATTCAAAGAGGTAAAGTGAATATGTGTTTTTTTAGCGTAATGTTTCAAAGTTGTTAAGTGAACGTGAGTACATGGTTATTATGTGATGCGTTGTTTCCAATGTGATCAAACAGTTTTCAAGTTATAGTTTTCAAACTTCCTATTATGTCCCTCTCTCACTGAGCCTATTTAGCTCACTTCTCTTTAATGCATGTTACAGGTGTTCATGATGTGAACTACGTGCGCAGAGAATGATATAATGAGTTCGATAATGTGATTCAAGAATAATTAATGTACGAGTCATTGAAATATGTTGAAGCCTAGCTTCTTTTGATGTATTTGTATGGTTGGTCATGTTGAATCATGATCATAACTAGTTAGGCTTATTTCATGTCAAATGGTTATATCCATGAATGCTAGTTTTGTAAGTGTGGTCTCTAGTTGCCAAACATTTTAATGATGGATTTTAGCATTTTTCTGCAAGTGAATGTTGAAATGTGCGTGTTATAATCATTTCATGTGCGTGTCTCGTTGGGTCTTGAGCTTGGTTCTTGATGGATTGAGTTTGGGGCATGATATTTGTGGTATCAGAGCTTAGCTTGTCTAAGCGTAAGCCAGGATAAGACCCTCGGTCTGTGTGTTATGTGATACATTGTGAAGTATCATGGCATGGTTAAGTGTTTATGTGTTTATATGCATAAGAAAGTGTTTAAGATATGCCTGAATGAAATGTGATAAAATGAGTGCTAATGATGTGTCAAGTATATACTAATTGATATTAACTTTCTTGTGATATAAATTGGTTATATGTGCTATAACTGTTTATAACCCTTTATGTTCTAAGATGAGCAAATGTGTTAAATGTTTACCAATTGATGCTTACTTTCATATGATATAAATGACATACATTCTATAACTTGTGAGTGGCCTTTGTGATGTCAAGATGAATTCGATAGCTCATGGGTGTGGCTTCTGTAGTTGTGTGGGTCATACTGAAGCTAGGTACTGGAGGAAGTCTGGAGCGTGTACTAGATGTGGTAGTATTCAACATAGGGTATAGGACTGCCCAATATGGTAGATTATTCCAGGATGGATATCTAGCAGAGGTCCCTCAGTTAGTAGTACTTCTTCTTTAGTTTTGCCTTGTAGTTTCTGTAATCGCAAGGGGCACGTTGTTAATTATTGGAGGAAGTTTGGAGGGTGCATGGGATGTGGTAGCGATCAACATAAGGCTAAGAATTGCCCGAGGTTTCAGCGTATGCGTGCTCAGGTTACAAGTGGAAGCAGTCAGATCATGCCAATTGTTGCGAGGACCCAGCAGAGTAGTCCAAATGTGTATTCAGCTCAAGGATCCTAAGGAGGAAATACTTCTGGTTCAACTCAAGTGTGTGTCTACTGCAATCATAAGGGGCACATTAAGAATAACTGTAGGAAGAAGTCAGGAAAATGCACGGGCTACGAAAGTGATCAGCATTGGGCTAAGAATTGCCCTATGTTCAAGAATGTTCAGAGTCAGCCCAAGGCTCGAGGTTAGAATGGCAATCAGCGTGCTGAAGATAGGGTGTATGCTTTGGATGAGGAGGAAGTGCTTAAGCCAGCCGCTATGGTTGAAGGTACTTTCTTAGTTCCTAATTAGTTAGTTAAAGCATTGATTAACCCTAGTGCTACTCATTCTTTGGGTGCTATTTCCTCGTGTGCAATGTGTTATATTGCAAGTTGAGAAGCTGCTTATAGTATTAAGCATATGAGAGTATTATGCATCGTGTGTTTCGACCTTCTTGGATCAGTTCGTGGTATTCTCCATTGCGGGTATTCTTCTTCGGTAGTATTCTTAGTTGGGAGTATCCTTGTTGAGTGTTCTTCATTGTTGGTATTTTTATTTAACGGTATTCTCCGTTGATGGTATTTTTTCTCAATGGTATTTTTGTTTGATGGTATTCTCATTGACGGTATTTTCATTTGTTGGTATTCTTGTTTATTTCAAGACTGAACCCGAATGTGAACAACAATTTCATTTAGCTTTGCAAAAGCTTCAACAATATCAGTTCTATGCCAAGTTTAGCAAGTTTGAATTCTGATTGCAGCAAAGTATCTTTCTGGGCTAAGTGATTTCTTGACAGAGTATTACTCTGGAGTTTGAAGTTTCCTTTGTTTAGCAGATTCTTATTTGTAGAGTTGGCAAGTTTTCTCATTTATTGGCTTTACCACTGAATATCTTCAGAGTTCTTTATGCCTAGCATATATCTATGCTGAGGTGTTATCATCCAAATTCTCATCATGTTCTTGAGGCAAAGTTGTTACAGGTTAATGGAGATTTGACTTATGAAGAGCGACATATTCGTGTTCTAGATCGGAAAGATCAAGTGCTGCCTTTGAAAAGTATTCCAATGGTCAAAGTTTTGTGGAATTTTCTTGGGAAGTCGGGATCAGATTGAGCATTAGTCTCTGGTGTAGTTCGGAGGAGTAAGAATTGCGTGGGCGCAATTGTTTTAAAGAGGGGAGGATGTGAGACTCGAGAATTTACATTCCATCTATTTGTGCATTTATCTATTTTAAATGCTATTTGAAATAAAATGTGCATTTAATTACTCATTCTAGCATTGAAAACTACTTGTGTATTTGGATTTGCATTTAACGTCAATTTGAATTGCATTTCATCCATTTTTGCCTAAGAGGGTAAACTTGTAATATATACATGATTTGAGGGGTAGAAGGGTCTTTATTCTATTTAATATCTTCTAGCTTGGTTAAATTGAAAATAAAACAAGTTAGCAAGGGCATTTTGGTTTTTTTAGCTTGCAAGTAGGTTTGACTCAATTTAACCTAGCTTTGACCACCCTTTGATCCATATATAAGCATAAGTTAGCATTGAAAATATCTTCACAAGTGTTCATATGTGTTACATGAGAAAGCATGAGCCAAGATCAAGTTTGTAGCAAGGTTAAAGTGAAATTCGTGCATGTCCGGATGTGATACCCGGTCGTGATCAACACGACCGAATATCATACCCGGATTAGTGGTCAGTCCACTGTCAAATTGTCTGATCGTGGTACCCGGTCATGATCAACACAACTAGACATCACATCCGGATTCCTTTTTCTATTGAGTACTGCTTGCACTGTTTTGATCATAACTTTGTCAACTTATATCGAAATTGAGATTTGTTTGATTCTAGATTTATCTACTTGCAAAGATATTTAATTATATACCAAAATCAGATTATTTGGAGGTTGGGAGAATAGGTAACAAAATTGATTAAGTTTGACTATTTTAGAGATATGAATGTTGTCCTAAGTTAGCTAGTTGTTTGTTATTGCCCAATGTTGTTGTTTATATGGTCAAGATGCAAGTTCTCATCATTATGTGTTATTTTGTTAAAATACAAATGTATTGGTTATTGGATAGGTGACCTACCTTGTTACCTAGATAATACGCTGCTAAATGTTATGAAACGCTAAACGTGATTCACGTGTTTTTACGTTGTTATTTTCCTTACTTTACTATAATGATGTGCTTATGTGAAAGGGTTGGGATATTACCTTTATTGTGAAAGTGTTGGGATATTACCCTTATTGTGAAAGAGTTGGGTGGATACTCCTTGATTAATTTTTAAAAGTCTAAATCCAAACTACTATTTAAGAATAATATATTTTTCCAATAGTGAAAAAATTATCTTAAATGTCTCAGCAGACTTCTAGACTTTAATTAATCAATTAATTATATAATCTAATATCTTGACAATTCTCAAAATAGAAACTCATTTCCAAAATGGAAAGTCTACTTTGATTTTAACTGTTAAAGGATTACATCTTCTCTCAAAATAATATATCTTAACTAAGTTTAGATAGTTAACAAGGTGGATGGCTAGAAGTGGGACCAAAGACATAATTAACCTTTCTTCTGGAAATGAATAAAATATTCTCGCTAGTCCCCTAGCAATATTTTACCATCTCAACCAAGTCTATTCTACTAAAAGACTTCTGCTGCATTCAAGGATAATTACTATAAGTACATCAGTCATTCAATCTATACATGACACTTTATCTTTTGACCAACTAAGTATTATATTGACCATAATGCCCCTCTATACTCACTCATAGCCAAAGACAAGTTTCCGAAGTGTACTATCACCTCTTTGACTATATCTTGTCTCCTTAGAACCTCTAATCCACAATCCAACCATCCTCATGAAGTTATCCACTTATCTAAGGGAGTTACTCTTAAGTGTAACATTCAACACCTTAATTGTTACTGCAGCCATAGATTTAGGATGATCTATCTTGGATCATTTTGGATCATTCTAAGGGAGTGATTAATGTATAGATTCCTTATTGCATATGCATGTTCCTTCTAATCAAGTCTTATACACCCAAACCACAAAGTAGGTGATCTAACTATTTAGACCACACCCATAATAGATCAAAGTGCAAGCACTCAATTTCGTCGGTTCATCCACATATGCTCAAGATTGATAGCTATGGTCTACTTAGAAGTTTGTAGGTTTAGGTGAACTCTTTTTTTGATAGTATGTATCCAGAGCTCACACCTACAGGGTCTGTTCAATGCATACACATGCATAAGTGTAATAAGTCTAGAATAAATTCATGATCAAGGTAGATCACCCTTCTGCAAAAGAAACTTATTTCACTATGACTTCTACCATAGTAAAGCACCCAATCCCAACAGACTTCCACTTGCACAGAAAAGCACAGTCTAACCCTCACTGACTCAATGTTTATACAAAATACCTTTCTTCAAAAGAGTCCTTGTGAGAGCATTAGTTAAGAGACATCGCAAAGGCAATTCCATCATTAAAACCCTTCTCTAAAAGAATTATTGGATTAGTCAAACTTCTCTTAGTAAATCCTGCCTTCCCACGATCCCTACTTAAGTGCTTATATTATATTATTTATCTTGGTAGAATAACATACAAGCTTCCATTCTCCAAAGATACTAGAATGTATGTTTTCCCACTACCAAGTGAGCTTGTCTTGGATTCGCCTAAACATTAGCCACATGTTCCCTTCTTTATAAATGTACCTTGGGCCTATGCTAGTATCTCATTCTAGTAATATCAAAGGAGATTAACCCTTAGAACATAGATAACATATAGTAGAACCATTAAATAAAATCTTTAAGAAATCAGTCAAACTTCTAAGGATGTATATCTAAACAATTTAGCTATTTCCTTTTCCAAAGTATAACATCCACCAAAACCTCGCTTAAAGTCAACGGCTTCGATTGCTCATTTGAAGATGTTTTTGCCATTTGTAATGGATTTCGTCTGGTTCGAAATGTTGTCAAGATTTTGGTTAAGGAATGTGACCTTGACATCTATCAGCCAAGTTTCTGCATTTAGCAATGGCTAAGAGATCTTCTTATGAACTATAGTAGGACTATTAGCGTGAAAGTCTCCACATGATTGATACTCTCATAAGAGTGTACCCTTTTCATCATTAGTCTTACTATCCTTATCCATTAATCTTTTTTTTTGTATTCTTCTTACAAACTAAGGGTTTTACTCTTGTCTAAGTATAACTACAAAATTCCAGACAAAAGGAATCCAAACCTTTCAACAACAACCGAGTCATTTTTTTATCGTTCTTAGTGGATAAGGCAAACTTGCATGGAAACTGTCCTAAGAGACTTTCCAAGTTAGTCTGATTGTTTCCTTAGTCTCCCACTACGGTGAGGTTCCATGGTACTTTAAAGAAATTTCTGTTTTATACATTGGTACAAGTAAGGTGGAAGTTTCAAAAACTTCCGCTTTTATAACTTCTGAACATAATCCTTCATAAATAGATCATACCATAATTCTTCAAGTTTATTAGCAAAATACTTATTAGTACCCATTGCTACTTAGAATGATGGAAATTCCACTTTTGTTCTTCTAGAATGATTCATTGAAACTACACATCTTGAACTTACAACCTCAGCCAGGAAGCTAAGTAGTTCAGCACTCAAGCCAGATGCTCAACATGTGAATGTGCCTTATACCTGGCTTCCCAACCCTATCACATGTCTTAAGGAACCTTACGTACTGATCTTGAAGGCACTTGTTGTCAAGATCCGTGTGGTTGTTTCAATAATACTCAATCCCGATATGAGTGGAGTTTTGCAACTTAACATGGATTTACTCATATCTAATGAGTGTGATTTTTTTCTTAGATATACTATTCCTTTGAGGAATGACAGGTGAAACCTACTAAGACACATTACCTGTTGTGCATGATTACCAATCGAACTCACCCAATAGGACTATTCATTCTTGTTCTAGTGTGCTAATGGATCTACCACATACACAAATGTGTACCAATCCAAACCTTCCTTATCCTATGCCTTATGAAAGAATATGAGCTTTTGGACAACCTTCATTTCAAACTAGATTCATATTGAGCATGTGGTTTGAGATCTAATGAGCCTAAGGGCTTATCCACAATCCAGACTCTGAACCCATCTAGGTTCATATAACCTTAATCATAGGTCTCACAAGTATTGGTTTATGGTGAACAAAATCTATCTAATATAGATTAGCGAATTTCAAAATAATTGCATGTTGGAAATAGAGATAAATCAAAAATCATGCACACTTTCAGACTTTGAATAAAACTTCCATTAAATGAATAAAATACTTGAAAGTTATCAAAACAGTACTTTAAAACAATGATCAAAATTTAAAACTGTAAATAGTTTGGAACACGATAAGATTATCTTTGAAACAAATCTCTAAGTAACAAAATTGGCTTCCAACAATATCCGCCCAAGCCATCATTCTTAAGCCTACTTCCAGAGTGATTCCCTCCTTACTTAGTCTTCTTATTACCCAAAACTCCTGCACAATAATACAGTCATTGTTAGTGGTTCTTGATTCTACTGTCCATGATTCTGTAGAATTAACCACTGCACTAGTTTCAACGATATAAGTAAAGTCTGTACCTTTATTTTTCTTGGGTAGGTACTTAGGGCAGTTTTGCTTCCAATGACCGTTCTGACCACATTTAAAACATTTCCCCTTGGACTTCCCTACACATTTCTTGTGTTTCTGCTGATGCTTTGGCCCATTATCAACCTGGCTATTCCCCTTCTTATTTCACTACTTCCCCTTATTCCAGGACTTATTCCCTTTCGGGTTTTGTCCAAAAGTGGATGTCCAGGCCATATGGACTTGACCTTTGGGCTTCATGATTGCCTCGGCCGCCTGAAGTTCCTTCATAAGCGAGCCCCATGTCCATCTTGCTTATATTGTAATTGAGCTTGAACTGGGCAAAAGATTCAGGTAGTGTCTCGAGAATCATATCGACCTTGCTGCCATTATCAATCTGGGCCCCCAAGACTTCTGCAAGGTTAAAATTGTCCATCATCTTGAGAACATGTTCTCTCACGGATATACCTTCTATCATCTTGGCCGTCATGATTTCCCTCATAGCAGCTTGTTTATCAGGCCTATTCTTATTTGAGGACATTTCAGATAACGAGGTTATGATGTCTTCAACAGTGTCTTTCTTCTCGTGTTGCACAAGTAGCATATCGGACATAGAGGCTAGCATATAGCACTTGGCCATGCCATCTGCCCTCTGCCACTTATCATAAGCCTCTTTCTCAGCATCAGTAGAATCATCCTTTAGTGTAGGACATAGCTTAGTCAGAACATACTTGTACCCATCAGTTGTGAGTACTATGTGCAACTTCCTCTTCCAATCATTAAAATTCAGACCAGTCAACTTGTCATTAGAAAAAATGGCCAACAAGGGATTGAAAGAACCAATCATCTTAATCTGGATATGCAATATAATTAGGAATGAACAATTTATGTATGACAAGCATATGTGAACAACACGCATGAAAATATGACATTAGGAACTCATGAATGCATATTCACAAACATAGATGACCCTTTAAACTATGACTAGTCCCCCTTAGTGATTATTCTACCACTAATTAGTTTGGCTTCTCAAGACCCGATAATACTTACTCTGAAGGGAGGTTACTACATATCTTGAGTCAAGTGTAAACACTATTCTTTATGGGACTTTCCTAGATAACCTAGACTAGAGCTTCCGAAGGCAGGTTACCCCAATCCTTATTATCTATAAAATGTCTTATAGCTCAGAACTCCATCGAAGGATGGGTACTCAACTAACATCTTTAATGTGAATTCTCAATTTGAGATTATTATGCTAAATTCAAACAATGCCATCCTCCGAATGGAGGTTAATGACACAATCCTTTAGCATAATCCGGATATGGAAAGTCGTGGGATTTCCTAGTTTCCACTCCTACTCGATTATTTGAAACAATGGTTTCTAATTATGTGATTTTTGCTTAATACTTAATTTTTGGTTTTTCCAAAATTTCTAGATTAAAGTCCATAACCAATTTTGTTTGAAAAAACCTCTAAATATACTTCAAATCACACAATCCTAATCTAGGTTATCATCTTTACCCTAGGTTTGGCTTTCATGGGTCTTTTAGTCAAGTCTAGCTTTCTAAGGAAAAATAATAGCCATGTAGTTTTTCCTTAACCAATTTCTAATTAATCTTTAGACTATAGTATTACTAGTCTAATTTCCAAAATTAATAATCATCTTGACCAAAAGCTCTAAAAATTTCAACAATGGAAATGCTTGTAATTCAATCATATATATATTATTTAATGCCCGTACAATTTATAATTATGTACAAAACATAATTTACTACAAATTGTTTCTCTAGCATTTTATACAAATAGTATATATATATATATATATATATATATATATATATATATATATATATATATATATATATATATATAATACCTATTTGAAAGAAACAAAAATTATGTTATGGCACATAATTTCATAAACTTCTATTTCAAATAATATAATGTCATACAATTAGAACAAATAAATTATGCTAAACCACATAATTTCACAAAGTTGTATTTCTAGTATTTTAAAAAATAATACAATGCTTATACAATAATAAATTATGCAAGAAAATATAATCTCTCATTATTGTATTTATAACATTAATAAAATGATAAGACTTTCCATATTTAAACTATGCAAAACAACACAATAATAAAAAACTGAAAAATACAAAATTGCTAATGGGTGCCACACCATGTGCATGGCCGCACATGGCCTACGTACGGATCCTCATGCATGTGGACCCCCTATATATATTTTTTTGTATTGTTTGGTTTAATGAGGATTAACTTATTTTGGGTAAGTTTCTAATCCTTTTCCAAAACCAAATTTGCAATAAATATGAAAATCTAAATTCTAGGAATCTTAGCATAAAACTTCAAGTAAACCTATTTCATTAAAATTCCTTATTTAAATGTGATCTTCTATTAATTGTATTCCTTTTAAATTACTTTACCAAATAAGTAATTTACCTTAAATATAATTACTACCATAAAATCACATATAGAATTAATTACAAAAATAATTCTAAATAATGTAGAAACAAATTACAACATAAAAATTTTAGAATTCAAGATCAAACACAAATCTGAATTTTTTCTAATGTTCATGTAATTTCTAAGTTTATATCATCCAAGAATCAAATTGTTCTTAACTGTTCTTAACTATTTGCATGTTTAATTTGCAGTGACTCTGATACTACTAAAGAAAAACGGTGTTAAGTTACATGATTCATATTCAAAAATTTCTATGAACATGGCGGAAATAATCATGTAGGATCTTACTGTGATTAAATATATAATAATAAAACAAAAATAGTTTACAATTTAATTCCCAATTGAAATAAGGATGTATATATACCTCTTGTGAAGAACAATGCAAGAACACCAACCACCTTGATCTACAAGCCTGGGAGATATTGCTTCCACTCATCTACTTTGATTTTCTCCTCTATGACCAATACCTTTCTAAAGTATAATCTAGTTGTGGAACTAGATTTTGATAAACTAAAAGATATAAACTAGAATTGAGTTTCTTCACAAAGGCAAAGCTTACTCAAGAGAGAGAAAAGAGAAATCTCAAAAGAGATGGTGTGTGGAAAATTTTTCGGAGTTAGAGAAGAGGTCTATTTATAGACAGAAGACCTAGAGAAAAATTCCTAAAATTTGGATGTGGGATTTGGTCAGAGAAAAGTCCAAATCTCTTCCACAATTAATTTCTTATTTTTTCTCCTTCTCCCTTCTTTTCCTCCACTTGGCCGATTTTCCTAAGGTACGTAGGTCCTACCTCCTGCGTCCAGCCTTGGCTTGTGAGCTACGATCCTGATTCAGCCAACTTGTTCCAATTTAATTTAATCCTGACAATAATTAAAAATAGAAATCCCTTTCTATAAAATAGAAAGTCTATTTTTTAAATATCTAATTGCCAATAAATTAAATACTCCTTGATTAATTTCCAAAAGTCTAAATCAAAACTATTATTTAAGAATAATCTATTTTTCCAACAGTGAAAAGATTATATTAAATATCTCAGCAATCTTCTAGACTTTAATTAATCAATTCATTACATAATCCAATATCTTGTCAATTCTCAAAATAGATACTCATTCCCAAAATAGAAAGTCTACTTTGATTCGAACCGTCAAAGGATTACATTTTCTCTTAAAATAATATATCTTAACTAAGTGTAGATACTTAGCAAGGTAGATGGCTAGAAGAGGGACCAAAAACATAATTAACCTTTCTTCTAGAAATGAATAAAATATTCTCGCTAGTCCCCTAGCAATACTTTACCATCTCAACCAAGTTTATTCCACTAAAAGACTTCGGCTGCACTTAAGGATAATTACTGTAAGTACAAGAGTCAGCCAATCAATACATGACGCTTTGTCTTTTGACCAACTAAGTATTATATTGACCATAATACCCCTCAATGCTCACTCATAGCCAAAGATAGGTACCCGAAGTATACTATCATCTCTTTGACTACATCTTGTCTCCTTAGAAACTCTAATCCATAATCCAAAGATCCTCATGAAGTTATCCACTTATCTAAGGGAGCTACCCTTAAGTGTAACATTCAACACCTCAAGTGTTACTGCAGCCATAGATTCAAGATTATCTAGCTTGGATTATTTTGGATCATTCTGAGAAAGTGATTAATTTATAGACTCCATATTGCATATGCACGTCCTTTCTAATCAAGTCCTATACACCCAAACCATAGAGTAGGTGATCTAACTATTAAGACCACACCTATAATGTGTATATCTCAATCCACATAATGAGAGAAATACACTCATATGAATATGATGACACTAATTAACTTATTGCAAAACATCCAGATGTTCTAATGACTAAGTGCTAGTGGTCTTTTAGGCATACCAATCCCAACTGCAGAATCCTCAAAGCTTGCTCTACCTGTAATAATATTTTCTTGCAGGTCATGAATATCTTGTTTGATAGAAGAACATTTTTCAAAAAGTCTAGTAAAATACTTCTCATCCAAATGTTGATTCTAGCTACGATAAATGATGCCAAGATATTCCAAATGAGAGGTCCACACGTTGAAGAATTTAAAGGGTCTCGACTTTGAGAGTGCGAGACGACATATGTAGAATGTAAGGGGACTGTGATCAGAAATCCCAGGAAGATAGATATCAAGCACAAAATTCTAGAAAATAATGTCTCAAGTGTCATTGACAAAGTGGCGATCAATTTTAGTAGCTTTATGCTCTACACCTTCTTCCTTATTACTCCATGTGAATTCAAGTCCATTACCTGCAATCTCATGAAGATTAGCCTACTCAATACAAATTTTAAATTCCTCTACAGAATAGGATAATTCAGAACAACCCCTTATGTCTTCAATACTTATCACTTTATTAGAATCCCCAATCAAGCACCATAGGTGGTTTGCCAAAGAACTGCTTAAGTTGGTGATAGTGCATGGTAGTTTGGTGAGTTTAAGTGTTGATTGGATAACTTCAAGGGGTGCAAATCAAGTGTTTTGTGCAAGGTGGAGCTATTGTGAGCTCGGGTTGACCGTTGACTTTACTGTTTACTATTCACTATTGACTATTGACCAGGCGGGGTTGACCAAAAGTTGACTCGGGTGTTTCCAAGGTTTTCGGATGTGCTGAGTCCGAATTCGCGATTTATTTTGTCAAATTCTAGTTGGAAGTGTGAGTTTTGGAGTAAACAAAGATGACTTCGACATTAGGAAAGTTTGAAATTAAGAAATTTGACGGGAAAATCAATTTTAGCTTGTGGAAGCTCAGATTCAAAGATTTCATGGTGATGTAAGGACTTTGGAAAGTCATCGAGAAAAAGGTCCCGGGAGAGTTGAAATCGGAGGAGAAGGAAGAGTTGAAAGATAGAGCCATTAGTGCAATACAATAAGTGTGTCAAATGATATATTACAAGAGATTGCTGAGAAGGCTATGACAGTCGAGGCTTGGGAAGCTCGAAAGAATATGTATGCATCAAAATCTCTTACAAATTGGCTTTACCTGAAGAAGAGATTATACAATCTCAAAATGAAATAAGGTACGTCAATCAAAGAACACCTTGATGAATTCAATTCAATTATTATGGCATTGAATGACATTAGTGTTAAAATAGAAGATGAAGATCAAACTCTTATTTTGTTATGCTCTTTATCACCCTCGTATTCAAATTTCGTAGATACTATGCCGTATGGTAGAGATAAAATTAGTTTGGATGATGTGAATGATTCACTTAAATTCAAAGACCTTTAGAAATATTTCTCAGGCAATAGAGAGGAAGTCTATGGCGAGGGCTTGGTAGTAGAGGGATAACACAAAATAGAGATGGGTCTTCGGGTAAGAAAAAATGAAAGTCAAGATCAAAATCAAGAGGGAGCAAAATACGTTGTTTTGAGTGTGGAGAACTGGGTCATATTAAGAAAAATTTTGCAAAGAGAAAAGGTAAAAATGCTGAGAGTTCAGCAAATATGGTGGACACTTTTAATTATGAGGGAGAGAGTTCTAGTAGTGTAGGTGATGTTTTGTTTGTCAGTATAGGGAAATGGAAAAATCAGTGGATTCTTGACATATGTACCACTTTCCATATGTGTCCTAGGAAGGAT
The DNA here is from genome assembly GCA_037974665.1 of Ehretia macrophylla. Taxonomy (NCBI): domain Eukaryota; kingdom Viridiplantae; phylum Streptophyta; class Magnoliopsida; order Boraginales; family Ehretiaceae; genus Ehretia; species Ehretia macrophylla. The sequence continues at coordinate 37,260,687 of CM075767.1, forward strand.
TAGTTTTTTACCTATTCTGAAAAGAATAGGAAAGTCTTTTTAGGAAATGACCTCACATTAGAGGTGATGGGAACCGACATTATGAATATCAAGATGTTTGATGACATTGTTAGATCTCTGAAGTGTTGGCATGTCCTAGATTTGAAAAAGAAGCTAATTTCTCTTAGCCGTTTGGATTATTACGGGTTCAAATTTCATAGTGAAAATGAAGTTTTTAAAGTGACGAAGGGTTCTATTTGTTGGTATATGTCAATGTCCACCTCATAATAAGTATCGTTAATTTATATGGTAACATAAATTGATGATTCTGACTTAAACGTCGATGAGCTCAAAATAGACTGTGATGGCTACAAGAAAGAAGTTCGGGAATTACCTAAGATGACATCGGGATGATGCAATGCTAAAGTCAGCAAATTTGACCAAATGAAGCTTCCTAGAAGTTGACTTGTATGCTAGTCACCCATGTGGTCAATTGAAGCCACACATATGGTAAATATGGGTGACAAATACTTTGAACATGGTTGGTAAAGCCAACCAAGATGAAAAATGTTTGATAGAAAGTCTCCTATGACGGGCTAGCTGAATTCTATAAATAGGCATGTATTAGTTCATCAAATTCATCCACAACACAACTCTAAACACAAACCTGAAGTTAGTTTTTTTTCTTGTATTCTTCTTGTAAGTCCAGAAGCCATTAAAGCTCTAATCTTGAGAGCTCACGGTGGGACAATTATCTTGTAAGTATAAAATTGAATTGTTATAAAGAGTAGTATTGTCTTTCTAGTTGATTGTTGTTAAGACGTTTTTGAGAAATTTGTTATATTCTTATATGGTATCAAGAGCTTAAGAGGCTCTTAACAATAATATTGTCTAGTAAAGTTCAACAATTATGATTACTCAAGGTGCTAGTTCTTTTTCTGTCAGTTCTAGTTTCAGTTTAGTACCGACAATTCGTATTTGTCCCCATACCTTCACAGAATGAAAGCTTGATGGCACGAACTACCTATTGTGGAAGTTCAAAATCCCTACGGCTCTGGACTCCTATGAACGCCTTGATAGAGTATTAGGTATAGATGCAGAACTAGTTGCAGTCCGTGCTGAAGATGATACAAAAAAGACCTCTCATCCATATCCTCAGCATGTCAAAGAATAGAGGAGACGAAATGCTGATGCACTTTGTGCAATTGTCACAAGTGTTCAGGATTCCATCCTCACTCTTATTCAACACACAACCAAGGCATTTGAAGCTTGGAACATACTGAAAAATCAGTATGAAACAAGGAACCAGACTCGCATTCAGAACTTAGAGAATCAGTTAGTTGTTGAGAGATTAAGTGAATATAAAACAACTGAGTCATTTATTAGTAGGATGAAAAACCTACGTGATCAAATGGCTGCAGTTGGTATTGCCAAATCAACCAAGGAACTAGCTCGAATGTGCATTAGAGTATTGCCTCCAAAATTTGACGGCATTATGACAACACTCAATACACAAGTTCGCTTTCCTCCTTTGACGTTTGAGGAATTCACTACCATATTGATGGAGGAAGAGATGAGGCTGAGGAGCAGAGAAAATCAACTTGACTCTGCCTTTACAGCCAAGGCGAGGAGTAGCCAATAAGAAAAGAAGAAAGCAAAGAAGAAGACGTTCTCTGAATCGTGCTACTACTACATAAGAAAGGCCATACTGTCAAAGATTATAGGAAACAAATCCATGACGAGAAGAACAAAACTCTAAAGCCAAATTGAAGAAATAAAGAATCTACCAATACGACTAAAACAGAAGTGCATCTGTTTATTATAACAGATGTATCGGAGGAAACGTGTACTAGCGCACATGTACATCAAACAAATGCATGGGTGTTAGATAGTGGAGCTTCCCGACACATGACCAGCAAGAAGGAGTTATATGACTCCATAAAACCTCTACAAGAACCAATGAATGTTGTCGTCAGGAATAATGATAGGTATCCCGTTGAGGGTACTCAAACCATCTCGCTCGTGTCTAAATATAGAGAAAACAAGAAGCTGTCCAACGTACTCTTTGTACCCCAGATCACAAAAAATTTGGCTGCTATTACAGATAATGATCTAGAAGTGCAGTTAAAGAAAACAGAAGCTTTGATTCTTAACAAGGATCAAAATATAGTAAGTAAAGGTATTCGCAAAAATAACCTTTACGAAATCAGCTTTCTTTCTGTTGTCGTGGATACCAAAACAAGTCAACTTTGACATGAAAGGTTCGGGCACATTTCCTATCCTGTGTTAAAGGAAATGCAAAAGAAGAAGATGGTGGCCGACTTGCCTTCAATTGAAGAAGTTGAAGGACTATGTGAAGCTTGTATGCTGGGCAAGTAACATAGACAGTTATTTCCCAAAGAAAGTCATAACCGATCAAAGGTTCCTCTAGAGTTGGTACATGCTGACCTCTGTGGAAAGATGATTACCACAACATTGGAAGGATCTTCCTACTTTATACTGTTAGTCGACGATTATAGTAAGAAGATGTGGGTGTACTTCTTTCGGGACAAGGTTGATGCTCTTGAAATGTTTAAAGTATGGCACAAAGTTGTGACAAGTGAGAACACAACTCAGTTGAAGAAATTTCGTACCAATCGTGGATGGGAATTATGTTCTATAGAGTTCACCAACTACTACAACAAGCTTGGGATTAAACGTCAATTGACTGCTCCTTATACACCACAACAAAATGGAGCTGTGGAACGAAAAAATAGAACAATTGTAGAAATAGCTCGATGCATGTTAAAAGGTGATGGCCTACCTGATACATTTTAGGATGAAGTAGTCAACACAACAGCGTACATCTTCAATCGGTGCTCAACCAGGCCATTCAACGATAAGACTCATAATGAGGCTTATTATGGTATGAAACCTTTTGTGTCTTATTTAAGAAAATTTGGGTGTGAGTGTTTTGTACATGTCCCAAATTAATATAGAAAGAAATTGAATGATAAGAGCAAAAATGGCATTTTCTTAGGATATAGTGAAGAGTCTAAAGCATACAGACTCTACGATGTAGAGGCCAAGAAGGTGATCATAAGTCGAGATGTGGTGTTTAATGAGCGACCACACTCAATGGAGGATAACGGTTCTGCCATTTCATCATTAACAGATGAAGTAATCCACCAAGTGCCTGAACAATGACCGTTGAACAGTGAAGAAGTCTAATGATGAGGAGATTGAAGACCAACCTGTTGTACCCACAAGGAAACCACAACCGATGTGGTTCCAACAACTCTTTGATGAAAGAAATCTAAGAGTTGCTGATGATAGTCCATGTCCTGATGGGGTAAAAAGGTCAAAACAAATAGAGGAAAAAAATTGATCAGGACAATAGTTAGTAAACATGGCTTTGATGACCCAAATCATCAAGAAAGTAAAAGAACCGGTAATTGTAGAGGAAGCCATGTCAGATCCAAATTGGAGAGCAACTATGCAAGCCGAGTATGATAGTATCATGAAAAATGATACTTGGGAGATCGTTGAAAAGTCACTGAACAAAAAACTCATCAGCACCAAATGGATCTAGAAAGTGAAGTACAAGGCAAATGGAAGTCTTGAAAAATACAAGGCACACCTTATAGCACAAGGATTTTCGCAAGTCGAAAGTTTCGATGTATATGAAACCTTTGCTCCAACAGCAAAAATGACAACAATCAGGTATGTTGTTGTAGCTGCCGCGCATTATGGATGAATTGTACATCAAATGGATGTCAAGTCAAATTTCTTTAATGGGCAACTTGAAGATGAAGTCTATGTTGCACAATCCCTTGGTTTCCAAATACCAAGTGAAGAAGAAAAAGTTTGCAAATTGAAAAATGCTTTATATGGGTTAAAACAAGCACCACGAGCTTGGTACAAACGTATAGACTCTTTCTTCTTGCAACATGGTTTCTATAGAAGCAAATCAGAGGTCAACTTGTATGTTCTAAGTGAACAAGGAAATATAGTAATTGTAGTCCTATATGTGGATGATCTTGTAATCACTAGTGATTTTGAAGATAATATTCGGAAGACGCAAGAATGGTTGAGCCAGGAATTTGAAATGACAAATCTTGGTCTTCTTTATTATTGCTTGGGAATCGAGGTATGGAAAAAACCTCATACTATCTCCAACTTGCAGCAATGATATGTTCGTGAGCTTCTGACTGTATTTGGTATGTCCGAGTGCAAACCAGTTGTCACTCCGATAGAAGTGAATACAAAGTTATCAATTGACGATCATTCAGAACAAGTTGATAACAAGCTCTACAAAAGGTTGGTGGGAAGTTTAATCTTCCTTGTAATGCAAGACCTGATATTAGTTAAGTTGTGGAGTTCTCAGTCGGTTTTCAAATAAATTGAGACAAAGTCACTGGCAAGCAGAGATGTAAATTCTCAAATATCTCAAAGGCACGTTGTAGTATGGAATATCATACAAGTCTGGAGATACTTTGTTTGGGTATTGTGACTCAAACTGGGTTGGTGATATTGACTCAAGAAAATTTGTTACAGGTTACGTATTCATATTCGATGGTAGAATCATCTCATGGGCTAGTAAGAAGTAACCTACCGTTGTACTTTAATCAACAGAGACGGAATACAAGGCAGCTTGTCTAGCATCCTATGAAGTTGTTTAACTACGACGCATCATGACTGATATAGGCATTCCAATAGAGGAAGCAACAATACTGACATGTGACAGTCAAAGTTGTATTGTCATGTCAAAGAATCTAGTATTTCATGCTAGAACAAAACACATAGAGATTCAGTCTCACTATGTGAGTGAACTGATCGAGGAAGCTAAAATCTACATGGAGTACTGCCCTACAGAAGATAATTGTGCAGATATCGTCACTAAAGTGTTAAGGAGCGTCCAGTTGAGCAAGCATCTTCAAACATTGGGTATTGGCCTAATAGCTTAGTTAACATGAGGTGAACATTGAGGGGGTGTTGATATATGTCAATGCCCACCTCATAATAAGTATCGTTAATTTATGCGGTATCATAAATTAACGATTCTGACTTAAATACCGATGAGGTCAAAAAAGACCGTGATGACTACAAGAAAGAAGTCCGGGAATTACCTAAGATGATGTCGGGATGATGCAATACTAAAGTCAACAAATTTGACCAAATGAAGCTTCCTAGAAGTTGGCTTGTATGCTAGCCACCTATGTGGTCAATTGAAGCCACCCATGTGATAATATGGGTGGCAAATACTTTGAACATGGTTGGTAAAGCCAACCAAGATGGAAAATGTTTGATGGAAAGTCTCATATGGCAGGTTTGCTGAATTCCATAAATAAGCATGTATTAGTTCATCAAATTCATCCACAACACAACTCCAAACATAAACCCGAAGTTTGTTTTCTTTCTTGTATTCTTCTTGTAAGTCCAGAAGCCATTGAAGCTCTAATCTTGAGAGCGTACAATAAGACAATTATCTTGTAAGTTTTATATTGAATTGTTATAAAGAGTAGTATTGGCTTTCTACTTGATTATTGTTAAGACGTTTCTGGAAAATTTGTTATATTCTTATACTATTGTGCTCTTGAAAATGAAGTTGACAGGTGGACTATATGTTCTTCAAGGAAGTACAGTCACATGTGTTGCAACGGTTGCATTCGACAGAAGTGATGATAACACTACAAGGTTGTGGCACATGAGTGAGAGGGGACTAACAGAGCTGAGCAAAAAGGATTTGCTTTGTGGATAGAAAACGGGAAAGCTTGATTTCTACGAGCATTGTATCTTCGGAAAGCAAACCATAGTATAGTTCAACAAGGCAAACCAGACAACAAAAGATACAATTGATTACATCCATTCTGATCTTTGGGTTCCTAGTAAAGTTCCTTCCAAAGGTAGTACCAGGTATTTCATCACATTCAGTTATGCATTTTCTTTTATGGTTTGGGTATATTTTTTTAAAACAAAGGATGAAGCATTTCCAACATTTGTCAAGTGAAAGACGTTAATCGAGAAACAGATTGGTAAACAAATCAAGCGTCTAGGACTGACAATGGGTTAGAATATTGCAATAAAGAGTTTGATGGGTTCAGCTCAAAAGAAGGCATCGTGAGATACCGCACGTGCACAGGAACACCACAACAAAATGGGGTCGCAGAATGCATGAATATGACTCTTTTGGAGAGAGCTCGATGCATGCTCTTCTATGCTGGCTTGAGTTAAGACTTTTAGGCTGAAACATACAGTACAACATGCTACTTGGTGAATCGGTCTCCATCCACAACTATTGGATTGAAGACTTCTATCGAGTTATAATTTGGTAAACCTGCTGATTACTCTCAGTTAAAGGTGTTTAGTATGTGGAACATGAATCACATGAGTTCATGAAAAAGAGAGAAAATCAAACCAAGAAGAAGAACTACTAAACAATCTCAAGACCCCTATTTTAGAGTCTTAAATCTTTGAGTATGGATGCATTATGGAATAGTATTATATATGATTGTGAAGATCTCATGGTATTCAACAAGTTCATAACAAGATTTGGTTTCAATTCTCACCTAGGTATAATTTTCTAGCTGCCCAGAGTTTGCTATTTATCCTCTTTCTTATTGTGGACATTGAATAGTATTATTCATACCTGAATAGTACTATTTGGTTGTAAAATCTCCTACATGAAAACTTTAGCAAAAACGTAGGCCTAAGAGTTCATATAAATAGATATCTCACCAAGATCAATAGACACACTTCAATTAATACAAAACCAAAATTGTATAATACATCTATAGGATTCTAGAGTTATAATATTTAAAGTTCTCCCTTGTATCAAGGGCGTTTTGCTAGAACGAATATAGTGTTTCACTTTCGTTCTGCGTCAGTTGGCACCATATCCAAGTTTGAAAGTCTTAGCTTAGAGGGTTGTAGTTATAATTGAGCCGTATGATCTAAACTTGCCACGTATAGTGGACCCCGTGCATCAGAAAACTCAATAGATTAAATTACAAGCTTGTAAGCCTGAGAAGATGAAGTCCGAGAACAATGATGGCGACAACAGTGGTAGCGGCAGTAATGACAGCAGAAATGGCGGCAATGTCGACATTAATATTGCTGGTAGCAGCCATAGCAGAGGCGAAGGCGACCATCCTATCGACGGTGATCGAAGGGTAAAGGCCTTTTTGGCAGCGTTAGAAGCCCAATAAACACAAGTGACCTGTGAACTCCGCGAGATTCGTGACTCATGTGCTAACTTGAACTTAAACGCCAACAATGTTTGTGTAGATGGTGGGATCAATCATGTCAGAGAAGATACCTGTGGCCAACCTATCAATCAATGCGACTTTGCAGTTCGTCATAAGCAACCAGCTTATAAAGATGAATTTAAAGAGGAGGCTTTAAATTGTCGTAGATACAATCAAGAGCAAGTGGGATTCAGTAACAGATCTCAGCATCCTTATAAACATGGTTTTGCTCAACAGCGCATCTTCCATTCGAAATGTAGCATTCAAGGAAGGGTGTGCAATATTATTATTGACAATGGAAGCTGGAAAAATATTGTTTCAAGAGCTTTGGTAAATCACTTAAAGCTACCCATTGAACCTCATCCAACACCATACGATATTGGGTGGGTCAAGAAAGGACATTCAATCAAGGTCACATAAGTTTGCAAAGTTTCTATTTCTATTAGAAAATCTTACCACGATGAAATTATTTGTGATGTAGTTGACATGGATGCTTGCCATAATCTACTTGGGAAGCTATGGTAAAATAACATCAATGGAACTTATCGTGAGAGAATAAATGCATTTATTTTCTGGTGGAATGGAAAGAAGATTGTTATGCTTCTGACAAACAAGGATCAACCAAAGCTTCCAAAGTGGAGGATAAATCTTTACTCGATGTTGCCATTCAACAAACGATTTTATCCTGAAATCAAAGGAGGCTAGAGAAGCTTTGCCTATTATTGTGAAAGGAGAAAAATATTATATAGGAAAAAATCCAAAAAAGAAACAACACATAATGGAAACGTTTAAGGAGATCATTCATATTGTGTCTCTGGAAGGAATCGAGTCCGATGCAAAATTTCCATAATTATTCAAGGAATTTGAATGTCAGCAGCTTACAGGAAAACATGTAGAATTTGGAGTAGGGACTGATGCTTCAAGTTGTTTTGTAATGGGAATACATAATCCAGTTGAGTGGAAAATAGAGAAAAGTAAAAGTAGAACAATAGGAGATATATTATCTTATTACTTTGGAAAGTTCTATAGGAGTACTGAATATCGAAGATGGTCATATGGTCGAAATTCGAAAGACAGACGATGCATACATGGATTAAAAATTTTTACAGTTTGGAGGCAATCGAAACTAGTGATATGTAAATCTTGTCATATCTTATGGGCCTTCAATTTCACAGACTTATATGAGTACTTTATGCAAAAGGATCCAATGTATCAAAGCATTAAATCGAGGGTGAGATTTTCTCAAGTAAGAGGGAATGATGTGGAACATGAATCACATGAGTTCATGAAAAAAGAGAGAAAATCAAACCAAGAATAAGAACTACTAAACCTTCTCAAGAGCCCTATTTTGGAGTCTTAAATCTTTAAGTAATGATCCATTATAGAGGAGTATTATACATGGTTGCGAATATCTCATGGTATTCAACAAGTTCATAACAAGATTCGGTTTCAATCCTCACCTAAGTATAATTTTTTAGCTACCCAAAGTTTGTTATTTATCCTCGTTCTTATGTTATAGAGAGTGAACAGTACTATTCATACTCGAATAGTACTATTTGGTTGTAAAATCTCTCACATGGAAACTTTAGCAAAAACTTAGGCCTAAGAGTTCCTATAAATAGATAGCTCCCCAAGCTCAATAGATACACTTCAATCAATACAAAACTAGTATTGTATAATATCTCTCTAGCATTGTAGAGTTGTAATATTTAAAGTTCTCCCTTGTATCAAGAGCGTTTTGCTAGAACGAATCTAGTGTTTTGCTTCCGTTTTGCATCAGCTCATGTGAAGGATGACAAGCTTGAGTTGAGGGCAAAGAAATGCATATTCCTAGGCTATGCATCTAGAGTGAAAGATTACAGGCTGTGGTACACAGATAAGAAGACTCCAGGTCTCCTCATTAGCAGAGATGTCACATTTCATGAGTCTACTTCACTAGACCAAGAAAAGGAGAAGGTAGTAGCTGATTCAGACCATGGTGTCAGAGAGCAGGTGGAGCTACATGTTAACACTCCAAATGTTCCACGTAGTAACAGTAGTTCAGTTCAGCCGACTCATCAGAGTGAGGTACATGAGGAGGATGTACCTGAGGAACAAGAATACAATATTGCCACTGGGAGGCAGATGAGACAGATCAGAGAACCTCAGAGGTATGAATATGCAGATATAGTTGCTTGTGCATTGTCAGTTGTAAAGACAATTGAGGCACATAACCTGAGTTCCTATAGAGAGACCATATCTAGTATATATGTAGCTCAATTTATGGGTGGCATGAGTGAAAAGATTGAGTCTCTTCAAAATAATCAAACTTGGGAACTTGTTAAATTGCCGGAGGGACAATGTGTTGTTGGAAGCAAATGGGTTTTCAAGAAGAAGGAATGTACTCCAAGGGTTGAAAGACCACGATACAAGGCTCGTTTGGTGGCACAAGGCTATACTCAAAGGAAGGGTGTTGATTTCAATGAAGTGTTCTCTCCAGTTGTCAAACATAGTTCTATCAGAGTGTTGTTTGCCTTGGTTGCTCTTCATGACTTGGAGCTTGAGCAACTTGATGTGAAGACGGCGTTCTTACATGGTGATCTTGAAGAATAGATTTATATGAGTCAGCCAGAAGGGTACATTATTCCAGGAAAGAAGAACCATGTTTGCAAATTGAAAAAATCGTTGTACGGGTTGAAACAATCACCTCAGCAGTGGTATAAAAGGTTTGACACCTTTATGAAAGGTACGGGATACACTAGAAGCACTTATGATAGTTATGTGTATTTCAAAAACCTTTCAGATAGTTCATTTGTGTACTTGTTGTTATATGTTGATGACATGTTTATTGTTGCTGAAAGCATATATGATATTGACAAATTGAAGAAATAACTTGGTGATGAGTTTGAAATGAAGAATCTTGGAGCAATTAAGAAGATTCTTGGTATGGAGATTTATAGGGACATAAATGCTAGAAAATTGTTCTTGTCTCAGTAGAGATATGTTGAGAAAGTGCTTAAGCGTTTTGGTATGCATAAAGCTAAACCTGTGAGCACTCCACTTGCAGCTCATTTTAGGTTGTCTGTTGACTTATCACCTAAGTCCAAGGAAAAGGTGGAACATATGTCTCGTGTTCTATTTTCGAGTATTGTTGGTAGTCTAATATATGTCATGGTATACACTCGACCTGACATTTCACATGCAGTAAGTATTGTTAGCAGGTATATGGCAGCGCCGAAAATGAACATTGGAATGCTGTGAAATGGATACTCAGATATTTGCGAGGCACTACAAATGTTGATTTTTTGTTCAGCAGAATGACTGAAGATTGTGCTAGTCTTGTGGGTTATTTTGATTCAAACTTTATGGGTAATCTTGATAAAAGGAGATCTCTGACGGGTTACTTGTTTTCTTTCTCTGGATGTGCTGTCAGTTGGAAAACGACATTGCAAACTACAGTTGCATTGTCTACTACTGAGGCGGAATATATGGCAGTTGTAGAAGCGGTGAAGGAAGCTATGTGGTTGCATGGTCTAGTTTGTGATCTTGGACTGCAGCAAGGTCAAAGTGTTGTCTTTTATGACAGTCAGAGTTCAATCCATTTGACTAAAACTCAAATGTATGATGAGAGGATGAAACACATTGATATCAGATATCATTTTATTAGAGATGTTGTATCACAGCGTATTGTATCGATGCAAAAGATTTCAACACATGAGAATCCAGCAGATATGATGACCAAGGTGATTCCTGTTAGCAAGTTCAGGCATTGCTTGGACTTGCTAGGTGTTTGTAGTGCGCAGTAGTGAGCCCCAGTGGGGGCATTCTGGCAGCGGAGAAGATATATGATGATTGGTTCAAATACGGTCCAAGGTGGAGATTTGTTGAAACGGTGGCTCGTATTTGTGGATCATGCCCAATGGGCTTGTAAGCCCAACATCTAGAAGGTTCTAGATGTGGTAGGCGGATGTGGTTGGTGGAGCTTGTTATATCTATATAATGAGCTCATTGGCCTTGTATCAAGTGTAACAAATATTGAGTGCATACATGGTGATAGGTGAGACATTGTTGTAAGATTGATCTCTCGTATCCTTTCATCATATTGTGAAAGTTATTCTCCTACTGCCTGTGGATGTAGGCTTTAGGCCAAATCACGTAAATCGGTGTATCATTTTTCTCGCATTGATCTTTGTTTCAATCATACTTCACACACAATCACCCTCTCTGGTACCAACACTTCCAAAGTTAAATTCAATTAGTATCATCAAGTTAAACTAGCAGTTGGGGCCCGACTACCAGTTGCTTGAGAAAAAGGGAAAAAAATTGCAATGTATGTATATAGACACACACATATATATACACAGATATATGTTTATATGAGTATTCATTGGCCCTAACCTAACTAGTTAGTGAGCAAGAATTGGGCAAGATTCAAAAGAATTAGGAGAAGTGTTCTCCTTTAAAAAAGCATAACTTTTATTCCGTAAACTATTAGTTGGCAAGTTAATGCATTTATTGTGAGGCAACCCACAAACATACATTTAGGCCCGACTAGGAATATGGAGATCATCCAAAAAACTTGGCTTGAGAACAATTTCTTACTAGTAAAAGCTAATCACTGCAAATTTAGAAAATTTTGATTTGAACCTCCATTGGTTCCATGTCGTTGCAAACTCCCTTGTAAGTTCTGCTATTATTTTAATTTTTTATTTTTGTAATTAGGACTTAATTACAATACCATTGTGGTATCCCTTTTCAATTTGTCTTGTTAATCTGAGTTATATGTAAGTTTGATAATATACTTAGTCCAAAAAAAACGTTACACGTGAGGTATGCCGGAGAATAAAGTTAGATCGGTATATATTCCCCTTCCTTTGTATGCTATTTAGTCAGAAAGCGTTGTAATACTTGAGGTATGATAAAGTACATAAAAATCACCATTTGGTATTTAGAAGAAGTACAAAAATAAACTGGAATACGATCCAAGTAATAAATGTCCAAATTTCCTTTAGGTCCCAATTTAAACATAGCATAGGGTAGGGTTTACGCAAATTATTCCTACTTCCTGTTTTTTGGACATGCCTAGTGCATATAGCGTGCCTAGCTCCAAACGAAGCCCTTAACCCTAACATTTTATTAGTATTGGGTTCAATTTAATTACTATATTCCCATTCCCATTAGAAAGCATTTTTTTTGTTTCCTTTAAGTAGTTGATAGTTTCTTGAATACAAAACTATTATATTTACAGAAGCATATTTTTATAGTTTGATCCAAATCCAAGTCCCCTTTTGGGATTAATTAAACATTCTTGCACGTTTTATTTGTGTTCCCTGTTAATGGTAATTAGATCTTAATTGTCCAGGCTTTAATTGCTATGAATAGTTAATGATATTTTGTATACTTCAAAAGTGACAATCTCGGCTACTACGGCTTTGGTCCATTGATATGTTACTTGTTATATATATAAAAAGTTATGAATTCGGGTCTTGCTCGTAACGTGTTGTACGACTTAAATCTCCCTGAATTATTATTTTTTTTTAAAAAGTGAAAACCTCGAAATCCAACCTTCAGTTTCCTTTGGAATTAAGTGCTAATCACGGTTTTAGTTCCCCAACTATTCCCTCAAGAACCATTGGAAAAGAATTGTAAGAACATCAAAAGAAAGACAGCTGGGTCATTCACTACTGTATGTAACTAACTAGAGAAACTCCCACTTTCTATCTTTTTTATTTACGACAAGAAATTGTTTTTTGGATCAGTGGTGGAGTCAGACACCAAGGGTTAGGGGAGGCATTACGTGACGGAGTAAATAATTGGGGTTATCGACACTCATTTATACAAATTTATTTGATATAAATCACAATATATATATATATATATATATATATATATATATATATATATATATATATATATATATATATATATTGTCTTTATTCTTAGAATCATGATATTAATGATAAGAGATTACAATGTTTAAATATAAAAAAATTATATGTATTCAAATTTGAACTGTTTAATTAAAGACCTAAAATAATCAATTAAATATAAAAAACAATCTAAACATTGTTCAAAAAAATTAAAATTGAAATAAATGTACAACTAAACTAGAAATGTTGAACTTGAATGTTGAAAACATTACAAAATAAACAAATCAAAATGCATACACATTGGAAAACCTATTTAAGAATAAGAGAACAAAAGTGAAAAATGGAGAGAGAAAAACATGATCGAGAAAAGAGAAAGAATAGAAATAAGAGAGGTACAAAAAATAAATAGAAATAAAAATATAAAATATAAAAAACAGATTATTGTTTTTCAAATTTCATGGTGACTATTTCGCTCCGCCTCTGTTTCGGACTCATATTGAGATGCTAAATCTTAGAACACATGATCTCACTCAAAAAAAGAATGGTCTAAGTTAATTAATCAAGCAGAAGATCTATCAAAACTGACCTGGAAAAAAATTAACTTCCATGAATTTTGAGAGGTGACAAAATCCAGCATGGAGTAAGGGGACGGTGTAGAGATATCCAAAAAGAAAAACAAGTAAAACGAAAATTCATGTACAAATATACTACGAAGGAAATTCAAACACTGTGGAAGATCACTTTCGTACATGTAGTTTCCATATATAATACATGAAGATAGCTCATCGTGCATATTGCCTATGAGGAAAAACATATCCTTAACACTTAGAAACTAAAGGGTATGCAAAAAGCTCAATGTACATGGTTCTCATGAAAATATGTATTTAAATTCATAAAAATTGGCAGATTCTGGACAAGATGAGATGTGTAATGTTTTTGACTGGAGAACTTCAATTTGTTCATGTCATTAAAGAATTCGAATATAATTTTTTTGTATTGTCAAAGATTTGAACGATTATTATAAATGCTGAATATCTAAAATTGATCAGGTCATGTAAGAACATCGTTCAAGTCTCCTCTGTTAGAATGCCTCAGCATATATTTACTAGTTCTTCCAAGAATTAAGCATTTATAAGAAACTAACAAGTAGGAGAGGAAGGCGTGATGTTTCTCATATCGATGATATGCTAATGAAAAGTTATATCTCGATATTGAGAAACAGCAGCTCCAATACGCACTAATCACTCAATAGGGTACTATGTACTAAAAGAAAATGTGAAGTGCAAATTTCTTTCAGGCTTTCTATAACCGCAAAGAACAGCAAAAAAAAAAAAAAAATGCACAATGGGAAGCCATGTACAAAGGCTTATTATAAAACGGTGCCCTCATTTAATAGATTAAGCATTTTTTATTTACTCGAGAGGAGTTTAACACCATACAACATATGTTACAATATAATCAGCGAAATTCAAGTTCAAAACTTCTAACAAACACTGCGAGTAACATACTATTAGACCATGGCCTGAGTGGTTGATCAAGCTAGTTGAAATAAGTTTATGTTGTTTCTTTATACCATTTAACATATCCCTTCACATGAGGCGAGACCTTGTCTAGTACATATAGTTTTACACCTGAAAAACTTTCTTTTGAATGAATTTAGTAATTTAAATTCTATCATATTATACAATCACTTTATTATTAGGATCTTCAACAAGCGGCCTATTTTTTGTTAGGCTAATAATTAATTTCATTCTTCATCAATGAATAATATACAAAAAGCCACGATCTAACTCTGGGACAAATTGATTCTCCAACTTGTACACAAAAATTATTTTTGAGACTATGTCTATATTTACGTTGAGAATAAGTAGTTTTTTTTTTGCTAAACAAGTAATTCATTTCATTCCATATCAATAAACAATATAAAAAAAAGTCAAAGATCAACTCTGGGACAAATTTATTTTTCAGTCTCTACACAAAATACTATTTTCTAGATTATGTCGATATTTACGTTGAGGACAAGCGGCCTCTTCACGATACCACTGCCCGTCATTTTCCTATGGCAAATGTTAGAGCATGACCAACTCTTCGAACAAGAAAAATCCAGCCATCGTTCTAGGATCTAGATCCTTCCCTAATTATTATTGTCTCTTAGTGATTAAGAGGTAAATTACTAAGCGTTGGATTAATTCAAATAGAAGGATATGAGCCGTCAGCCTTGAAAATATATCTATCAATTTTAAAATAAAAATTTCTTGCCTTTTTATCTTTTTCTTTTTTTCCTTTTCAATCAAAAATAATTAATGTAACTAAAAGCCAACAGAAGGTTGAAACTCCTTTCTTTCTTTTTCACACATATAAACTTAGCAGAATGTTGAAACTCTAATTTTACTAATACAAATAAGTAAAACGTTAGCAACAATAATTGGATGGTTAAATAATTATCAGCATCGACGTGTCTTGTGTTCATATTCACATACAGAAAACCTTTGCTTTCTACTTGGAAAAGGTTGAATCGTCACTCATGTTTCAATGTAAGGTATGATGTTGGAAGATTGAAAGCGTGAACTCAACCACCATTATAAGAAGCCAAAGGTTTAGACGTGCGAATTGTGAGATCAACCATATTGTACCCAGCAAGATGTGAAAATTATACTTTATTTTTCACTAGAACACATATATAAGCACTATATAAGACAAAAAAAAAACTGTTTTAACCATATATAGTGTTTATCATTGAAATTCCATAAATATATAGACTTTATATAAGAACATGATCTTCACTTTATATATATATATATATAGAATAAAAGGAATAGCAGCTAGTATGGTGCCCTTTAGTTTTTGTCTATTTATCTATGCCATAAGCTAGAAATTTTTGTTATGTACTTGTATAGCTTCGTCGAGTTTAGGCTGAGATAGAGTTTCAACGTTCTGCTGGGTTTAAGTGTGTGAGAAAGAGAGAGAGGAGTTTCAACGTTCTGCTGATTTTTATTTCCGTTAATTAATTTTGATTGAAAAGGAAAAAAATAAAAAAGGATAAAAAAAGTAAGAAATCTTAATTTTAAAATTGATTCTTTCATTTGAATCCAACGCTAAGTAATTCACTTCTTAGTCACTAAAAAATAATAATGATTAAGAGAGTATCCGAGCCTATTATAAAAGAGTCCCTTTGTCGCACATAATATATCCTAGCTAGATACTAGAACGAAGAATATCCACAAGATGATAAGCAAATCCTAACCTAAACCACTAACCTTTTTCTTTCCTATAATTAGAAAGTAAAATAGCTAATGGAGTAAACAAAAAGTCCCAAAAGGCGGACTAACCAACCTTTTGAAGATTGAAGGTGAAGTGAACAAACACAACGCGAAAGATTTTACTTTCTAAACTAGCTAGAATTATGAGTTTCATGTTAAAATTAATTAGTATTAAAAAAAAGTAGTTTAAAATTTTATAAATTCATTCACACGTGTGATATATCATTTTTTCACTAATTCACACTCCTCAACTCATATATATAGCTCATTTTGTTGTTCCATTCACTTCAATATGTCAACTCACGTGCTAAAAACTATTTCTTCAAACCGAATCAAACATGAGTTAAGTATTACAATATACAATCCTTCCTACATTAAAAGATTATAAATTTTAAAATTACTATATAAAATTTTAGACTACTCTTTCTAATATCATTCTATTTTAAGATAAAATCTCATTATTCTTAGCATAACCATGAACAAAATCTAATGTAGAATGAACAAATCTTGCTGAAAAGCCAAAACTCCAGTTTCATTTGAAGCTTCACCGGCTATGAACAACAAGAGGCTAAACACAGAAGAGATTAATTAAGAGTATTGCACTTACCAAACATAGAAACAAAAGAGTTCATAGAGCTAGTACATAAAATGCCAACGCTTGAGATCATGTTTCCAGAAATATATGAAACTGGATTGAACACAAAATATGAATAAACAAAAGTAACTTCATTAAGATATCGTATAGTACAAGAGGATCTTTTAACTAAAATCCTTCTCTTTTAACCTTTTTCTTTTTTTCTTTTTTCTTTTTTCCCTTCTTCATATTCTTGACAACTGAAGCATAGTGGTAACATAATATTGGACGACCAAAAAGAAGATGCAGAGATAATTAGGTTATTTAAAGCCAACGCTAAGCTGCAAATGAAGAAATGTTGGTTCAAGCATTGTTTTACTTAGCAGTAAAAACACCAAGAAGATCTGGATACTGGAAAAAGTCTCCCAAAACCCCATCACTAGAAACCTGCATGTTGGCTTGAAAGTTGTCGTAGCGTGGCAAAGATTGTGCTTCAAAGCCAACACTAAAACCCTCAAGCTGTTGTGGATTTGCTTGGCTATGGCCATGGCCATCCAAGTAAACACCAAAGGGGTTATTCTCTGTACTATTCTTGACATCACCAAGTGATTCTTTAACAGAAACGTCATGGCCTGAAGGAAAAACAAATGATTCCATATTCCAACTAGAGGTTGGCAAGGGCTCTGACTTCACTGTTGCTTCTTTTGATTGAGGGAAAAACTTGTGTATCACTTCTTCTAACAAGCCAGAATCAGATGGCTCTGATGAGAAAAACCCTATAGAATCATTCTGATCAGTTGTTGTCATAGCACTTGAAACTGAAGAACAAGTGGGTTGGTGATTTTCAAACTTTGGTAGGCTCATAGTTGAGCATGCAAAACCATCAGAAATGGTAGTAGAGTTAACATTACTTGCTTGAAAAGTTCCATCACATAACTGATTACCCAAAGATGAACCAGAAACTGAAAAATCATTAGACGTTGCAGAGTTAGTGATGCTGCTAGCAAAAGGAAGCTGATCATACAAAGGAATATTTAGAGAAGAGTTTGAACAAATTGATGATGAATTTGAAGAGTTCTTAAGAAGGTCACGCAAAAGAAGCATATTAAGAGTGTTGTTTCTCTGAGTTGGCCCTGAAAAGTTATCAAGATTAGGGCTTGAAAAAGATGATGAAAGAAGCTGCTGGCGAGAGGTTAAGTCCCTAATGGAGGGATGAGATGATTTCATGTAGTTAAATGAAGGGATTAGATTTTCAGCTGAAGGGTGAGTAGTAGTAGAATTAGGATAAACAAAGTTGGTTCTTGCTTTAACACCTCTCATCGCCCTAGCTGCACAATCATAGGCAAGAGCAGCCTCCTCCGCCGTGTCGAAAGTGCCCAACCATCGTCGCTCTTTCGACTGAGGGTCCCTTATTTCAGCCGCATAACGGCCAGAGGAACGGTGGCGAACGCCACGGTACCTCATGGTGGTGCCACTAGCAGCACCATCTTTTAGTGACCTCTTTCGCGGGGTGGCGGCGGTGGAGGTTGTGCTGCAGCGTTTGGTGATGGAGGAAGTGGGCTGAAGAGGGTCAGATTCTGTCGTGTGGGAGAGACTGTTAACCCTTCTCATTGCATCTTCCATTTTGATGAGTATCAGGTTAACACTACAAGAAATATATATATAAATATAGCAGAGTGGTGAAGAATCACTGAAAGCTATAGGGTATATAGGGAGGGAGAGATTAGCACAATGAAAACTGTGATGGCTCTTTACTCGGGACTAGATGTTACAAGAATGTGCACCAGAACACTGGGGTTGATGCTCTATTTATAATGTAGAGTTACACACACACACACACATATATATATATATATATATATATATATATATATATATATATATATATATATATATATATATAGCGATTGATATATTAAAATAAATCCGAGTAAGAATAAAATGAAAAAAAAAATAAAATGAAACTAGAAATGAAATGAAATTAAGAATGATACTTACATATTTAGTATACTCTAAAAATTAAGAATAGTAATAAGAATGACTTATATAATATGACATGATTGCTCTTTTATTATTATAGTATTAAAAATAAGAATAAATATAAATATAACCGTAAAAAAAATAAACATAAATTATAGTAAAAATAATAAAAACAACAATAAAATATAATAATAATAATAATAATAATAATAATAATAAAAATAATAAATAATAAATAATAAATAATAATAATAATAATAACAACAAAAATAAATAATAATAATAATAATAATAATAATAATAATAATAATAATAAGAAGTTATTGTTACTACTATTATTAATAACAAAATAAAAATAAAAATAAAAATAATAATAACAACAACAATTATTATTATTGTTATCTGTTGGACTTGGGTTAGACAACCCATGGGGCACCCAAGATGGGATGGCCCAACCCATGATATATATAGTGGGATATCACATTCAGAACGAGGGGTTTTTTTAGACAACGTTCTGAATAACCACTAAAAAAGGCTCTCTCTCCCACACACAAAACTCTTTATAACATATTGGTATTTAAGTTATGGCTTAGTTAGTGTGTGATCTAGTATTGCACACTCCGATTCCTTGCAATGACAGTGGAACAAACAAGATCATCGATTATTTGCTTTCGCATTATAGAGGTATGTGCGTATATCTTACTATAAAAATCATTGGTATCAGAGCCATTGTGTTTGTTCTTTGTATAATATTCCGTTATATGCATCAAAACCCTTATTTTCAGTTTTTCATGAATGTTTAACGGATTAGTCATGGAATAACATTTCTGTGAAGTATCTCATATAGGAATGATTTTTATACTGTTAGAAATTTCATGTTTTAAGGGTTCTAACGCAATTAATTTTATATTTTTCTGCTAAGTTATGAATTTTTTAAGTTTCGAATAACGTTTTGGCTTTTTAAATGCGTTGCTGTTGAGGATCAGATTTGTGCATAGTATTGGTATTTCTAGAAACTATGCTTTTTCAAGGATTCCAACAATATAAGTTTCATAATTTTTGGATAACAGATGAATAAATTATGAATTTCCTAAGGTTGTTGATGCGTACTGTTTCATACGTTGATTAGTGCGTGTTCTAGGTGTAGTGCGTGCGTCAGTAAATGAGGTGACATGGGAAACATAAGGCCAATTAGACGGTGACACATGTACGCGATTAGTTGGTGATAATGATGAGCTCATTATCCTAAATTAATTTTGAATTTTAAATTAGTTTTAAAATAATTCAAAATTAATTTAACTTATCCACATCACTATAGGGGCCACATGGCAAAGAGGCAACCACGTGGCCACCACCTCGCAGCCACGTGGGCCAATGGTTGCCACGTGGGCTGCCGACTGGTGCCATGTGGCAGCCGGTCTGGCGGGCATCCGGCAGACAAAAAATATAATAATTTTATATTAGTGATATAATATTATATTTTAGCCCCATATCTTTGTGATATTTTTAAATTTGACCCCAAGTTCACAAAAACTTTGTGTTTTTTGTTTTTTGGCCTCATTTATTTAAGCCCTATATTTTTGTGATATGCTTATTTTTGCCCTCCACTTTTATTATTAGACTACAAAAATTTAATTAAACCAAATTGAGACTTGAAAATTATGTTATTTTCCAAGTTTTGCCTTAATCTATGTGAATTTGTGTTGTAAAATTATAATTCTAGGATTGAAGTTCAGTGGAATTTCTTTCAAAACCTAGAAAGTTTGTGTAACTAATTATACAATACAAAGGCGTGAAATTTTAGTAATTCCACAGGGATATGTAAAATTTATGTAATTTTACTTCTTGTTGTGTACAACATTCTAGTATGCTTTGTGTATCAATCCATTTGATTTAATCTAGAAAATTTTGTTTCTTTTAATAACTAGGACTTGTGCAGTCGACTGTTGAGGATGAGTCGCACTGAGAGGAAAGAGAGGGGAGCTCTAGCTATAAAAAAATGGTCCCGACACTAGATATAGACGACGTCTACTTGCACAGTATATGAATCTGCGTTGGTCAGATGATAAATCTTTTTGTCAGAACTTGAATGCATTATTAGATGGTGTTGAAGATTTGCGAGAACAACTAACTCTCTATTCGCGTAGGACAAAGGAAGAAGTTGAGGTGTTACTTAATTTCCTCCCAAGTACGTATGATCTGGTGAAACACAAAATAACTCAATCGCAAGATGTGAACTTCGACTTTACGGTGTGCAAAGTAGAGCTGTTTGAGAAACAACGTGTGCTTAAAGGGTTTAGATGCTCAACCCTTTTGTCTCTTTCTCATAACATGACTAAAGCTAGAGGTGTATATAAGAATGCCTTTATTTATAATAAAGTGGCTAAGGATAAAGATAAGGATTTGATGATAACGATTGAGTCTGATGCTTTAAATTATGATCGGTCAGATTCTAAGCTTTTGTGAAAAAACATCGTAAAAAAATAGCATAACAAGCGTAGAAAGAACAATTAGTTTATACTTCTTACAAGCTTTTTTTACATGTTTTTAGTACTCTAGTTTAACATTTCATACATGAACATGTTTCATATGTTTTTTTTTTTTTGGAATATTATTGAATAAACATATGTTTGTTTTTCTTTGAATAATAAATGGAATGCTTAGTCTTAGTGGGAGTTCCATGATAAACTGTGTGATTATTAAAGGAACTATTTGCTAATGTTATGAATTTCAGTAATTCATCTTGGGAATTGTTATTTTGTTGGAATAAGTCAAGTTGTACCTCTCATATACTTGTTTCCCAGATGATGGCAGATCGTAATACAATGTGTTGATTTTGTATCTTGTATCTGTTAGTTACATTCTAACATTTGATCCAGCAAGATTATCGAGTATTAGTATGTGTTAAATGTATCTTACAAATATCTATGTAGAGTCTCCTAATGGCATCAAAAACCATAATAGTTGACCTTAACAAGGGTGACAAGCTTAACGGAGACAATTACCATGTGTGGCATCGTAAAGTCCAGTACATCCTTGAGGAATAAGAAGTTCATGAAACACTTAATCATGTAAAGGAAAAACCTGAGGAGGGTAGTGGAGCTCAACATCATAGGGATGTTGAAGTTTATCAGGTCTGAAAATGGAAAAATGCAATCGCCCGCATTACGTTGCTGAGCACAATGCAAGATGACCTAATTGCTGAGTTTGAGGTTTACCTGACAGCTGTGGGCATGTGGGCTGCCCTGAAAGAGAAGTTTAATGTGACTTCTGTCTTGAGATTGCGTTGACTTACCATTAAATTTGACACTTATAAGAAGAAACCTGATGTGAGCATGAGGCAACACATCAGGGAGATGTCAAACATGATTACAGAGTTGAAGGCAGCAGGTCATATACTCACAGATGAGTAGCAAGTGCAGGTTGTTATTCGATCCCTTCCAGCCAGTTAGGAACATATGATTGTCAATATGATGCACAATGAGAATGTGAAAATATTCATTACAAAAAAAACTGAATTTTACGAGAGAAGGTTCCCCTCACCGTGCCGTCACCAATTTGAAATTTGCGACAGCGTGGTGAGGGAAAACGTCCGTCAGACACGAGGTGGTCACCAAAATTGTACCCCTCACCAAGCCATCACCAATGTTTGCCGTCACCAAGCCCTCGCCAACTTAACCCGTTGCCAAGCCCTCGCCAACATTTCCCGTCGCCAAGCCCTCGCCAACATTTCCCGTCGCCAAGCCATCACTAATATTTCTCGTCACCAAGCCCTCGCCAACTTAACCCGTCACCAATAGGAGGACCTTAGAGCCTCAAGCAAAGTATATTCTACCATATCTCCTATAAACAATACTCTGCCAGAGTTAGGGACAACTAAGAGACTCGTGCCTTTAAAGCAAAACGTGGAAAATGTAATCAGAATCGAGTAGTATAAGTTACAGGATGCCAATCTATAACCTTTGAACAATAATTATGTTTTCTACATTTTCCTAGGTAGAAGTTTGCAGTAAAAAGAAACTTCTCTTAATCACAACTTAAGCGGCAACTTTTTGCTTCTTTGGAACATGGTAAGCACCAACTACACAGGCATGGTCACGCTCAAAGGGTTCAAGGGTTACCTACTCTAAAGGTTTAAACTGCTCTACTTGCAACTTCTTCACTTCTTGGGCAAATAGAGCCTCAGCAAGTACAGTTGAATCTACGCAGTTAGCCTGAGAAGTTAACAAAGAATATATTATATACCATAGAAGATAAAGAAATGTTTGCCTTCCAAGCTGAGAGATCACAAACTCTATTAGATATGCAGATTACCAGATACCTAGGGAACATGGTATTATGTCAATTCCCAAATGCAATGAATGGCTTCGAAGTTACATATATAACAAATATCAAAAGAAAGCAAACCTTAATTGATATAACAAAGTGACTTCCAACTTTCAAAAAGTATGATGCATTCAGGGCTAAAATCCTAGCCTGCAAAGAGAAAACTAAGTTGAAAAATAACTACATGCTAGTTAACATAAGAGCCTGCAAAATCACTAAAAGTAAGTTTTGGTATCGAAATTCAAAACAATGGAATAAGAAGCCAAACTAGTTTTCAAATGGAGAAAGAGCCAAAAAAAAAAAGGAACTTGTTATTTAAAAAAAGCATGAATTTAGGAGCTAGAACAAATGAAATTGATTCAGATTGAAAGAAAAGTAGAATATCAAAGTTACATGACACATTCAAAATAGGATAGTAGAATAACTATGATTTAGTACAAAACAAATACTTCTTTGGAAAAGAAGATTATGGATACTAGAAGAAGCAACACAACATTTTTACATTCACGAGGTAAAGAAGAATTTGAAGTTAGCATTGAAAGGAAAATATTTCTTCAAGCACAAGAGGTAAAATATTGAACAGCAGAGGACATATTCCTGTTGCAGCCTCAGCAACCACAATAAGTGGTTTAAAGTTTTAGCACTTTAATCATCAGATACGCACCAATGGCTGAGCATATTCCTCAATGCATTTACATATAGAACCTATAGTTCAATGATCATATTGATCAGTCAGATTCAGAAGTGCTATATATTTCCCCATTTGTATGCTTTCGTAAGCAACTAAAATAATAATAGATGAACCATCAAACATGAGACAACCAAGACCTTATAAAACTACCTGTAAATTTAAAGTACTAAATAGAAAAGTACTTTGCATAATTTTTTAGTATAATTTACATAGGATGCTATAGAAACAACTACTGCTAGAATCAGTGGCTTCAGTTGCATTCTAAGGTAACCCAAACAGCATGCTAGAGCACAATCAGAGGACCATATTTACATTGGAGTTAACATTGTCAATTGAATGTTGCAACAACTCTTATGGAGAATGATTTAACTTTGATTTCTACCTTTTAATCGACCCTTAACTAAAACTTCCCAAATTTTTGGAATCAAAATGATTCAATTCAATCCAAGATGTGCATGCCAAAAAATCCATATCAACAAATTTTATATCTTTTATTACATCAATGAACATAAATCCAAATTTTTCAATGCATGAAAGTTTCAATTAAACAAAAGATACACATGCTATAATCAATTCAATCTCAATAAATTTTATACCTTTTATTCAACTAGTCTACAAAAACCCCCAAAATTTTCTGAGCCAAACACATGTATCTCAATCTTTAATTCAATCCACATCCAAAAATCCAAAGAACTCACAATAACCCGATCAGTCAAGGAAACATGTAAAAATCACAGCTCTAAACAAAAAGACCAATTTTTACCTAATTTGATTGTTGAAATCAGGAAATCAGATCGAATCACACAAAATTCCACCGTGGAAGGGCTGGGGGTTAAAGGTGGGGGGTGGCTGCGTGGGGGTAAGGGACTAGGGTGAGAGTGGCTCGCGGGGGTAGGAGTAGGGGACAATGGTGGGTCATAGGGGTGGGGTGGGAGAACGATGGTAGGTGGCGGAGTGGGGTAAGGGACTGAGGTGGGTCGCGATGGTAAGGGTAGGGGACTAGGATGGGGGTGGGGGACGATAGTGGGTCACGGTGTGGGGAGTAGGGGACTGAGGTGTCACGGGAGTGGGGGGCTATTATTAAAATTTGAACATTTTTTTTTTCTTTAACTTTGGCAGACGGACCATGCAGGCCCGACTCAAACTGGAAACGGTCCATGAACTCATCTCCAATTGCCAAAAGCTATCTCCAATATTGGAGACGAGGTTGATCCTCGTCTCCATTAATGGAGACGGGATTCAGCCCCCATCTCCATTCTTAGAGATAGGGTTCAGATCCCATCTCCAATTTGGAGACGGTCTAACTTGGCCGTCACCAAATTGGAGACGGTCAAGACTGTCGTCACTATTGGTGACAGTTTTTTGCGTCTGACACTATACTGTCACCGTTTCATCACAAAATTGGCTTACGGCGATGGCATGGCGACGGTCCATCACAAAATTCAATTTTTTTGTAGTGTGTGTTATTTCATTTTGGGTGAGCGATTGGAGACGGGAGGCTTTCCCGTCTGTAATTTTGGAGATGGGAGGCGTTCCCATCTCCAATTTTAGAGACGGGAATAGTTTCTCTAAAAATGGAGACGGCAAAGTATGCCGTCTCCAATTTTGGAGACAGGATTGGAGATAGGAGGCATTCTCGTCTCCAATTTTGGAGACGGCGAACTATGCCGTCACTAATAGTGATGACTTGGTGACGGTTTTTTTCATCTCATACTATGCCGTCACTGTCCTGTCACAAAATTGGCATCAACATTTCCCTTCACCAAGCCGTCGCCGTATTGGTGACAGGATGGCAATAGCCCATCGTAAAATTCAATTTTTTTGTAGTGATTCGAGGACATTGCGCGTCATTTGGAGCTTGAAGAAGAACGCTTCTTGGCAATTAAGATCACTAGACAAACCTATGTGTCTAAATCCAGCAAGCATGAAACATCTGGCTCAAAATGCAAAAGAGGAAAACAATATGGCAGGAAGGGAAAGATGGATGATAAGTTGGACGAAAAGGGCAAGCAAAAGAATAAAGGGGCAAACGCAATGGCAAGAGAAACATAGCTAAAGTTAAGTGCTACAATTGCTAAAAGAAGGGTCATTATGCTCGAGATTGCCCAGAGCCCAAGGCCCATGTAATGTGTTTTACCAAATCTTCTTCTAAAGCATACGTTTTTAGTTATGTGTTACTGACTGAATCTTTTCCTATGTGGACTATTGCCTCAACAGCGATAGACTATATACCTAGAGACAGAGGAACATATGTGGAATACCAATGCATCCGAGATAGGTCCCGGTGGATATATGTTGCCAATAATGATAGGGTGGAAGTCAATGGCATTGGCACTTATAAACTTCAATTGCGAGGCGGAAAAACCCTTTTCCTCTACGATGTCCTCCATGCCCCGGACTTTAGGCTGAATTTGGTCTCCGTATTAGTTTTATTGCACTTGGGTTTTACTATGAACATGTCTGGTATTACTGTTGAACTTCTTTTAAATTCTATTTCTTATGGATTTGGTTTTCTTTATGATGGATTCCTTGTGAGATCCCAACATGCAACACATACATTTAAATTTCTCATGTTAATACTTGAACTTATTTGTGCATTCAAATTTGCATTTTTACTTGATTTTGAGTTCTTTTCACCTATATTTGCTAGAGTTGTAAATAGCCTTTTCATATTGGCCAATCTTCTAGAAAGGGTAGAAGAGTAATATGAGAAAAAGAACAAGAGTCTTTGGTCATTAGCAATTTAGAAGATTTCATTGAGGGTAAAATCATAATAAAGAGGAATAAGCTAAGCATTTTTGTCATTTTCACCCTTGGAAGAGTTGTCTTCCTTTGACCTTCCTTTGATCATCTAGCTAATATTATAAATAACATTAACATGATCAAAAATTGCAAAGAATAGCCTTAGTTTAGGCGTGTGTTCTTGCATTTTGAACTATTTGAAGTGCTTAAAGGTGGAACCAAGAGCTAAGATTGTAGATTTGAGTTCTTCTCATATTGTGCAAGCTTTCTATCGAATTGTTTTCTCTTGGTTCAATATTTCCAAGGTGAGAAATTTCCATGTTCTTGCATGAATGTGCTATAGAGATGATATTAATGTTTGAGCATGTGTTGTTGTTGATTATTGTAGTTGAATCTTTGATAAAAATGGAGTTGATGAGCCATTTATGTGTTTATGAGTTTATTAGTAATTTGAAGATGAAATATATGGTTATTGGTTGAAATATGTTGCTAGCTTGATAAACATGAAGGTGTATAAGTACTAAGTGGGGTATAAGTGAAGCTTAGGTAGCTAGTAAATGCATAAAATTTGATGTTTGTGTTCTGTCCAAGATCCGGTCGAGAGGACCCGGTCGAGTGCCTCGATCAGATGGCTGACCAGATGGTGTTTGTTGGCAACTGCCTTGGATCCGGTCGAGTGCCTTGACCAGATGCCTCGACCGGATGTGTTATGATATTTTCATGTTGCGTTTGTTTTTAATACATTTCTACGATGCGCCAACCTACATGTTTATCTATTAAATGCGATGTTAAATTGTTTATGTGATAGCGAGACAACCTACTTTGTTGATCTTTCTACGTGTATGTGTTATAAGTGTGTTGATGCGTAGCGATATGAATGCCTGATATGTGATATATGTGCATGTTACGTGTTCGCGAAATGTACAGTTGCAACTCGAGTGAGCCCCATATCAATCTTGCTCATATTGTAATTGAGCTTGAACTGGGCATAGGATTCAAGTAGTGTCTCGAGAATCATATCAACCTTGCTGTCATTATCAATTTGGGGCCCCTAAGACTTTTGCAAGGTTAAAATTGTCCATCATCTTGAGGACATATTCTCTGATGGACATACCTTCTGCTATCTTGGTCGTCATGATTTCCCTCATAGCAGCTTGTTTAGCAGACCTATTCTTATCTGAGAACCTCTCAAATAACGAGGTCATAATGTCTTTAGTAATGTCTTTCTTCTGGTGTTGCACAAGTCGCATGTCAAACATAAAGGCTAGCATATAGCACTTGGCCATGCCATCTGCCCTCTGCCACTTATCATGAGCCTCTTTCTCAGCGTCAGTAGAGTCATCCTTTAGTGTAGGACATGGCTCAGTCAAAACATACTTGTACCCATCAGTTGTGAGTATTATGTCCAACTTTCTTTTCCAATCATTAAAATTCGGACCAGTCAACTTGTCAGTAGATAGAATGGCCGACAAAGGATTGAAAGAACCAGTCATCTTAATCTGGATCTGTAATATAATTTGGAATAAACAATTTATGTATGAAAAATATGTGTGAATAGC
This sequence comes from Ehretia macrophylla, assembly GCA_037974665.1. Taxonomy (NCBI): domain Eukaryota; kingdom Viridiplantae; phylum Streptophyta; class Magnoliopsida; order Boraginales; family Ehretiaceae; genus Ehretia; species Ehretia macrophylla. Next base: position 37,288,873 of record CM075767.1, read on the forward strand.
ATGCATGCGATTATTACATTAGGAACTAATGAATGCATATGCACAAACATAGATGACCCTTTAAACTATGACTAGTGCCCTTAGTGGTTACTCAACTAATAATTAGTTTGGCTTCTCAAGACCCGATAACACTTACTCCGAAGGGAGGTTACTACTTATCTCGATTTGAGTGTAAGCACCATTCATTACGGGACTTTCCTAGATAACCTAGATTAGAGCTTCCGAAGGGAGGTTACCCCAATCCTTATAGATGCAATCGGGTTGTGCGTTAAAATGTGCACAAAATAAACCAAGTTAAAATACCCGCAAGTGCACGAATTTTCGTAGTGTAGTGTGCTTAGAGTGCGAAATCGTACCACAGGGAACCTCGTTAGTTAAGTTAGTGGAGTAGAATGAAAGTGTTAAAGCGTTTAAGTGACAGTTCACAAAGAGTTTTAGAGTAACGTGTGAAAATATAAACTAAATTAAACTAACTAAATTATCTAAATTATACTAACTTAGTAGGTATACGAGGGGCGGTGATCTAGGAATTGAACATGTAAATGAGGCAATTAATATAGGTTCGGTATCTAGTCTATCTAATTCGGCAAGGGCTTAAGCTACAAGCATACACCCAGTTAAGTTAAAAGCTATAGACCTAGTTAATCTACTTAGTTCATTTGCAAACTAAACTAAGGAACTAACCTTCAGATAGAAAGTATGCTACAACCTATAGTTTCATGGAATCTATGGTATAACCTATAAATTCATGAATAAAACATTTATATGGCACGAAAGTAACGCATTCATAATATTAACTACAAGTATAATATTTATGAAGCGAAAGTAAATCAATCATAACGTCTACTTAAAAGCATTACGTATGAAATACTGAATTAAAACAAGCCATACATTGCAATTTGAATTGAATAAACTAAATCAGAAACCATATATTAAAATACTGTTATTTACAATATTCACCCCTAGATATCAATCTACTCAGACATAAATGAATACGAGTTATGTAAATAAAAAAGAGTCAAAAAAGGTTCCCCCATATTGACGAATGCGTATTTCTGATTCCCAAAATTTGAGCAGAGGTTCGATGCAAATAGCTATTCGGGCGAAACTAATTTTCCCCGAATAAGTGCTACTAGGGATGAATTTTTCCCGAATAAGAGCTTTCCTATTGAAAGCTATTCGGGCAGAACTTCCCCCGAATAATAACTACTTGGGTCAGATTTCTCCCGTAAAGTAGATATTCGGGTAAAATTTTCCCGAATAAGAGTTACATAGGCGGGACTTTCCCCGAATTCTACTACTACTTAATTAACTAAAACTAAAATTAAAACTAAATAGAATTAACTCGAAATTATATAAAAAATATTGATAATACTCCAAAATTAACTCAAAAATTCTCAAAGGGTTGATGCTCTATTTATAGGCAAAATTCTGAGAAAAGCTGACTTTTTGAATTTGTTGACTTTGACCGAATCGTTGACTGCAGTATTTTCGGGAAATTTTCACTGTTTTGACCCTCCAAACAATGGAATTTGGCTAAAATCACGCCGTGCGCAGGACTTGTCCTGTATTTTGTTCAGAATGCTATTTATACCCGAAAAACTGATATGATTTACCAAAAATAGACATGGGTCACTGTTTGAAATCATTTGGGTCAATGTTCTGAGTCCGATTTCGTGCTAGTTTTGGCCAAATTTATTATTTATAAGCTTCATTCTTCAATTGTTTCTCGTGCTTCCCCATTCTTACTTCTTGACTTGCAATTTGGATTATTTTGGGTCTGAATTTCCTCTTACCGGTATTCTCCTACATTGTATCGAAAGTATCAAAGTGTTGCAATAATTCCCAAGTTAAGATACAAATATAGTACAAATATCGAGGTTTGAGTGCTGCAAATACATTCACATCAACATCCCCAAACCTAGACCTTGCTTGCCCTCAAGCAAGACTGTCTTTAAAAAAGATGTCAAAGTGAATTTTTGCAGAATTTTTACAAGTCAAAAACATATGCAATAATCTATCCTATCTTTTTGTCAAACATATTCCAAAAACAAATCATGAGAAATGTAATCTACTATCTTAAACCTATTCAGCAGTTAATGATAAACATAATAAGAGAACCTTTTGCAATTTTTTCTCAAATAGGTACTCTTATTGAAAATTGACTATTGATTGATTCAGGGTACATATTTAGAAGTAAACTAAGTAGATTAAGTTCATACAATTCTCAACTTTCAAGTTATGCAAACAGATTGGACCTTGATATTCTTACTTACATTTGTAATCAAACTCTTGATCATGCCTTAACCCTTTAACATTTGCTAGAAATATAAAAGTACAACTAATAATACTTCTATATAGTGTTCAGTTTCCTTTGCTTTTTGAATATCCTATGTAGCGGGCTTTAAGGCTAACAATCCCCCGCCATTATGACTGAGGTTTCCAGGTTTTAAAGGGACCCCTACGTGCCTTAGTCACCCGAGATATCCAGGCTCAAAACCTTACATTATAGCACATATCCCAAATTACAATGTCTAGAATAGTAGTGCTTAGAGATTTACAACATATTTACGCCAAAAATTTTATCCAACAGTAAAGGTATGTACAACTCTCTTTTTTTCTTTGTCTATTTTTTTCATTCTTTTCTTTGTTGTTTTTTTTTTCAGAGTGTACATACAGACATAATAACATAACATACTATACAGACATGACATAAGGGTTTAGGTTTCAATCACAAGAAGTTCTTATAACAAACGGTAATCCTATCTCAGTCCTTTCATAATCATATAACTATCAATTACATAAAGGAAGAACAACAAGGTTTACTCATGAATACAGTACCCAAAGTTTTTCTTACAGAGTTTTTCACAATACATAGCTAACAATACAAGTTCTCAAATCATCTAAATCGTCTTCCTTTAAACAAGTAAGGTAGCAAAATACTCTTTCTCATGAACGCAAATGGTGTATTTCTTGCATATTTTGAAAAATATTTTCATGAAATACACGCAGCCCCACACCGAAACTTTGCTTGTCCTCAAGAAAATAACAATGTAAGATACTGAGAGTGTAATATGTAAGTAATAACAAAATGACAACTGCTACATCCCCAAACTTATGGTTTACTTACTCTATAGCGCATATTGATCAGGTATAAAAGGAAATGTAGTAAGGAAAGATATCACCTGATGTGAAGCATTTCTATGTTGATGTCAAAGCCTTTCTACTAACTTTTGCCAAAAGATGTATCATTTTGCAATTAAAGATTAGTAGACAAAGCATTTTACAGATTATCATCAACACATCAGAAAATAGTTAGCTATACTAAATAAAATAGACAAAAACAAATATATAGGGGAGAAACCAAAAAGAAACATGGTCACGAAAAATAACTAATACATAAAATAAATAAATAAACTACCCAGACCATTTAGACTCTTTTCTGGGGTTCTAGAGTTATGACAAAAATTTAAATAAACAGTAAAGCATTAAAGAGAACACTAGGTTGCCTCCTAGTAGCGCTAAGTTTATCGTCTTCTGCCAAACTGCAAAAATCACACAGACAGAAAATAAACACACATAATAAGAAAGCATTTAAAAATCTAGGTTGCCTTCTAGTAGCACTGAGTTTTACGCCCTCAGCTAGGCACCAATGTTAGAGCAATCTATGTTTAAAGCTCTTCGGCACATATTGCCTGATAATCGTTTCAGTACAATTCTTGAAAGGAAAAGGATCATGCAACAGATGATGGTTCATTGTTCCTACAGAACATGACTTTTCCAAGTCACTTTGAAAAAGTGACAATTCCCATCCCAATGTGATGTGTGTGGGAATGTTCATAGTTATGTCAACATAGGCTATTTGGTTTTGTAAATCAGTGTGTCCTAAATTGAGTTCCATATAAAGGGAAGACTCATTCAAAGAAGAAGTGAGATGACTTTCAACAGGAGAGAGTATGGATGTCAAAACTTCTTTTTCAGTATTAGAATCAGTTGAAAAGGGTATGGAAGCATTTGACTTATTCTCTCAGTTAGTTTGATTCAGAAGTCGTTCGATCTCATTAATGTTTTCTTCAGGAGATAAGAAGGAGGGAGGATTTAAAGTAGACTCAATAGACTCATCCTAAAAGAGTATGGACTCTAGGGAAGTGTGTCTACCCATCTGAATCAGAGTCGGGTAGAGTCATGAAATTACTAAGGTTATCATGTCCTTCTAAGTGAAGCATTCTATTTTCCTCAAATTCATTGTCCCTATCAGATTTCTCCCAAATAGTCTTGCTCATTTCATTAGTCTGGTCACATGTTATTTTATCAAAGTGGTTCACCACAGACTTAATGTAATGTTGATCTTTATTCCAACTAAGTGCATTCTCAACTAGTTGATCTAAAGATTGGAGTATGCGAGCATTAGAATCGGCAAGTTGAAAAAGTTGGTCAAACTTGTCATTAGTCATGGATTCGGGAGAAACAAAGTCAATCCAATGATCATGTTGATCATTTTGTTTGAAAAGATTAAGGATAAGGTCAACAGAAGATTCAGATTGAAAAGATGCAGGGACATGGTTTTCAAAGTTTTAAGGAAATTTTTCTTGATTCCAAAGTAATGGCTGGTTTTGCCATTCTAGATTGTGTGCCTTCGACATGTTTTCTACCTCAATCCTGGTGTTATACTCTCTACCTGATTATCTCCATTAAACACTTCTATCACCTTAACCTGGTTTTGGATAGTTTCATGATAAACGAAACTATATTGGTCTTGCGAATTCATAACAGGTTGAATAGGGTGCTCGTCTTTTTCTCACACATTTATGCTTTCGGCTAGTTGACTGATTTGGTCTTGTAACCGATCTATGGATTGGTGGTTGGATTCGGCGAGTTGGACAAGTTGGTCGAACTTGTCATTGAAGTTTGGTTCAGGCGAAGAAAATTCAACCGAGCTAGGATAACAAAAGTTTTGTTTGAAAGAATCACTTTGAAAGCTTTCGCAAAACTTGGAAGAATTGAAGTTAGGGTTTTGAGATGTATTTTCAAAATTTTGAGGCATAAAAGATGCATTATTTTGGTCCTAAAAGAAATTTTGATGATTTTGCCATTCCGGGTTATATGCATTTGAGTAATAATCATTGTTTGAAAAATAACCCTGAGTAGTAGAATCATGACTATGTAAAAATTTGGGATAATGGGGACAATTTACAATGGTATGCCCAAATTGAAAACAAATTTCACATGTATTTGGGATAGGGGGTTGGGTTGTTTCATTAAAAGCCAATTGATCGGATGAATCACTAAAATGAGTCATTTCCTAATCTTTAAAATTTTCCCTATTTGTTTTATTTTTTTATTTATTATTTATTATTTTAAATTATTTATTATTTTAAATTATTTATTATTTTATTTTTTTATTTGTTATTTTTAAATAAAGCTGATAAAATAAACACTTTAAACAATTTCACAAATACTTTTATCGAAAAATAAACAGTGTTTCCCCGGCAACGGCGCCAAAAAACTTGATGCGATCGGGTTGTGCGTTAAAATGTGCACAAAATAAACCAAGTTAAAATACCCGCAAGTGCACGGATCTTCGTAGTGTAATGTGCTTAGAGTGTGAAATCGTACCATAGGAAAGCTCGTTAGTTAAGTTAGTGGAGTAGTGTAAAAGTGTTAAAGCGTTTAAATGACAGTTCGCAAAGAGTTTTAAAGTAACGTGTGAAAATATAAACTAAATTAAACTAACTAAATTATCTAAGTTTTACTAACTTAGTAGGGATACAAAGGGGGGAGATCTAGGAATTGAACATGTAAATGAGACAATTAATATAGGTTCGGTATCTAGTCTATCTAATTCTGCAAGGGCTTAAGCTACAAGCATACACCCAGTTAAGCTAAAAGCTATAGACCTAGTTAATTTACTTAGTTCATTTGCAAACTAAACTAAGGAACTAACCTTCAGATAGAAACTATGGTACAACCTATAGTTTTATGGAATCTATGGTACAACCTATAAATTCATGATTAAAACATTTATATGGCACGAAAGTAACGCATTCATAATATTAACTACAAGTATAATATTTATGAAGCGAAAGTAAAGCAATCATAACGTCTACTTAAAAACATTACGTATGAAATACTGAATTAAAACAAGCCATACATTGCAATTTGAATTGAATAAACTAAATTCGAGATCATATATTAAAATACTGTTATTTACAATATTTATCCCTAGATATCAATCTACTCAGACATAAATGAATACGAGTTATGTAAATAAAAGAGAGTCAAGAAAGGCTTCCCCATATTGACGAACGCATATTTTTGATTCCCGAAATTTGAGTAGAGGTTCGACGCAAATAGCTATTCGGGAGGAATTAATTTCTCCCGAATAAGATAACATCTACTTAAAAATATTATGTATGAAATACTGAATTAAAACAAGCCATACATTGCAATTTGAATTGAATAAACTAAATTCGAGATCATATATTAAAATACTGTTATTTACAATATTTACCCCTAGATATCAATCTACTCAGACATAAATGAATACGAGTTATGTAAATAAAAGAGAGTCAAGAAATGCTCCCCCATATTGACGAACGCATATTTCTGATTCCCGAAATTTGAGCAGAGGTTCGACGCAAATAGCTATTCGGGCGGAATTAATTTCTCCCTAATAAGAGCTGCTAGAGATGAATTTCCCCCGAATAAGAGCTTTCCTATTGAAAGCTATTCGGGCAGAACTTCCTCCAACTAAAAACCATTCGGGTCGGACTTCCCCCTAAAAGTAGCTATTCGGGTAAAATTTATCCGAATAAGAGCTACCTAGGCGGGGCTTCTCATGTATTCTACTACTACTTAATTAACTAAAACTAAAATTAAAACTAATTGAAATTAATTCAAAATTATATCAAAAATATTGATAATACTCCAAAATTAACTCAAAAATTCTCAAAGGGTTGATGTTCTATTTATAGGCAAACTTCTGAGAAAAGCTGACTTTTTGAATTTGTTGACTTTGATCGGATCGTTGACCTCGGCATTTTCAGGCATTTTTTCACTATTTTGACCTTCCAAACGATGGATTTGGCTAAAATCATGCCGCACGCAGGATTTCCTGCGTTTTGCTCAGAAGGTTGTTTCTACCCGAAAAACTGATATGATTTGCCAAAAATGGACATGGGTCACTGTTTGAGATCATCTGGGTCAATGTTCCGAGTTTGATTTCGAGCTAGTTTCGGTCAAATTTCTTCTCTATGAGCTTCATTCTTCAACCGCTTCTCATGTTTCCCCATTCTTACTTCTTGACTTGCAATTTGGATCATTTTGGATTTGAATTTCCTCTTTCCGGTATTCTCCTACATTGCATCTAAAGTATTAAAGTATTGCAATAATTCACAAGTTAATATGCATATATAGTACAAATACCGAGGTTTAAGTGCTGCAAATACAGTCACATCACTTATTATCTATAAGATATCCTATAGCTCAGAACTCCATCGAATGATGGCCGCTCAATTAACATCTTTAATGTGAATTCCCAATTTGAGATTATTCAGCTAAATTTAAACAATGCTACCCTTATAAGAGAAGTTAATGACACTATCTGATGCTATCGGGTTGTGCATTATAAATGGGTGCTAAACAACCAAGTTTTAATAACCCGCAAGTGCACGAATCTTGTAGTATAGTGTGCTAAGAGTGCGAGGTCATATTCCATAGGGAGGCTCCTTAGTTAGTTCGGTTGAATAAGTGTGTATGAAAGTTTCTAAAGTGAGTATTGAAAAGTAACAAATAGATTGATTGGGTGATAAAAGCTAAACTAAACTAAGTTAACTAAACTAGAGTTAGAATTGGGAGTGTAAATATGGGAAGGTAATAATTAAGCTCGAATTAATATTAAGGTAGTTAATCTAGGCTCGGCATCTAGGATTCTCTAATTCTATGCAAGGGTTAAGCTATAAGTATTAACCCGGTTAAGCTACAAATATTAACCTAGTTAATCTACCTAGTTCAATTAAGTCCTACAAGGCAAGCTAAGCTAATGAATTAACTTTTTAGGAATAAACTATGGTACAACCTATAGTTTATTAAAACACGAATATATGGCACGAATGTAAAGTATTCATAATATCAACTACAATTATAATATTATGACACAAAGGTAAAACAATCATAACATCTACTTAAAAATATTACGTATGAAAGACAATATTGAATTTAAAGCAAGTCATATCTTGCATATAAATTAAATTATCCAAATCCTAGACCATAGTTTAAAAGACCATTAATATATAATCATTAACACGAATTTATACAAGCATTATAACAACATTTATTTATAAAAGAGATTAAAGATATGTTCCCCCGTAAACGAATTCGAGGTCCGAGGTTGGATTCCTGAGCACAGCTATGAGATTTCTTTTCTTTTTCCAGCTTGGTAATTTGGGCATTACCTCCGCCGTATTTTCCCCAACTACTAACTAATTATTCTAACATAATTTAAACTACCCTAATTAAACTAAATTTAAACAAATAAAAACAATTAAAAATAAATCCTAAATTAATTTTCTACCCAAAATCCGTTGGGGGTTGGGGGGTGTTTATAGGTCAACATTTAGGGGGTGCTCGAGGGCGCCTCCCTTCGTCGAATGGGAGTGCGCCGCGTGTCACTTCCGAAACATGGTGGAAAATTCCGTTGAGGGCGCTCAAGAGCCAGTGAGGCGCGCTCGAGCGCCCTTCTGTAGATCTGTTGGATTTGCGCCACGTGGAAAGTTCAGAAGTTGGTGGAAGATTCTTGAGGGGCGCTCGAGCGCCATTGAGGTGCCCTCGAGTGCCAGTCTGCTGACTTTTTCGACTCCGATTGTTGACTTTGATCGGACATTTGACAAAGGCATTTTCGGGCTATTTTTAGCATTCCGAGTATGATACGCGCTAGTTTCGACCAAATTCTTTCTCTATGAGCTTCATTCTTCCACCATTTCTTGAGTCTATGCCATCGCATAAGTCTTTGACTTGCTGTGACACCCCGATCCCTCTCGAGACCGGGAGTTCTATCAATCAATCTAATCACAACCCAATTCCAAATCCGGGCAAAATTTTTAGGGAAAGACGGACGGAGTCTCCCCTGTTCCTAGGCAAAATGTAAAACCTGCAATAACAAATAAGTGGACCAGCACCGTGTCCAACCATACAAACACCTTAAGGCCATACGAGCCTTGGTTCTCAACAAGCGAACACAAGTAAATATACATTTCCAGTTTAAATGCTAACCTATCTCTTCTCATCTTTGACAAGTACATTCATACTTGGCAACTAACTAAACTAACTTATTGCATAAAATAGACTATCATACCATTCTAACTCTTTTCCTTTGGACATTACAAACATGCATTGAAGTTAAACCATACTAACTGTATACATATACTAGCTTATTAAACCACTTCAATAATCTAGTGAAACTTAAATTACATTCCTTTTAACACTAAATACATACAATACATGAAAACATACATCTTTGCATCTTTCTACAACTCAGCTACATAATACGCAAGACAACTCTTCAAGCACGATCTTTCACGTAACCACGAACTTTTTAGCTAATACGACATTTCCTGAAATATGGTGGTGAGGAGTGAGTATACTCAACACGTATACTCAGTAAGGGCGAGACAGATATCGAGGTGGAGAGAAAGAAAGTCATGCAATGCAAATAAGGCAGTTAAGCAGTATAACTGAAATGTAAGCAATCAATATAAACAATCAATACAATAAACATTTAATAAAAGCATTAACACAACCATTCAAAACTATACCACACTCTGAAGGCTATGGTTCACTCATACGAGCAATGTACCATGCGATTTGATTCCACGAGTATTACATCAATCTCGAGCTTGATGTTGACAACGATGACAATAAGCGTGCAACCATCTTATAACATCCACTCGGTGTACTCCGAAAGTACCCCGACATATCTACGACCCAAATCACCTAGGGCGGCATCCCAAGCGAGAATGGGAATATGACACGGAGCTAGAGCAACCAACCCTGGCAGCCCGAGACTGCCCAGAGAGGCCCATCACTCACGCGCCTGACACTAATGCAATGCAATACGAGATACAAGCAATAAACGAGCGATAGCACGAAAGTACAGATTAGTGGCGATAAACGAGATATCAAGCATTTACAATCAACATTAGCATTCAGTTAACTTTTCGAGCATGATTATCATTAACTTCAACAAGAACATCAACTAAACACGTAATAACAGTTCAAACACGAAAATGACAAATATTACTATTCAATCTCTAACTTCCAAAGGCAATTACGATCAAACGAGCTACAGGATTAGGAAACCGATTTCACTACATTCACTTAGGCACTACAAGGCACGTTTCTATGTCACTAAACTTCACTTTCTCACCCGAGGCCTGAAAGTCCACCTACTGTGTTTGAACTACAGCTATGCTAACCGGTCATTCAATCAACGCCACAATAGCGCCAAAAGTACTTCCATACCCTCAATAACAAAACCCCCAACTCAATTCGAGCACGGTCAACTTTTGGTCAAACGGCCCCTTTACGTTTCTTTGTCTAATTTCTAACTTTAACAAAGGCTGGTCCGTTTTTGTTGCACATTCCATCTAACTATCACTAATGGCACCTATCCAAATCAAGCAATCGCAATTCGGATCAAAATCTGAAATTCTAGGGTTTTACTATTCAAAATCACTATTCATTATTCTTCCCCAATTTCAAATACACAATTTCAACCGTAAAAATCTCTAAATAACTATCAAACAATGCTCTACGAACTCAAAGGAAGCTATATCAAGCAATAATAAGCATTATAACACAATATATATCAAATCTAAAAATTTGAAACAATAATCAAATTTCACAAAATATGCACAAAAGCGTGAAAACCCTCACAGAGATTGACGAGGAAGACCCGCAAGGACCTGAGCCATGACCCCCGAGCAATTCCACGCATGATTGTAGAAGAAAATTGAAGCAAAATTATTATTTTTCCTCCTTGAAAGCATTCGGCCATGGGAGGACAAAATGGGCATTTTGCAATTTGTTTTTATGATCATTTTGTTTAATTTTTGGCTATTTAATAAGTTGACAAAGGTCAAGGGCAAAATCGTCATTTAGCAAAGTCAAAATTCAAGTTAAAATGGTCAATCTAGCTTATTTTGATGCCATTTATTCTATTCCTAGTTAAAACAATGCAATTAGATGGAAAACAACTAAAACCAGCTAAATTAAACTAAAAATATTTTTCACTAAGTCCGAGGAATATTCCTCTAACTTTCATTTTCGAAATGCTATGATTGGATGGTCAATAAATGATCGCTAATAAAATGATGAGCAATAATATAAAACTATAATAATTTTTTTTTGAGAAGTAGAATAATAGAATAGTTTAAAATTCATTCCGGCTCGGAGTTACTTTTCTCATTTAATTGAAAACTGAGTAATTTTAATGCAAGACAATTAAAACCGATTATTAAATTAATCAAAATAATAAAAACAATCAATATTCATTTAAAATAATTAATTTAACTATTTCTAGAATATTTTAAAGAATTATGAAATTAATGCTAAGATACGAATAAACAAGTTAGTATAAATACGTAATCAAATACAATTAAATACTAACATTTAAGATGACACTTAATCAAATACAAGGAAATAAATCCAATTACTATAAATAATAGGATTAGGTAATAATCTTTTAAGTTATTCAATATAAAAATTATTTGAATACTATTATAAGAAATATCAAGATAGTGCAAAAATGGATGATTTAACTAATTAAACATTTAATTAAATGCAGTCAAATGCTATTAAATGCATGCCGGGTTCGGGTTATCACACTTGCATTTTGTCATTTAAAGTCTGGTTTCTTCAGTTTTAAGGATCAACCTACATTGTATCAAAAGTACATTAAGTGTTGCATTTATTCCACAAGCTAAGATGCAATTGTAGGTAAATACAGTGGTTTGAGTGGTGCAAATATCATCACAACACTATCCTTTAGCATAATCCAAATATGAAAAGCCGTGGGATTTCCTAGTTCCCTCTCCACTCGATTATTTGAAACAAGGGTTTCTAATTATGTGATTTTTGCTTAATACTTAATTTCTGGTCTTTTCAAAATTTATAGATTAAAGTCCATAACCAATTTTGTCTAAAAAACCTCTAAGTATACTTCGAATCACATAGCCTTAATTTGGGTTGTCATCTTTACCCTAGGTTTTGTTTTCATGAGTCTTTTAGTCAAGTATAGGTTTCTAAGGAAAATAATAGCCATGTAGTTTTTCTTTAACCAATTTCTAATTAATCTTTAGACTATAGTATTACTAGTCTAATTTCCAAGATTAATAATCACCTTGACCAAAAGCTCTAACAATTACAACAATAGAAATGCTTGTATTTCATTCACATATATATTATTTAATGCCAGTACAATTTTTAATCATGTACAAAACATAACTTACTACAAATTATTTCTCTATCATTTTAGACAAATAATATATATATATATATATATATTTGAAACAAACAAAAATTATGCTATGCCACATAATTTCATAAACTTTCATTTCAAATAATATAATGTCATACAATTAGAACAAATAAATTATGCTAAACCACTTAATTTCACAAATTTGTATTTCTGGCATTAAAGAATAATACAATGCTTATACAATAATAAATTATGCAAGAAAATATAATATCTCATTATTGTATTTATAACATTAATAAAATGATAAGACTTTCCATATTTAAACTATGCAAAACAACACAAATAATTAAAAAACTGAAAAAATAAAAAATTAACAATAGGGACCACACCATGCGCATGGTCGCGAGTGGCCTATGCGTGGATCTCCACGCACGCGGACCCCCTATTATTATTTTTTTTTTTGTGTTGTTTGGTTTAATGAGGATTAACTTATTTTGGGTAAGTTTTCAATCATCTTCCAAAATTAAATTTGCAATAAATATGAAAATCTAAATTCTAGAAATCTTACCATAAAACTTCAAGTAAACCTGTTTCATTAAAATTCCTTATTTAAATGTGATCTTCTATTAATTGTATTCCTTTTAAATTACTTTACCAAACAAGTAATTTATCTTAAATACAATTACTACTATAAAATCACATATAGAACTAATTACAAAAATAATTCTAAATAATGTAAAAACAAATTACAACACAAAAATTGTTGCATTTAAGATCAAACACAAATCTGATTTTTTTCTAATATTCATGTAATTTCTAAATTTATATCATCCAAGAATCAAATTGTTTTTAACTTTTCTTAACTATTTGAACCTCTATACTTACTTATAGCCAAAGCCAGGTTCCCAAAGTATACTATCACCTCTTTGACTACATCTTGTCTTCTTAAAACTTCTAATCCATAATCTAACCATCGTCTTGAAGTTATCCACTTATCTAAAAGAGCTACCCTTAAGTGTAACATTTAACACCTCAAGTGCTACTGCGGCCACAAATTCAAGATGATCTAGCTTGGATCATTCTAAGGGAGTGATTAATGTATGGACTCCTTATTGCATATGCACGTACCTTTTAATCAAGTCCTATACACTCAAACCACAAAGTAGGTGATCTAACTATTAAGACCACACCTATAATGGATCAAAGTGCAAGCATTCAACTTCGTCGGTTCATCTACATATGCTCAAGATTGAGAGCTATGGTCTAGTTAGAAGCTTGTAGGTTTAGGTGAACTCTTTTTTTGATAGTACGTATTCAGAGCTTATACCTACGGAGTCCGCCAATGCATACACATGCATAAGTGTAATAAGTCTAGAAAAAATCATGATCAAGGAGATCACCCTTCTCCAAAGGGAACTTACTGCACTATGACTTCTACCATAGTAAAGCATCCAACTTTACTACTTAGTCATGGACTAAGTTACTTTGCTTATTCAAGTGACCATGACTTAGACATTTTGTGCGTACTACCCCGCACCTAACTCACTCCTTGAAGCAAGGACCTTATATTCACACACACACACACACACACACACACACACACACACACACACACATATATATATATATAAACCTACTTAATGAGATAAATATGCCCATATGAATTTGATGACACTAATTAACTTATTGCAAACCATGCAGATGTTCTAATGACTAAATGTTAGTGATCTTTTGGGCATACCAATCCCAACTATTGGCATGTCTATCTGAGTCACATAAGTTTGATATGTTAGACTGTTTCCAAAGGTACATGGCCTTGGTGGAAAATCATCTAGACACGAAAGTAAAATCACTACGTATAATACCTACTGTGGTCGGGAATATCATTTTGATCAGTTCAAAAGCATTTGTGATAAAAAAAAAAAAAAAGGTATAACTAGACAACTTACTATTCCTGGTACTCCACAACAAAATAGTGTTGCAGAAAGAAGGAATAGAACCCTACTTGACATGGTTAGGTCTATGATGGCTTAAGTTAATCTTCCGATTTCATATTGGGGTGATGTTTTGTTAACAGCCACATATGTGCTTAATCGTGTGACCACAAAGTCTATGAATTCAATTCCTACAAGTTATGGACATGTAGGTGACCTAACTTAAGTAACTTACGGCCCTGCGGGGCAGCTGCTTATATTCATGATAGTTCACTTATGCATGGCAAATTGGGACCGAGAGGAAAAAAGTGTATTTTTATTCGGTATTCTGAACACTCCAAGGGATATATTTTCATTGGAGAACAAGGAGATGCGAGTATATCTGAGATTGAATCACGAGACGTAACATTCTTGGAGACGGAATTCCCTCATAGGGGTATGCTGATCGAAATGTACAGTTGATTGAGTTGGATAATCCTGACATTCCTGATATTTTTACAATATCAAGAAGAATAGAAGTAGTGCTTTCGTTCCCTGATCCAAGTGGGAGGAATACATCGGTTACTCATTTTGAATCTGAATAAGTTTTAGAATTGGTTGGTGGATCAAGTTAACTTCAAACCCCTGCAAGGAAAAGTAGCTATAAAAGTATTCCTCATCGACGTTACGAGATTGAAGATGAATCTTTTATGGTTACAGCACAAGATTATGATGAGCCTAAGAATGTGTCTGAAGCACTTTCATTTTCTGAGCGAGATATTTGGATTAAAGCAATGGAAGAAGAAATGGATTCCATAAAGAAAAATCAAGGGTGGTCTTTGGTTGATCTTCCACCTAACAAGAGAGCTATTGGCAACAAGTGGGTTCTCTAAATCAAACAAAAGGTAGATGGATCCATTGAGAGGTATACAGCTCACCATGTGGCTAAAATGCATACCCAATTGGAGGGCATAAATTGTGAGGAAACTTTATCTCCGGTAGTTAGGTTTACCTCAATCTGGTTGATTCTAGCTATTGTTGGTCATCTAGATCTTGAATTGCATTAGATAGATTTAAAAACGGCATTTCTCAATGGAGAACTGGATGAAGAGATTTATATGCAACAACTTGTAGGATTCGTAGAAAAAGGTCAGAAGAGCAAAGTGTGCAAACTCCAACGATCTATCTACGGGTTAAAGCAGTCATCCAAATAGTGGTATCTAAGGTTTCATAGAGAAATCATTTTGTATGGTTCTGAAATAGTTTAAGAAGACCACTTGCATATGTCAAAAGGTCTCAAAATAGATATGTGATTTTTTCTTTGTATATTGACGACATTTTGTTGGCTGGAAACAACAAGGAGTATCTAATCACTATTAAGAAGTGGTTATCATCATCTTTTGAGATGAAAGATATGGGAGAGGTAGCATATATGCTGGGAGTCAAGATCCAAAGGGATCAGACCAAAAGGCTTATTGTCTAGTCGCAGGAATCATATATCAAGAAAGTGCTTGAACGATTCAGAATGCAAGACTCCAAACCCATAGATACTACTATAACCAAATGTGAAAGCCTAAGCCAAGGGATGTGTCCCAAAACCCCAAAATAAATAGACGAGATGAAAAATGTTCCTTATGCTGCTATTGTGGGTAGCTTGATGTATGCCATATTATGTACAAGGCTGAATATCTATTTTGTCGTTGGATTGGTGAGTCGTTACCAATCTAATCCTGGACAACTTCATTGGAATCCAGTCAAGAGGATCATGAGACATTTGAAAGACACCGTGGATTATTTCCTATGCTATCAAGGAGGTGACCTAAATCTGAAGGGATTTATCGACGCTGACTGGGGTGGTAACCCTGATGAGCAAAAGTTAACCTCCGGATATGCCTTCGTGCTAAACAGTGGGGCTATTATATGGTGTAACAAGAAGCAAACGTCCATAGTATTATCGACCATAAAGGCTGAGTTTATGGCTTATTCAGCAATTGTACAAGAAGCTGTATGGCTTAAGAGGTTTATATCAAATTTGGGAGTGGTCACGAATGCTGAAAACCCTGTGACAATCTTTTGTGATAGTCAAACGGTCATCGCCTACACAAAAAATCCGAAGTATCATGGCAAGACAAAACACATAGACATTAAGTATAATTTTGTAAGAGATATGATGTCTAAAAAAGAAATAATCATAGAGCATATCTCTATGCACGAGATAGTAGTTGACCCTCTCACCAAGCCCATTCCTAGAAAAATTTATTTGTCTCATGTAAAAGCTCTAGGTTTGTGTAGACTTTGATGTATATGTTTCATGTGTTGAGAACTGATTACCTTTTTGTACTCATACATTTATATATTTTCGATGCCTTATGAATGAATAAAATATATTGGTACACTTGAGTAGTATTAGTTTTTTGTGATCTACGTGAATGAGATTGTGTATGAGTACGATAGCACATACTATTGGCATCAGAATGTACGTTGACAAGTTAAACAGATTGCACGAGCAATCGCCTCTGGCGCAGTGGGAACGTGCAGAGATGAGATAGAATGAGTTGGTCAACATTCGTCGATAATACTATACTCATTCAAGCGTTACCTTAAACATTGTCGAGGATTAGTTCTGACAGCAATCACTAAGATGAGACCTCTTATTGTATATGTTACAATTTAAGACTGATGTGTGGTCTATATGGATACCCACGATTCATATATAACCTATCAATAGCTAGATGTATAACCTCAGTTACTGTGTGTATTAGGTTTGAGGATTCATGTTGGTTAGTAAATGATAACGAGACCAAGATCTGTACAGTATTTGAGTAAAGTCATGACATATGCCCTATTCTAAAGGAAGTCATACCATAGCACACATATCATACCGTGTGTGCTCTTGGGACTATTTAAGGTAGATGATCAATATATCCCTACTTTATCACCGTTGGCTACAGACTTTCACTAAAAAATTAGGTTTATCAATTTTAATTTGAATTATGAAATTGTGATTTCACCTACAACGTAGTAAACTTCATTTGAATTGCAAGTTTTCTAAATAAAAATAAACTTGGTCCGTATTTCATTAGCATGCGTACTTTTATAGAGAAATCTCCTAGGAAATCAATAGGCATTTAAATTGAACTTATCATGTCCTCACTTAACATTGCGTTTGTGAAATCCCAGATTTTACATTTGCATGGAATTGCATGTTTTGACCTGTTTATGTGTTATATGAGTTAGAATGTGCTAATTCTGTGATTTATATTCCTATTACATGCTAAGTGTGCATTCATGAAATTTTCATCCAAATCGGTATCAAAAATTTTATCGTCGGTTTTTGTGAATAGTGTTTTGAATGTACGTCCGCTAAAATTTTTACACGGGTGTTTTAAACATCTTAAAACCTAGTCCTTGGATAATAATAGACCTGTGTTTGATTAAAACGGATTTCAAATTGGATTAGAAATTTTAAAGGTTTTTACACCTTCTTTTGCAAAAATCGAGTTTTTAACCGAGTCGGGTGTAAATATATGCATGTGAAAATTGTTGTCAACTAAAAATATACTACTTAAAATAGTTTAAGTGTTAAATGCATATATGTGAGCAAAAATAGTCTAAAAGACAATTAAAAGACTATAAAAACAATTAAAAGACTAAATATATCAACTTTGACCTTTTGCATTTTGTTGACTTATGCTTATAAGATCTCAACACACATTAAAAAAAAATCAAACACCACAAACTCACACACACATTGCCGTGATTCTTCAAGGGGAAAAGAGAGATTTTTTTTAACTTATTTTCAAAGCAATTTTGCCTTAGAAACTCATTTAAAGTATGAATATTTTCAAACCAAGCTGGATTCCGCTTGTTGGGTACCCACTGCATGCATTCCTAGCTTTACTTCGGATCAAATGTAAGAAAAATTCTAGATCTCAAAATGCTATTTTATGTCATTTTCATATAATTGAATTTTTATCCGATGAAATGTTAATTTGTCTTTAGATTATTGCTCAGTAGATGCCAATGATCATTTATGTGCATTTATATGAGTTTTGAACAGTAGTAGCATGTATTTTTATTTTTCGGGTATTAAAGTTGTGTTATTGGCTTATTGATGAATAAATGGAGTTGTTGTGGTTGGAATTGATTGATTGATGCTTCTAACAGTTTGTTAATTATGGGGTAGTAATGTTGTAATGCCGAATTTTTGATTTAGATGTCATAGCGAAAGTCCAAAAAATTCAGCCATGATGCATTGAGGAATTAGGGTTGTTGGGCTTGTTTTGGATGGCTTTTGGTTGAGTTTTGATGGGGTTAATGTAGTTGCATATGTGGTTGAGTGATAGAAAGTGGTTTGGAGGTTATTGGATTTCTAGAGTGTAAGTTATGAATTTTTGACGTTTGAGTAGTCTTTCTTTAAAATGCCTAAATGTTGTCTTTAGTTATTTGGTAGTGTTTGTGTAGTTGTTCTTGGATTGCTGTAGAGTAGGTTCGTAATTGAATACATGTTGATATGTGTGTTATTTTGTGTAGTTGTTCTTGGATTGTTGTAGAGTAGGTTCGTAATTGAATACATGTTGATATGTGTGTTAAGTTGGGTGGCCTAGTTTGTCATCTAACTTGGTTGTCTTAGTTGTTTAATTAATGTTATGATGATTGAAATGTTGTTAACTGATTAATGATTGATGATCCTCTGGAGGACAACTTACTTTGTTGTCTTCGTAGAATATGAATGTTTATTATTATTGTCATGAGTCTTGATGTGTGTGCCACCTCTCGGACAGCATCGGGCTATCGGGTTTATAGCGGTATGACTATCATAGACTACCCCCAGCTCGCATGGCCGGAAATGCCATGGAGGGAGGGGCTAGATAAGGTACCTCGGTTATGTATTATGGGACTTATAAGAAGATGGTTGAGATCGTGATGGCGTATGGAGCTACACCAACTAGTGTATCTTTTCACAATTGAATAGTCATTTATATGATTGAATTGAAAAGTTGATGTTAATGAAGTTGTTATTATTGTTGTTTATGGGATGATTTTTCTAAAGGGTAAAGTGAATGTTTTCAAAAAGATCTATAGAATTCCTCACTGGGCTTTGTTTTATATAAGCTCACTCTCATTCGTTATCTGCAATCAAGTGTTACTGAACCAGATTACGGGTATGTGCCTTAGGAAGCTGAGAATGTGTCTTACGTGGACGAGTTTTATGTGCCGGAGTCTTATCCATGAGTTTGTCTTAGCTTTTGTAGTATGATGTATAGTATAACTTATTTAAAGATAAAGACTTATATAATACTAGTTTAGTTGTCTTTCTTTTGAACATGATTAGATTGCTAGACTAGTTTATAATCTATTTTGCAAATGTATGATATAGCCTATGGATTGATGTTGGAATGAAAACGTATAACTTATGAATGAACTAATGAATGGTTGTTTAAAATATGGAATTGGTTGTGTTGTATGTTGTTGAAATAGTTGTGGAGTTGTTGTTGATCTTTGGAGTTGGTTGTATGAAGTTATAAAGGGTTGATTTAGAACCCTTATGTACGTGTTACAACCGTTATACTGCCAAAATTCTGTTGCGTCCTGACTGCTTGTAAGTGGGATCGAGTTGGGGCGTGACATTTAAGTGGTATCAAAGCGGGCCAAACTTTGTGCCAGCGAGGACGCTGGGCTCCCAAGAGGGGGTGGATGAATATCCCACATCGACTGGTTACGAGCTGGAGCTATTGAATATATAGAGGGTTCTCGTGTATTCATGTAGACACGTTTTTCAGTCGGGGTCCACTATGGGCTTGGCTAGAGGAACAAAACCATGAGGAGCACGCACGGGTTAATCCGGGGTATAGCCAGAGTGGACAATATCTACATAGTAATGTGCATGGGTTAATCCGTGGCGTTACAAAGTAATATCAGAGCCACCTGTTCGTTGTGCCAGCAAGGACGCTAGGCTC
Organism: Ehretia macrophylla; assembly: GCA_037974665.1. Lineage (NCBI taxonomy): Eukaryota > Viridiplantae > Streptophyta > Magnoliopsida > Boraginales > Ehretiaceae > Ehretia > Ehretia macrophylla. Next base: position 37,309,221 of record CM075767.1, read on the forward strand.
CCAATGGGGGGTGGATGAAATATCCCACATCGGACGCGGAGGGTTCTGGGCTATCGAATATATAGAGTAACATCGTATATTCGTGTAGGCGCCTTTTCTAGTATAGGGTTCCACATGGAGAGGGACAAAACCATGAAGAGCACGCACGAGTTAATCCGTGGTGTAGCTAGAGCGGACAATATCTACATAGTAATGTGCACGGGTTAATCCGTGGCGTTACAACGTTAATGTTAATAAACAGTCAATCTCGGGTCTAAAAACTTTCACATTGTATCTAAACTTCATAAACAAGAAAATTATGAAGATATTAATTAACACATTTTAATACGTTGTTCCTACCTATTAACAAGTTAGAATTCATACTATTTCTTTGTCATACCATAGCCAACGGCCACAAATAGGCTACGAACTTTCACTAAAAAATGAGATTTATTGATTTTAATTTGAATTATGAAATTGTGATTTCAACTATAACGTAGTAAACTTCACTTTAGTTGCAAGTTTTTCAAATAAAAATAAATTTGGTCCGTATTTCATTAGCTTGCGGACTTTTATAGAAAAATCTCCTAGGAAATCAATAGTCGTTTACATCGAACTTATCATGTCTTTACTTAACATTGTGTTAATTTTAATAAACGTTCAATCTAGGGGTCCAAAAACTCTCACATTGTGTCCTAACTTCATAAACAAGAAAAATATAAAGATATTGACACGTTTTAATACGTTGTTCCTACATATTAACAAATTAGAATACATACTATTAGTGACCGTAGCCCATCCGTAGTCTCTAGCTACGGATGGGCCATGAACTTTTAAAAATATGAGGTTTATTGGTTTTAATTTTATTTATGGAATTGTGATTGCGCCTATAGCGTTGTAAACTTCACTTGAATTGCAAGTTTTCCAAATATAAATAAACTTGGTTCGTATTTCATTAGTGTGTGTGAAGCCCCGCACACATTGAAGCATTTATTTGTATGAGTTTATAAGTATTCAATGTGCGTTTGTATCATTTTACTTGCATTCACGGACTCCTAGGTACATTTATACCGTTTTACGTGTATTTGAGTATTTTAGATAACGTAGACATTAGTTAAATATATATTAATACTTGTATACCCTAAATGCTTACTAGATACAATAGAAATAGGTTAGGAAATAAGTTAGAAATATAGGAGTTAAGTGAAGTAACTTTTGGAGTAACTTTGCAGGCATTAGAAAACTTTGAGGCCAAAGTGCAATTATCTAAACTTTGTCTTGGAGACTAATTAAACTACCTAGGATTAGGATTGACTTATAAACTACACTTAGGACACACGACTATAAGAAGAAAAGAAAGAGAGAAGACAAAGAAAAAGAAAAAAAAAGGATAAGACATTTAGATATGAAAAGCTTTTGCATGTGTTGGCCTTGTTTAGCGTGCATTCATGTGGATTTGGGTGTTTTAGGCATCATACAAAATAATTAAAATTACCAATTATCAAATAAGTAACTAGATTAGTTAATAGGCAACTAATTGGCAAACTAGTTAATGAAACAAAGTTAGAAGGGTTAGTTGGTCATTTGACACTTAAACTAAATATCCTACCTACCAATCTCTACAAAACAAAACATATACACACAAAACACACACACACATCATATTTAGCACACCAAACACACACACATGACTGAAAATAAGAGAAGAAGAAGAAGAAGAAGGAGAAAAGGAAGGGTTTCAAGCTATTTTGATAGCCTTGTCTTGCATTTTTTAGCTAGCTTCAAAGTTGTTCTTGCTTCTCTTGCTCCTAATCTCGAATTTAAGGTGAGGGTTCTTTCAAAATGATTATTTATGAGAAATAAATGCATGTTGTTGGATTTATGAGTCTTGTATGGAGTTATAATTGGAAATCCATGGTTGAAATGTTGTTGGAGCTTGTTGTTGATAATTTAAATAAAAAATGATGTTGCGGGAATTTTTGGTGTTCTTGATGATAAAGCTTGTATCTAGCTATGTAAATATGTTTGATTATTGCTTATTTAGGTTGCTAGAGGTTGCATGGTTGTATAGTAGTTGATGTTGATGATTTAGAAGCTAGAACATGCAAGAATTTTTGGAATGACTTTACTGGACAGATTTGTCCAACCAGAAATTTTAGCTCCTTTTTAAGGCTGGATGATTTTACAAAAATCTGGAAAATTCAGGAAACTTATAAAACTCATAGAGGAACACTTCTTTAGTTTTCCATATCATGAGAAAAAATCATTTTCATACTCAAACACACAGTAGGAAGTAAGTTATGAAATTTTTACTAAATCTGGATAGCTCACTGTCTTTGATTTCTTTTACATTTTAAAAATAGCAAACGATCTCGGAATTAAACAAAAATTTCACAGTAACTATATTAGGCAGTTAGAAATGAACTTTGTATTTCCCGGATTGTCAAATTCTATCGTTATAATGCTCTGAATTTTCCATTCCCGAAATGACGCTAGAACAACTTGTAATCTGGATAGAAAAATGTAGTTACACAAAATAGGTTATAACTCAGTCATTTTAGATTGAAATTGAGTTCTGTTTGATTCTAGGATTATCTGCACTCGAAGAGTTTTAATTACATACCAAATTTAGGTTATTTGGACTTCGGAAAGGTAGAGAAATAATTTGACAAATTGAGGCTAATGCAGTAGCATCGAAACTGCTTTGGGCTACTTAGTTTGGTATTAATGTAAATTGCTATTGTTTGAATGGCTAAGTTATTTGTCCCACTAATGTATAATTATGTTATATGACCTTTAAATGTGTTGGAATCATTTATATGGAATGTATTTCTTGATTACTTATTGATTTACCCGATACGCTATAAATGTACAAGTATGTGTTAGTTGTGCACTCGATGCCAACAGAATTGCTATTGTGTTTGTTTTCATGAACTTGGATTTAATTGGTCTTTAAAAGGGGTTGCAACCACTTAGCCTTGGCATGATAATGTGCAAACTACGCCAGACATCCTCGGGGTGTCGGTGATCTTATGTCTACCATGGTCCTATTCTCCTCTCGCTTGGGACCACTACCTCCCTCGAAAAGCTTTCTCTCGCTTGGGACCAGTACCGCCCTCGGAGATGTTGGGTCATAGTTGAGTATTATCCGGAATACTCTATTGGGGAGATAAGAAAAGAGATGTTGAACATCTCAATTATTAGCAAGGCAAGCCACCTCAACCGCTTGTTATATGATTTATAATCCTCTTCTCGCTTAGGGGCATTGACTTCCTAGGAGATATTGAACCTCTTCTCGCTTGGGGGCATTGACTTCCTCAGAGATATCGGAAAGAATAAGTTATTTCCTACTTAATATGTGTTATATGGTTTCCTATTCTCGCTTGGTCCCTTGAGGCCCTCAGAGAGTAGAACTGCTTGCTTGTTATCATTTCACATGTTATTTTATTATATGGTTTTCTACTCTTGCTTGGTCCCTTGAGGCCCTCGGAGAATAGAATTGCTTGCTTGTTATTTTTCCACATTTTATTTATATGCTCGTTATTATGTAAAGTACATGACTTCCTTGTAACTTACGTACATGGCATTCACCTATTTTCAAATGAGTTTTTAAAGAGAAAATGTATTCGAAAACTCTTCCCAAATTCCGCCTTCGCTGAGCTTTGGTGCCGGATAACCTCACCCTCATTTTTCCCCCTTTACAGGTAAACCAGAGATTAAGACCAAGGATTAGAGATTGCTTGCTCATCATGCTATAGTTTTGGATATGTATAACTAGTATCTTAGTGATGAAATTTGTATAATATGTATTAATTAAATTGATGTAATAGTTAAGTGTTATATTTGGGATATTTTGGATTCAATGAACTTAATTCCATAGTGGTATGGATTATATTATATAAATGGTATGTGTATCTATTTTGGGATTAGATGTTGCCTTAATATATTTGACTGAATTCTATTATGTCGTTGGGGTTTGGAGTTGAGGAGTTGTAACGAAGGATTTGGAGATGTGGTTTGTGGCTTTTCTGTTTGCAGGTTAAAAACTGGTATGCCCAAATTATAGTCGTTATGTTGCCCGATTTTCGAGAAAATTATGAAAGGGTTTGAAATTTGTTAAGTGTTAATTGAATCTTAAGTGTTAAGTGAATCTTAAGCCATAACCAAATTTAGCATCGACTAAGGTAAATGAAATTTTGTAATTTGGAATTTAGTATTTGGGAGGTAATCGTTTAATTGTACCTTAGCGAACTTAGGCATCACGATCTTCTTAAGCCCGTGGCATCACGATCCCATGAATATTTGTGGTTTTACTATGGTATCAGAGACTATGTTAGTGATTGAAAAATTGAGGTCGTGATAATGTGCACACTTTTATAGAGAAATCTCATAGGAAAGCAATTGTCGTTTAAATCAAACTTATCATGTCCTCACTTAATATTGCGTTAATATTAATTAACGTTCAATCTATTTGTCGAAAAACTTTCACATTGTGTTTGAACTTCATAAACAAGAAAAATATGAAAATATTAACACATTTTAATATGTTGTTCCTACCTATTAACAATTTAGAATCCATACTATTAGTGGTCCATAGCCCATCTGTAGCTCCCTAGCTATAGATGGGCTACAAACCTCTTCCTTTCCATTGTCCATTCGTAGCCATTGGCCACAGATGGGCTGTGACACCCCGATCCTTCACTAGACCGGGGCTCGGATCTAATACCCAAGGTCGCGGAAAATGAGAGAAAATTGACGGAATTTCCCCTGTTTAAAGGACTAACCAGTTACTTGCACTTAGAAGAAATAACAACAAAACTATAAACCAATATTCACAACCAACCACAACTTTCAACCCACACAGCTTTTATCAACCCTTAAGGCCATCCGAGCCTTTCTACCACTACAAAATATAACATACAAGCATGCACTTCACCAACTATGGAAGTTCTTTGTCATAAGCCTGATTATTGTACCACTCTAATTTTACTTATTTATCTAACTTAGGTATTAAGTCATTCCACCAACTTTAACCTAATCCCATTCGCCTTTAATTTTACTTTGCACGCCCAACTTCTTAGCAAAATAGATTATAGCATTCTAGCTATATTACAACTAACTAAAGCATTAACTACAACATTACAGACCATTAATGTAACGCCTCGATCCCTCACGAGACCGGAGGCTCTAATAGCCATGCTAATCACAACCTAATTTCAACCCGGTCACAAAATTTAGAAAAAACGGACGGAGTTTCCCCTATTTATAGGACTATTTGGAAACCTGTAAACTACAATATACGACCACAGGACCATAATCCACAACTTCAATTTGTTTTATCCCTATCAGCATGCAAGTCAACTAAACAGAAGAGTAAACAATTGAAGTTATTACAAACCACTAGCACCTAACTATCACCCAAGACTAAAACTTTAATATTACATTTCTTAAGATAACACAAATACATGCATGACCATAAGGTCTCAAATAGTATACAGGCATATAAGGTACATATTATTCATTGTTCTACACACTGATAGCGTAGGCAGGCCACACAGGAGGCAATCCCATTTTCAGCTTATAGCACTGATCCTGAAAGGTGTTAGAAACGAGGGTGAGTATACAACATGTATACTCAGTGAGGGAGGTGATGCAGCAAACCGAGAAATGCTTTCATGAGATACAATAAGAATAATAACATATACAACACAAAATAACAAAGTTAATTAGACAAGTATTTAACACGTATAAAAAGGATATGGTTCCATGTTTGTCTTCAATCACGAACCACGAGCCAAGATCTTCAAGCAAGTGCCGGCAAAACCCTTACTCCTCCAAGTTGGGGTACTCCGGACGTACCTCGTGTTAGCGATATGCCCTAATGCTATGTGATTAGATGACCTACTTTTTGGCATTTTATGTAAACTTGTATATTTATCAATGGCAGTTTATAGATGTTCATATTCTCCGCTTTTATATTATATGAATGTGTCCCCTGATATTCTTGTAAAAGAAATATATTCCAAAATGCGTTGGAATATCTTGGCATGTTTCTTTCATATATAGAATATCTAAAACTATTCGTAGTCCTTAGATTATTTTACCGGGACTAGAATAATCTATTATGGACTATCACGTGAATTGTTACATTTGATTGATATTAGATATTAATAATAAATGATGGTGAGCCATGAGCCATAACAACATATGATGCAATTAACAATCACGTGAATGATTATTAGTAGAATAGATCATTGAATGTGACATGAGTAACAAACTACATGACTTCGGATTAATAGTTCGTTATTCATTGCGAATGTACATGTAATCCTTAGACTTGAGAAATTACGGCTGTAACATATATTGGAATTTAATATTAGTACTTGGACAACACTTGTCTTTGACTTGTCAAGATAAGTTACGACCTCTTGCATATTATCTTTCTAGTATAGTAGTTGACAGGTAATTGTCGAGAAATGATCTATTAACCTCCGGTGTGAGGCGATGTCCTATGCAATCTAATTTCGGTTGTACAATGAGGAAGTCCTTGGCCAAGGCATGGATGATGGAAAAGTGTTTCCATGAATATCATCTCTCATTTTACCCTATTAGATGTTTGCATCATTATCGAGTTTATAGACTTAATCTTTTCATGGTCTTTGCTCGATCGGGACGTATTAATAGAAGGATTAAACTGTACGATTATTCGCGACTATAAATATATTCACCTGTTTGACTTCATTGCTATATAAATTGTCTTGATACGTTGCTAGACGTCACTCTAGAATGTGAGGGTATTTTGGGAATGGCGGAGATATTTCCAAAATATATTAAAGTCGTTTAATGTTTTCTCATTGCTATATGGCGGTGAATCTAGAGAGTCACACACAATAAAACGTAATTGAATGAGTTTCGGATAAGCTTGAATTTGGTTTTGGAACGTTAAAGTGTTAACGTTAGCGATGCTCGACCATTAAGTAGTAATGGGCCGAATGTCTAATTATTTATATGTGTTGGGGCAAAAGTGCAAATACGGAAAGTTAGTTTCCTTAATTTAAGCTAATAATTATTAGATTAAATTAATAGTACAAATACAAGATTAATAAAGTATATATACATGTATATGATATGTATATACACATATTAGTCTTGAAAAATGAAGAAGTCAAATAGATGGTTAAGATTGTTCCAAATCATCAAGTTGACCATTATTTTTGAAATCAATGGTAAAGATAAAAGAAAACAAAGCACATGTTTTGATGCATTGAGAAATGCAATTGTTGTCTTCTAAATACACTACATACAATGCATAAAACAAGGAGCACATTACACAAGGAATGCATAAAAAAACACAATGCATTGAGAAGAACAATTTGGTCTTCTCTTTTATGTGTGCAATTTTCGTCCATTGCATGGGCAGCCCAAGAAAAGGTTTCAGTTTTTCAGAAAAAACTCTTATTCTAGCTTAAAAAATCCCAAAGAAGACTAGTACAAAACCTTTGGTGATTAAGGAACTCATTCAAGCTTGTGTGGACAACCTAGAGCTCTTGCATTTGTGGGAGGACTTGTCAAAGCTTGTTCATCATCATCTTGCAAGATCTACAAGATGTATAACTAAATCTACCTCTTTACTATATAGATATATGGCTGAATATATGCTTACCATATGTTAACCACATGAAATCAAGAGTAGAGTTTTTGAATGAATATAGACTTTGTTATAGAAATTTTTGAAATTCTAGCCATGGATTCCTCTTGGTTTTAATCTATATGATTCCATACCTCTAAAAGAAAGATTCTTTCAATTGGTATCAGAGCAAGGCTTGATGATTCATGTGATTACGTATGTGTTTGCTTAAAGTTTCTAGAGTCTTGAGCACAAAAGAACAAGAAAAATGTTTTCAGCAACTTTGCAAGTTTTCTGCATACTGATTTTGCATGGCTATTTTGACACATCAAATGTTGTTGTTTAAGGCTGATTTTTGGTTATGTTATGCTATAGAGATAGTAGAACATTTCATCCTCTAATATACATCTCCTAATTTCATGGTTAAGGGTCTCATTTAGAACCATTTCAGTAGGTTCACTGATTCTTGCGCAAATCTGGATAGTTTGCGTAGTTGTGTTCTAAGAGGCATAACTCAGTGAATTTAACTCCGAATTGAGTTTCATTAGATTCTAAAACTATCTACACTTGATGAAATTTCTCTCTGCAAAATTTTAGAATTTTTGGAGAACTGTAGGTAGGTTAAACGAGTCAAAACAGTTGGTACATGTGCAGCAGATTTATGATGGGTCATAAATTAAAAGTTATGGCTAATTGATTGGATTTTGTTTAAGGCCAATGGGCCTAAAATTAGTGGGCTTAAGTATAATAAGATTAGATCAGATTAATATATGCTTAAGAACTCAAATTGGGCCATCAAATTAACAAAAGATTTACATTGGGCCTTGTTCAACATGGATGTACTAAAAGTTGTTTTTTATTGAGTGCTTTTGTGTGTTGTTTAACATGAGATGTTACAAGATGAAGATATGAAACTTGTTGTAAAATATTCATTTAGTTTTCTTGAATGTATGTATTTGATGCATATTCAATACTTTATGAATTTGTGATGAATGGTGATTAATGGTTTGATCATGGACTTAGCTTAGTGGATGATGAATGGTTGTAATTTATTAGATGGCTTTGTAATAATTATTCATTCATTGGCGTAAATGAGGCATAAGTCTCACTTTATTATTTTTGCAAGAGATAGCTTATTGTAGTAAGGCATATTGATGTAATCTACCAAGTAGTTTTGCAAAGGAGTTGAAGATTTTCAAGGAGTTGGAGGCTTTTCAAATGAAGGTGAAACCAATAAGTCAAGGCCATTGAAGACATTCATGATGTGCTTATTTTGTTTCTCTAGGCTTGGTTTTATTACACTAAGTCCATGATCCACCTTACTTTATTTTGATGCATATATACTTGTTTAATTGCTTATATGTGATATCGGTTTTTAAATAGACTTGTATGTATAACCGAGATCTTTAAAATCAAAAGCTCCCTACGTGCAAACTAAGATTAGATTGTAAAACGGTAAAATGAGTTTTATCGTAGCCCTCCACCATCCTAGGACTATAATGGCTTAAAATGAATATAGCTTGTCTAACCCAAAGGTAGAAAGATATAGTTGATGATAAGTCCTTTGTATGCCTAGTTCACATAGAGATGTTGTAATGCTCCAAAATCATATGTGCGAAGAATACACTAAAGTTGAGGTCAAAGGATTCAACTTGTCGCATTCACTGAGATGGTGGGCTTAATCTAACTAGATCACTAGATCAATAATGCACCAAAGCTGAGATTAATGTGATTTAGGGGCTAAAAATTGACCAAGTCCTATATGATGATATAGATAGCAATAGTTGTTTACTCTTAAAGTAATATTTCAATAATGCACGAAAGTTGAGAGATATTAGCCTTAAGAGAATTTGGTCATCCTACTAAGGAGTCTTTATTAGATTCACGTTTCTCATTTAGGGAGTGTGAGATCCGATAAGATTAGTGGGAGGTACTATTTAATTGAAGTCCAAAATTAAATAGTCTTACTTGTTTACATTACTTGCAATCTTACTTTCTGCATTATTTTACTTTTCTGTAATTTATATCATGGCTTCAATTACGAACCCTTTAGCCCGTATCCTTGATAAAAATTACTTAACCGGACCAAATTTCAATGATTGGGCACGCAACCTTAGAATCGTTCTACGTATGGAAAAGATTGAGTATGTTTTGGACAATGTCCCTCTAGCTAATCTGCCTGAGACAACCACTGAGGCTGAACGTGAAACTTAGGATCAATGGGTTGAACATGATTTACGTGCTAAGAGTTACATACTTGTATCGATGAATAATGAGTTACAACGTCATCATGATAAGATGCCTGATGCTGCAAGCATGATTCGGAACTTGCAAGAGCTATATGGTGAACAGAGTCGTACTGTTAGATACGAAATATCTAAAGAATTATTCAGGGCTTGTATGGATGAAGGTTCAGATATGAACAAGCACACCCTCAGGATGATTAATTTGATTACTCAGCTTGAGGCGTTTGACTTCACAATGGACTATCAACTCCAGGCTGACTTAATTCTACAATCTATGCCACCATCGTTCAACCAATTCACCATAAACTTTCACATGAATAAGCTTGAGTGTTCCTTGCCTGAGTTACTAAACATGCTGACCACTGTACAAGGTCAAATAAAGGGTAAAGGAAATGAGCATATTCTTGTTGTTGCTTCTACTTCTGGCACCAAGCCAAAGAAGAAGAACAACAACAACAAGAAGAAAGGCTCGACTCCTAAAGCTTCAGGTGGTGTGGCTAAAGCAAAGGGGAAGATGAAAACACCTAAGGGTGTTTGCTTTCACTGTTAGAAGAATGGCCATTGGAAAAGAAACTGTCATTTATACATTCAGGAGCTGAAGGAACAAAAGGCTAAGGTAGCCGCTAATAAAGGTAATATTTCTTTTATGTTTGTGATTGAGACTAATTTGTCAATTGGTCATCATAATACTTCGTGGATTTTAGATTCTGGTGCAACTTCTCACATTTGTGTTTTTGAACAGAATCTAAGTGATCGGAGTCTGCTTCAGAAGCGTGAAGTCATTTTGAAGGTTGGCAATGGGGCAAATGTTGCGGCTTTAACCAGGGGTAGTTTTGATGTGCATATGCCTACTAGACATGTATTAAATCTTAAAGATGTTTTGTATGTACCAAATGCAATTAGGAATATCATGTCTATTCCTAAGCTTGCATCGGAAAATTATGAATTTTTATTTGTAAACAATTGCTGTAATATTCGTTATAGTAATGAATATGTTGGCAAGGCTTTTTTTGGTAAACGGTCTTTATCATTTAGATACAAGTCATAGCATAAATGTTACATCTACATCAACTACTACTTCAAAAGAAAAGCGTCCTCGAGATAACCAAATTAATCCAAGACAATTATGACACTTAAGGCTTGGTCATATCAATGATAAAAGATTGGCATGGATGGTTCAAAATGAACTCATTAGTTCATTGGGATGTGAACCCAACCCTAAATGCGAATCTCGCATTCTTGGTAAGATGACCAAGTCACCTTTTATTGGACAAGGTATACGACTTACAGAATTGTTAGGATTAATACATAGTGATGTTTGTGGACCATTTAGGGAAATGGCTCGCGGTGGTTATTATTACTTCATAACTTTTACCGATAATTATTCACGATATGGTTATGTATACTTGTTGAAGTATAAGTCTGAAGCTTTTGAAAAATTCAAAGAGTTTAAGGCTGAAGTAGAAAACCAATTGGGAAAAAGAATCAAAACTCTACGATTAGATCGTGGAGGTGAATACTTGAGTACCGAGTTTCTTGATTATCTCAAAGAGACTGGTATTACCTCACAAATAACGCCACCAACTACACCACAATTAAATGGGGTATCTGAACGTATGAATCGTACATTAATGGATATGGTACGATCTATGATCAGTTATACGGATCTCCTTATTTTATTGTGGGGTTATGCACTTCTTACAGCCATTTATCTATTGAACAGAGTACCATCTAAAGTTGTTCCTACTATACCGTATGAGTTATGGGTTGGTAGGAAACCAAGTCTTAATCACATTAAGATTTGGGGCTATCCCGTTTTTGTTAAAAAACTCAAGACGGACAAATTGGAAACTAGATCTGATAAAGGTCGTTTTGTGGGATATCCTAAGGAAACTAAAAGATATTATTTCTATTTTCCTAGTGATCAAAGGATTTTGATCTTCCGTGATGCTATCTTTCTTGAAAAAGAGTTTATTCAAGAAGATGGCTCAGGAAGAAAAGTAGAAATAGAGGAATCGTCCTCTGAACCACAAAATGACCCAAATCAAGATTCTAAAACTGTTCAAGACAGTCTAGAACAAGTCACAACACAAATTCCTCGTACGTCTAGTAGGATATCCTATCTTCCTGAAAGATATGGATATCTTCTTTAGGAAGCACAAAAATTGTTTATTGTTGGGGATAACGATCAAATTGATGATCCTGCTACTTATGAGGAAGCGATACATGATATCAATTCCAAGAAATGGAAACAGGAAATGCAAGTTGAAATAGACTCCATGTACTCTAACGATGTTTGGACCTTAGTAGACATACCTGAAGGTATCATACCTATTGGTTGCAAATGGGTCTTCAAGAGAAAATTGGGAGCAGATGGAAAAGTTGAAACTTTTAAAGCTAGACTCGTTGCAAAAGGTTATCGTCAGAAACAAGGTGTTGATTATGACAAGACTTTTTCACCGGTTGCTATGCTTAAGTCTATTCGCATAGTGCTTGCAATTGCCGCATACTATGATTATGATATATGGCAAATGGATGTTAAAACCGCGTTTCTTAATGGATATCTTGAGGAAGATATCTATATGGAACAACCTGTCGGTTTTGAATCCAAACATCATAAAGTATGCAAGCTTAAGAGATCAATTTATGGTCTCAAACAAGCTTCCCGATCTTGGAACTGAGATCAAGGAGTCTGGTTTCATTAGAAATAATGATGAACCCTGTATTTACAAGAAGGTTAGTGGGAGTGCGATTACTTTCCTCATCTTGTATGTAGACGATATACTAATCATGGGAAATGACACAGGTCATATGATGTCCGCAAAGGTTTGGTTGAGCAATAAATTTTCCATGAAATATTTGGGAGAAGCCACTTATATCTTAGGAATTCGTGTCTATAGGGATAGAACGAAAAGATTAATTGGTCTATCCCAAAGCATGTACATAGAAAGGATCTTGAAGAAATTCGAGATGAAGGGTTCTAAGAAAGGTCTCTTGCCTATGAGGCACGGTGTGCATCTCTCTAAATAAATGTCTCCTAAAACCGAAAAGGAACGACAACGCATGGAAAGAATACCATATGTTTCCGCCATAGGTAGTCTCATGTATGCCATGCTATAAACACGACCTGATCTTGCTTATGCAGTAAGTACTACGAGCAGATATCAATCCGATCCAGGTGATGGTCACTGGATAGCTGTAAAACACATCCTTAAGTACTTGAGTAGAACTAAGGATTTGGTTTTAATCTATAGAGGCGGTGAACTCCGTATTGAAGGATACACTTATTCAGATTTTCAATCTGATAAAGATGATAGAAAGTCTATATTAGGATTTATTTTTGTATGCAATGGAGGAGTAGTCAGTTGGAAGAGTTCTAAACAACTTGTGACTGTTGTTTCCACTACTGAAGCCGAGTACATTGCTGCATGTGATGCTGCAAAAGAAGCAGTTTGGATGAAGAAATTTTTAAAAGAGCTTGAAGTTGTTCCGTCCATTGAAATGTCGATACCTTTGTATTGTGATAACAATGGGGCAATTGCACAAACCAAGGAACCGAGATCTCACCAAAAATCCAAACATATTGAAAGGAGGTTTCATATCATTCGAGAGATTGTTGCTCGAAAAGATATAAGCTTGCAGAAAGTTCCAACCCTAGATAATGTAGATGACCCACTCATGAAAGCTTTGAGTCAGTCACAGCTGGATCGTCATCTTGAGAAGATAGGTATGCGATACCATAGTATGATGCGTTAGCCTTTTGTAATTCTACATTAGTGCAAGTGGGAGATTGTTAGCGATATGCCCTAATGTTATATGGTTAGATAACCTACTTTTTGGCATTTTATGTAAACTTGTATATTTATTAATGGCAATTTATGGATGTTCATATTCTCCGCTTTTATATTATATGAATGTGTCCCCTAATATTCTTGTAAAAGAAATATATTCCAAAATGCGTTGGAATATCTTGGCATGTTTCTTTCATATATAGAATATCTAAAACTATTCGTAGTCCTTAGATTATTTGACTGGGACTAGAATAATCTATTATGGACTATCATGTGAATTGTTACCTTTGATTGATATTAGATATTAATGGTAAAGGATGGTGAGCCATGAGTCATAACAACATATGATGCAATTAACAATCACGTGAATGATTATTAGTAGAATAGATCATTGAATGTGACACGAGTAACAAACTACATGACTTCAGATTAATAGTTCGTTATTCGTTGCAAATGTACATGTAATCCTTAGACTTGAGAAATTACAGCTGTAACATATATTGGAATTTAATATTAGCACTTAGACAACACTTGTCTTTGACTTGTCAAGATAAGTTACGACCTCTTGCATATTATCTTTCTAGTATAGTAGTTGACAGGTAATTGTCGAGAACGGATCTATTAACCTCTGGTGTGAGGCGATGTCCTATGCAATTTAATTTCGGTTGTACAATGAGGAAGTCCTTGGCCAAGGCATGGATGATAGGAAAGTATTTCCATGAATGTCATCTCTAATTCTACCCTATTAGATGTTTGCATCGTTATCGAGTTTATAGACTTAATCTTTTCATGGTCTTTACTCGATCGGGACGTATTTAAATAGATTCACCTGTTTGACTTCGTTGCTATATAAATTGTATTGATACGTTGCTAGACGACACTCTAGAACGTGATGGTATTTTGGGAATGGCGGAGATATTCTCAAAATATATTAAAGTCGTTTAATGTTCCCTCATTGCTATATAGCGGTGAATCTAGAGAGTCACACACAATAAAGTGTAATTGAATGAGTTTCGGATAAGCTTGAATTTGGTTTTGGAACGTTAAAGTGTTAACGTTGGCGATGCTCGGCCATTAAGTAGTAATAGGCCGAATGTCTAATTATTTATATGTGTTGGGGCAAAAGTGCAAATACGAAAAGTTAGTTTCCTTAATTTAAACTAATAATGATTAGATTAAATTAAATGTACAAATACAAGATTAATAAAGTATATATACATGTATATGATATGTATATATACATATTAGTCTTGAAAAATGAAGATGTCAAATAGATGGCTAACATTGTTCCAAATCATCAAGTTGACCATTATTTTTGAAATCAATGGTGAAGATAAAAGAAGACAAAGCACATGTTTTGATGCATTGAGAAGTGCAATTGTTGTCGTCTAAATACACTACATACAATGTATAAAACAAGGAGCATATTACACAAGGAATGCATAGAAAAACACAATGCATTGAGAAGAACAATTTGGTCTTCTCTTTTATGTGTGCAATTTTCGTCCATTGCATGGGCAGCCCAAGAAAAGGTTTCAGTTTTTCAGAAAAAACTCTTATTCTAGCTTAAAAAATCCCAAAGAAGACTAGTACAAAACCTTTGGTGATTAAGGAACTCATTCAAGCTTGTGTGGACAACCTAGAGCTCTTGCATTTGTGGGAGGACTTGTCAAAGCTTGTTTATCATCATCTTCATCATCTTGCAAGATCTACAAGATGTATAACTAAATCTACCTCTTTACTATATAGATATATGGCTGAATATATGCTTACCATATGTTAACCACATGAAATCAAGAGTAGAGTTTTTGAATGAATATAGACTTTGTTATAGAAATTTTTGAAATTCTAGCCATGAATTCCTCTTAGTTTTAATCTATATGATTCCATAACTCTAAAAGAAAGATTCTTTCACCTCGATACTTTGACTCTTTCTCCTGAGGTTGGTCCATATGCCCAGCAAGTGAACCACGCCTCTGGGGTAGTAGAGTATACTTAGCGAGAAAGGGAATAGGCACCATGGTAGTCGAGGGAGCACGGCAAGCCTGACGTTGCCCGTGTTTCTCGACGCTACCATGTCCAAAAAGGTTGCGCAACCCCGAGTCAAGATCACAAGAAGTAAGAATATCAAATCACGTAAGAGGAACGATAAAGTAGGCCGCCCTCACAGTTAATCACAAATAACACGAAAAGACTCAAGAAAGCAAGTAAATAATACATATAAACTTTATCGATTGCTAAATTATACAATCTAGAGACAATAATATAAGTTAAGTTGCACAGAAGATATGAAGGCTCCCTCACCTTTACCAAACCTGTAAGGGTATAGCTTAGACTTACTCCAAACCTCTTTGAATCCGCTCAAATGTGCAAACCCCTAGTTATTCATATAAATGTAACACTTTAGCAATTGACTATAGAAGGTTTAACAACTATATATCACATCCAATAATCTATATTACATGCTTTATTTCATTGTAACTTAATTAAACTCTATAGCTTTGTAACAACATAAAAGCATTTACTAATATATAAGGTTAAGCTAACTACAACTAACCAAAATTGTACTTAACATATAAGCTAAATGCCAACTGTACAAGTGGACTCAACGAACATGCATTGGTTAACATCTTTACATTTAACTTACATTCTAATTAATTCTTCAAACATTCAATACAAGTTTCCAAGTGCAAAGTTAATACCGCAAGCTCAACTAAGACATTTTCCAATTCCTCTAACAAAAGCTTAATTTAATCAATTCAATTACCTAGGTTATTGACCTATAAACTATATGATTTTTACGTATAATCATAGCTCTTCGAGTGTAGTTAATTTTAGGTTCAAACGGTACTCAATTCCGAGTTAAATTCCAAAGTTATAACCATTACCGCGCAACCACGCATAGCTGGGCAGAACCAGCAAATTTTTAGCTACATTTCGGAAATGATATGATCAGAGGGCCAAAACGTTAGAATTAGCCTTAGTCCTAGAAATCAACATTTGCTCTACACTACCTAATCTAGCTGCTGTACAAATTTCGTTCAATTCTAAGCTCATTTACTATGTCAAAACTGCTCTAGAAGATGACGATAGCGAACTGCCCAGATACCATGCACATTTCTTGCATTGAACTAACTATGAGCATTATACTAACATGTGACACAATCCTACACTTCATTTAGGACATTAAACAAACATCTTAGCTATTACTACAAAATTCCATTCAAGTTTTACTAGTTGTAACTAAAATCACAACCAACATTCAAGATACAAGTAATACAATGCCAAAAGTTTACTCTATATCATCATTAGGTAATATAGAAAGCATTGGAAGCAAGAAACGCAAGACTATAAACAATAAACATGAAATTAACCATCGGTGCACAAAGGGGATCAACAACATACTTTCACGAAATTTCATCAATAGCTCAAATATGCTATAGAAATACATTTAAACACACAATAACCAACTATAAGGCAATACAAGCTATAAAACACCATATTCTCTCATTTTCCCCTTTGTTCAACTAGGCTATTTAGCTTCCTACCGGAATTTAAGGATCAAGTTAAGCTAGCTAACCATCCTACCAATCTAAGGATACCTAAATACCTCATTTAGAACCTCCAAATCATAACCTAGAGTACAAGTACACGAAAACACCGAAAATATCTCTTTGTGGATTTACACTACAAGTACCAATTTCGGAACCCAAACAAGCGAAACGAAGGCACTTCTAAGGCTTCAATACTTAATAAAGACTAGCCATAACCTCGAAATGTGCCCGGATTCGAGTTAACCCCGAAACCCCTTATTAAAGTAGCCTAATTTGATCAAATTATTCAAATTTTGTACATGGCAAGCGCAACTAACATTTTTCGCACGCTCAAGGACCTAATTAGCAATTACTAGAAGCCTTGAATTGAATTAAATTGCAACTTTTTTTCAGAACCCTAGTTTGGCACTATTCATCATATTCCTCATGTGATTCTTGCTAAAAAACTTGGTTTCAAGCTATATAATTACATAAGGATTTTCTCTAGCATATAATAATATCATATCTAGCAAGAATTAAGTAATTTATAGCACAAAACCTCAAAATCCGAAAATATGAAATAACGGCAAGAAACTTTAATTAGCTCAAATGGTGCATCTCTCTCACCTAGAGGCCTTGAGGAGGGTGGAGATGTGGAATGAGGTGTAGGATGATGATTCTTGAGCGGAATGAAAAAATTTACTTGCAAAAGTTTTTTTTTTCTCTCTTGATCGACGGGTTTGGGGGGCTTTGGGGAGTTTTGTTTTGTTTTTGATGAGCATATGCATGTATGTGTAGTGTATTAAGTATATGTATAAATATCAGTTATTTTTTATGAGTCAAATATTAACAAGGACTTAGTCAAACTACACTAAAATTGTCAATTAAAAGACTAATCAACTAAACTATTATTCATACTAATGTAACACTATTCAACGAAGCACAAATCATTTTTCAAATGCATGTTCCCGGTCTCCAAAGTCCAAAACTACAAGTTTCCCATTCCTTTTATAGGTTATACTATCTAGGAAAAATACTAAAACGAGCAATTTAGACAGTAAATTTCCTTATAAATAGTGACCATCAAGTAAACATATTTAAACTAGAAATAAAACACATTAAAATGCACAAAATATATGCTACAGTTATTTATGACTATGATGCAAATTCTCGGGCGTCACAATTAACACTAATTACGTCCTCCTTAGTTACATTCATTACAATAAACTATTATATACAAGGCACGCAGGCCTCAAAATAATACATAACCCTAACATTTACATATTTGCAAAGAAACAGTCACTTCAAACTAGCACAATCAGTCAAGGCATCCCACGAGCCTCCTCCTCTTCCACAGACTCAGGAAGCACCGAACCTGTCTCACCTGAAATGGTTAGAAAGAGGGAGTGAGCAAACACAGTTGCCCAGTGAGGGAGGGGAATAGATAACCGTGGAGGCTTTGAAAACCTTTCATGCAATGCAAATAATTTAGTGAATCCAATAGCATATAGGCTCTTACTCAAGATAACAAGTTAGTCAATACATAAAAGGGCTAACTTAAACTATTATATCAAATAAACAATTAAAGCTAAGTAACAAGTTTCATATAACAGTAAGAAATGAACTATACAATCACTTACGAACCACATCAATACAAGATAATCAACTAATAACTCCGATTAAACAACATTAAAGTAAGTAAACAAGGGTAGCAAGTAAACTGGAGAATCACAACATCAAATCATTGTGTCATTCAGGTAACCAAGCTAGATAACACACATTCATAACAATACAAGCATCAGTAACATATAATCACAAGATCAAATAGCAATACAGGATAGATAACGATTTAACATTAAATAACACACATTAAAAATGATACAATTCCAATAACGCCAAACACTCCAAAGTTAATCTTCAATCACGAACCTCAATCCACGAACCACGAACTCGATCAATGTGCCAGTATAACCCATAACACTCCAGTGGGTGTACTCTGGATATACCCTGAAATCCTATGACCCAATACCTCCTGGCAATCTTTGGACCAAGTGAGCATGGGACTAGGGACCTGTAAGAAAATAACCAATTTCCCAGAAACGTCTTAACAACAATCAAGTAGAAAGACAACACTACTCGTTATAACAATTCAATATAACACTTACAAGATAATTGTCCCACCATGCGCTCTCAAGATTAGAGCTTCAATGGCTTTTGGATTTACAAGAAGAATACAAGAAAGAAAGACTAACTTAGGATTGTGTTTGGAGTTGTGTTGTGGATGAAAATGATGAACTAATGCATGCCTATTTATAGAATTCAGCTAGCCCGCCACAGGAGACTTTCCTATCAAACATTTCAATCTTGGTTGGCTTTACCAACCATGTTCAAAGTATTAGCCACCCATATTTATCACACGGGTGGCTACAATTAACCACATGGGTGGCTAGCATCCAAGTCAACTTCTAGGAAGTTTCCTTTGGTCAAATTGGCTAACTTTAGCATTGTATCATCCCGACGTAAGGTAATTCCAAATTCCCGAACTTCTTTCTTGTAGCCATCGCGATCTCTTTTGACCTCATCGACGTTTAAGTCGGAATTATTAATTTATGCTACCATATAATTAACGATACTTATTATGAAGAGGTGGATATTGACATATATCAACACCCCTCCTCAATATTCACCTCATGTTGACTAAGCTATTGGGCCAACACCCAATGTTTGAAGATGCTTGCTCAATTGGATGCTCTCTAACGCTTTAGTGAAGATATCTGCACAATTATCTTCTGTAGGGCAGTACTCCATGTAGATTTTACCTTCCTCGATCAGTTCCCTCACATAGTGATACTGAATCTCTATGTGTTTTGTTCTAGCATAAAATACCGGATTCTTTGACATGGCTATACAACTCTGACTGTCACATTTCAACATTGTTGCTTCCTCTATTGGAATGCCAATATCAGTCATGATGCGTCGTAGCCAAACAGCTTCACAGGATGCTACACAAGCAGCCTTGTATTCTGCCTCCGTTGATGAAAGTACAACGGTGGGTTGCTTCTTACTAGCCCATGAGATAACTCCACCACCGAATGTGAATACGTAACCTGTAACAGATTTTCTTGAGTCAATATCACCAGCCCAGTCTGAGTCACAGTACCCAGATAAAGTATCTCCAGACTTGTATGATATCTCATACTCCAACGTGCCTTTGAGATATTTGAGGATTCGCATCCCTGCTTGCCAGTGACTTTGTTTCGGTTTATTTGAAAACCGACTGAGAACTCCCACAGCATAACTAATATCAGGTCTTGTGTTACAAAGGAAGATTAAACTTCCCACCAACCTTCTGTAGAGCTTGCTATCAACTTGTTCTGAAGGATCGTCAATTGATAACTTTGTATTCACTTCCATCGGGGTGACAACTGGTTTGCACTCGGACATACCAAATGCAGTCAGAAGCTCATGAGCATATCGTTGCTGCGAGATGAAGATAGTATGAGGTTTTTGCCACACCTCGATTTCCAAGCAATAATGAAGAAGACCAAGATTTGTCATTTCAAATTCTTGGCTCAACCATTCTTGCGTCTTCCGAATATTATCTTCATGGTCACTAGTGATTACAAGATCATCCACATATAGGACTACAATTACCTTATTTCCTTGTTCACTTAGAACATACAAGATGGCCTCTGATTTTCTTCTACAGAAACCATGTTGCAAGAAGAAAGAGTCTATACGTTTATACCAAGCTCGTGGTGCTTGCTTTAACCCATATAAAGCCTTTTTCAATTTGCAGACTTTTTCTTCTTCCCGTGGTATTTGGAAGCTAGGGGGTTGTGCAACGTAGACTTCTTCTTCAAGTTGCCCATTAAGAAAAGCTGACTTGACATCCATTTGATGTACAATCCATTCATAATGCGTGGCAGCTGCAACAACTAGCCTGATTGTTGACATTTTTGCTGTTGGAGCAAATGTTTCATATACATCGAAACCTTCAACTTGCGAAAATCCTTGTGCTACAAGGCATGCCTTGTATTTTTCAAGCCTTCCATCTGCCTTGTACTTCACTTTCCAGATCCATTTGGTGCCGATAATTTTTTTGTTCGGTGGCTTTTCAACGATCTCCCAAGTATCATTTTTCATGATACTATCATACTCGGCTTGCATAGCTGCTGTCACGCCCCAACTCGACCCCACCTACGATCAGTCAGGACGCAACGGAATTTCGGCAGTAACGACAGTAAATAGATTTCCGAGGTTCTAAACCAACCTCGTTAATAACATTAAACATTCAAAATTCCATAACCATACATACAACAACTCCTTAACAGCATAACAACATACAACCTAACCGTAGTATACAATAATCAGTCTTCGTTATCTGCCTCCGTTCCAACATAACATACAATACCTCAACTTTATTATACATTTCAAAAATAAGTTGAGACCCATCTAACAACTTAACCGTAGACAAAAGGAAGCCACTAAGTTAACATCATTTGGATCATCATCTTTTCAACAACTATTACACTAAGAACCATAAACCATAAAAAAGTCCATTAAGCTAATATACATGACGTTTAACAACATAGAATCATGGATAAGACTCAGGGACATATGACTCATCCACGAAAGGCACGTTTTCCACATTCTCCTCTTCAGGAGGCACGTACCCGTAATCTTGTGAAAGTACACCTGAAAACATGCAATAATAGAGAGTGAGCTTATATACATAAGCCCAGTGAGGATCCGATAGATCTCGACAGTATTCACTACGCTCCTTGGATTTAGTCCTTTGAGCAAGTAAACACACAACAACATAAATAATGCTATCATCACATAACTATATAACCAATCAATAAAGGATACTCTATTTGGTGTAGCTCCAAACGCCATCACGATCTCAACCGTTCTTCTTATAACTCCCCATTACTCACGCACCCGAGGTACCTCACTAGCCCCTCCCTCCATGACACCTCCGTCATGCGAGCTGGGGGTAGCCTATGGCAGTCATGCCGTTATCAACCCGACAGCCCGACGCCGCCCGAGAGGTGGCACACACATACCAAGACTCCATAATCATCAATCATCAATCAATCATCAATCAATCATTTGGGAGATCAGCAACAAAAGTGCCCGATTCCCGAACTCAATAATAATCAATCAATAACATCAATATAACATTAATATTAAATTAAACAACAAACAACGTAGTTAGATGACAAAGTAGGCCATCTAACCGGACATGCATAATATACATAATTAAACTCTAAATTACTCATCAACAACTCACCATTCATCACTCGAACACTACCCAACCATCTAAAGGCATCGTTCAAGAAATTAAAGAATGACAACCTAAACTTCTAAAATTCATAACTTACAATCTACTAATCCAAACATTGCCAAATCAGTTCCTATCACTCACCCATTCAACCTACTACGTTAGCCCTCTCGGAAATCCACCATAACACCTCCAAATCATGCCCGATAACCCTAAAATCCTAAGATGTCATGGCTGGATTTTCCGGATTTTCACACAAACAATGTAATCGAAAATTCGGCATTACAACAGCGCTAACACGTAATTATCAAGTATTTAGAAATCGACGACAATCGATTTCGATCAACACAACTCATTTAATTCAACTTTGAACATTTTAATCAAAATTAAATACCCGGAAAATAAAAATTATGCTATATCCGACAGAAACTCGTAGTATTAGTATATAATGATCCCTAGCATGCAAGGAGCAATAATCTAACATCAGATTTCAATTCTAACGGTTCAATCTTCATTTATACGCAAAAACACAAAAATGACATTTTGAGATCTAGAATTTTTCTCTCACCTTAGATGCGATATAAGCCTAGGAATGCGTGCTATGCGTGCCCAACAAGCAGAATCCAAGTCGGTGCGAAGTTTCACGGACAAAAACTAGGTTTTTCTTTGAAAAATTGGATTGAAAGCTTGAGTTTTTCTCTTTCTTTTTCTCCCTCTTTTCTCTCGGCCTTGTGTGTGTTTGAGGAGTGTGTTTTGTGTTGTGTGAGTGTGTGTTGATGACAAGGAGTATTTAAAAGCTTGGTCAATTAAAAAAATGCAAAGTCAAAGTTAGTTTTAATTAGTATTTTTGTGTTTTTAATGACTTTAATTGCATTTTAGTGCTCACCAAGTTAAAAATAATTATGCCACCCCCAAGATATCTCAAGTGGATTATTTTTAGGTGACAAGAAGTTTTACAATCCAACAATTTCACCCGAGTCGGCTTAAAACTCGATTTTCGCAAAAGTCGGTGTAAAAACCCTAATAAATTCTTAAGCCGATTTTAAAACCGTTTTCATCAAACACAGGTCTATTAAAGTCCGTGGACTAGGTCTAGAAGGGTTAAAAAGACCAGTTTCAAAATTATAGCGGACGTGTTTCGAAAACACTATTCACTGAAAATCGACGATAAAATTTCTAACTCCGTTTTTTATGAAAATTTCATGAATGCACATTTAGCACGTATTAGAAGTATTGACATCAAAATTATAACTTTCTAGGTCCTATAGCACATAAACAGATCATATGCACGCAAAACGAGGTAAAGCACGTAAAACGAGATAAGCAGGAAAGTGGGGTTTCACATTCTCCCCTCCTTATAGAAATTTCGTCCTCGAAATTCTTACTTGATGTACGGAAAAGATCTGGGTATTGCTGCTGCATCTGATCTCGTCTCTCCCACGTAGCTTCCTCAATGCCGTGATGCTTCCACAACACCTTAACCATCGGAATCCTCTTCGACCTCAACTCTCGGTCCATCTGATCTAGAATACGAATCGGATGCTCGTCATAAGTCAAATTCTCTCGAAGCTGTAACGGCTCTGGCTCAAGAATATGAGAAGGATCCGGATTATATTTCCGCAAATTAGACACGTGAAACACATCGTGGACATTAGAGAAGTTTTTCGGTAAAGCCAACCGATATGCCAACTTACCAACCCTGCCAGTAATCTCAAACGGCCCAACAAATCTCGGACTCAGCTTACCACCTTTACCATAACGAACAAACCCCTTTCGAGGAGACAATCTCAAGAAAACCCGATCTCCAACTGCAAACTCCAAGTCTCGACGACGCTTATCAGCATAACTCTTGAATCTACTCTGCGCCGTAAGCATTCTCTGCCTGATCAACTGAACATTCTCGATCTTCTCAAGAAGTTCTGGCATGATAGTCGGATCAATAGTCTTCATCTCTCCTACCTCGTCCCAATATAAAGGTGAACGGCACTTACGACCGTAAAGAGCTGCAAAAGGTGCCATTTCAATAGTAGCTTGATAACTATTGTTATAGGCAAACTCGGCAAGTGGTAGATGTTTCTCCCAGTTCTTCCCGAAGTCCAGAACACAAGCCCTAAGCATATCTTCCAGAATCTGAATAGTTCGCTCAGACTGACCGTCGGTCTGTGGATGATACGTTGTACTGAAGTTCAACTGAGTACCTAAGGTCTCCTGAAGTTTCTCCCACAAACGAGAAGTAAATCGAGGATCTCGATCAGAGACAATACTAGATGGAATACCGTGAAGTTTAACAATCTGATCCAGATAGAGGTCCGTCAGCTTTGTAACCTCATCTCCCATCTTCATGGCAATAAAATGAGCTGTCTTCGTCAGACGATCCACGACAACCCAAACTGCATCATTACCCCTCGGTGTTCTAGGCAAACCAGTGACGAAGTCCATCGTAATATGCTCCCATTTCTACTCCGGTATAGCCAACGGCTGAAGCAAACCTGCTGGTCGTTGATGCTCGGCTTTCACTCTCTGACAAGTCAAACATCTAGACACAAACTGAGCAACCTCCCTTTTCATGTTGTTCCACCAGTAATGTTGCTTCAAATCCCGATACATCTTGGTTCCACCGGGATGAATAGTATATTTAGAATTATGAGCTTCCTCCAGAATACCTCGTCTCAAGCCCGGTTCATCGGGAACACAAACCCTGTTCCGAAACCGAAGAATACCATCCTCATGCACTTTAAAGTCAGACTGATCATCCGAAATCTGATCCTTGATCTTCTGAAGGTTAACATCAAGCTGCTGAGCTTCCCTGATCTGAGACAACAATAAAGGCTGAATACGGAGATGTGAACACATCACCCCAACCTGAGTGAACTCTGGTCTCCAATAACTAAACTCCTCAAGAACCTCCCACTTCTTGACAGCCAAACAAGAAATACTAGCCTTCCGGCTGAGAGCATCTGCCACAACATTTGCCTTCCCAGGCAGATAATTGATAGAACAATTATAATCTCCAAGAAGCTCCATCCACCTCCGCTGGCGCATATTCAACTCCTTCTGTGAGAATAAGTACTTAAGACTCTTATGATCAGTGAAAATTTCAAACTTACTTCCCCACAGATAATGACGCCACTTTTTCAGTGCGAAGACAACTGCTGCCAACTCAAGATCATGAGTCGGATAATTTTCTTCATAAGGCTTCAACTTTCGAGAAGCATAGGCAATAACTCGGCCATCCTGCATAAGAACACATCCCAAGCCCTCCTTGGATGCATCGCTGTAAATGACCATATTATCGGTCCCCTCTGGTAGAGCAAGTACTGGAGCGGTAGTTAACCTCTTTTTCAACTCCTGAAATCCACTCTCACACTTCTCGTCCCAATTAAAGATAGTCCGTTTCTGAGTCAACTTAGATAGTGGCCCCGCAATCTTTGAGAAGTCCTTGACAAACCTACGGTAATAACCCGCCAAGCCAAGAAAGCTACGGACATCAGTAACACTCTCTGGCCGCTTCCAAGACATCACCGACTCAATCTTAGTGGGATCTACGGAAATACCACTCTGTGTAATAACATGGCCAAGAAAAAAAATCCGTTGCAGCCAAAATTCACATTTGCTGAACTTGGCACCCAACTGATGCTCCTGCACCTTCTCTAATACAAGCCGTAGATGTTGCTCGCGCTCCAATTCAGATTTAGAATAGACCAAGATATCATCAATAAAAATCACCACGAACTGGTCCAAGTACGGCTGAAAGACTCGATGCATAAGATCCATGAATGCTGCCGGTGCATTAGTCAATCCAAAGGGCATAACAACAAACTCATAATGCCCGTACCGAGTCCTGAAGGCAGACTTCGGAACATCGTCTGTGCGAATCCGAAGCTGATAATACCCCTGCCTCAAATCAAATTTAGAATAGACTTTGGCTCCCTGAAGTTGATCAAACAACTCATCAATCAGTGGCAAAGGATATTTATTCTTGATAGTCACCTGATTCAACCCACGATAATCTATACATAACCTCAAGGTGCCATCCTTCTTTTTCACGAACAAAACAGGAGCTCCCCAAGGTGAAGAACTCTGCTGAATAAATCCTTTCTCCAACAACTCCTGTAACTGAGTCTTCAACTCCTTCAACTCAGCTGGTGCCATCCGGTACGCCGATTTAGAAATAGGTTGAGTACCGGGAACAAGATTAATCACAAACTCTATATCCCTCTCAGGCGGCAACCCTGGCAACTCCTCGGGAAATACATTAGGATATTCCCGGATAATAGGGACTTCCTTTAGCTGTAGCTTATCAGATGGCTTGTTGATCAAATAAGCTAGATAACCCGAACACCCCTTACTCACCAACTTAACGGCTTTAGTTGCTGAGATAACAAAACTAGTCTTAGCACCCCGGTTACCCGCTACCTCAACTACTGGCTGATCTGGCAAACGAAACTGTACTACCTTGGTTCTACAGTTTAACTGGGCATCATACTTAGAAAGCCAATCCATACCCAAGATAACATCATACCCCCGGATAGGAAATAAAATAAGGTCCGAAGGAAAATTATGCCCCTTAACATGTATTATACAATCCTTACATACTAAGCCAGTAATATACTTATCAGTCAAAGAGGTACTAATCTCAACCACATAAGGCAATCTTTCAGGTTGCAATTTAACACGTTGCATACAAGCAGGAGTAATGAAAGAATGCGTAGCACCAGAATCAATCAATACTTTAACAAGTTGATCAAGTATAAGGAAGTTACCTTCCACAACTGCAGTCTCCTCAGGCATCTCCTCTAAGTCAACTGCATAAGCCCGAGCCTGAACCCGCTGCTACTGTGGTACACTGCCCGTAGGCCTACCCTGGTAACCCTGAGTCGCTGCCCGACCCTCAGTCCTCGCATATCTAGGGCAATCCTTCGCCCTATGCTCGCTGCTACCACAACCCAAACATGTCCCTGCCTTTACCCTGCAGTCGGACTCTACATGCCCTGGGCGCTTGCAGTAATTACACTGCGATGATGTGGCACTAACACTGCCCCTAGAATAACCAGAAGCTGATGAAGCAGCTGATACAGCCTGCTGCTGAGGTCTCACCACACTAGGCCTATACTGACCCTGAGACTGGGCTGGCCTATACTGAGTCTGAACCTGATATGGCCCCTGCTGAAACTGAGGCCGATAGTAACTCTGCTGACCCTGTGGCCTATAAGAACCCTGCTGGGCTGGTGGCCTGTAGACAACCTGCTGTACTGGAGGCCTATATATAACCTGCTGGCCCTGTGGCTGTGTCGGCCTCTTACTTGGCTGTCTGGAGACAATCTGATCCATTTTCCTCTTCTCTACCCTAGAAGCTGTCTCACAAGCCCCAGTGAAAATATCATCTCAATTCAGAGCCAATACATCCTGAATCTCGGGCCCCAACCCCAACATAAACCTGCGAGTCCTCCGCTCCTCGCCTGCCACATACTGCGGTGCATGCCGGGACAATCGAGTAAATATGGCCTCATATTGAGCCACTGAAGCATCTCCCTGGACCAAGGCTAGAAACTCGGCCTCTCTCCGTTCCATGCAAATCCTCGGGACATACTTTGCTCGGAAAGCCATCAGAAAGGTACCCCAAACATAAGGAATACCCTGTGCCGCCCAGCTAGTCCTTACTGTGCGCCACCACTCCTCTGCCTCGTCATCTAACAAATACACAGCAAAAGAGACTTTCTGCTCATCAGTATAGCCAAGTGGATCATAAATCTTCTCCAACTTGCTAATCCATGCCTCCGCCTTCCTATCATCCGGCTCCCCCTGAAATCTCGGTGGGTGATATCCTAAAAACTCCTTCAGGGTACCACGCCCGTGGTTACCACCCTGAATATTCAGAAGCTGAGCCTGCATAGCCTGATTCTGGGCAGCCTGCCCTGCTAATAACTGTGCCTGACTAGCCACTAACTCTGCAATCCGCTCCATAGCTGCTCCTAATCGGTCATCACCCCCGTCACGGCCCGGTGCCACGTTACTCGGAGTCTCATCAGCCATCTCAGGCCTACCTCTGGTTCTCGGTCGACCGGCCATTCTACTAATCAAAGAGTTAGCACAGTTATAGCACGTAGACAGGTTATAAACAACTATTAACACATAAATAACAAACTCATATAAAACACATAAACAAATTGATCACATAATCGCATAAGCACTTTAATTATATAATAACTTATCACTTAATCATATTAACACATATTTCACTTTTCTTTCTTTTCATACATATTCCATGCTAAGACCATTACCCACATTCCGAGAATACCCCGGCTGACAACTAACATGAGCTCTGATACCACTTAAACTGTCACGCCCCAACTCGACCCCACCTACGATCAGTCAGGACGCAACGGAATTTCGGCAGTAACGACAGTAAATAGATTTCCGAGGTTCTAAACCAACCTCGTTAATAACATTAAACATTCAAAATTCCATAACCATACATACAACAACTCCTTAACAGCATAACAACATACAACCTAACCGTAGTATACAATAATCAGTCTTCGTTATCTGCCTCCGTTCCAACATAACATACAATACCTTAACTTTATTATACATTTCAAAAATAAGTTGAGACCCATCTAACAACTTAACCGTAGACAAAAGGAAGCCACTAAGTTAACATCATTTGGATCATCATCTTTTCAACAACTATTACACTAAGAACCGTAAAGCATATAAAAGTCCATTAAGCTAATATACATGACGTTTAACAACATAGAATCATGGATAAGACTCAGGGACATATGACTCATCCACGAAAGGCACGTTTTCCACATTCTCCTCTTCAGGAGGCACGTACCCGTAATCTTGTGAAAGTACACCTGAAAACATGCAATAATAGAGAGTGAGCTTATATACATAAGCCCAGTGAGGATCCGATAGATCTCGACAGTATTCACTACGCTCCTTGGATTTAGTCCTTTGAGCAAGTAAACACACAACAACATAAATAATGCTATCATCACATAACTATATAACCAATCAATAAAGGATACTCTATTTGGTGTAGCTCCAAACGCCATCACGATCTCAACCGTTCTTCTTATAACTCCCCATTACTCACGCACCCGAGGTACCTCACTAGCCCCTCCCTCCATGACACCTCCGTCATGCGAGCTAGGGGTAGCCTATGGCAGTCATGCCGTTATCAACCCGACAGCCCGACGCTGCCCGAGAGGTGGCACACACATACCAAGACTCCATAATCATCAATCATCAATCAATCATCAATCAATCATTTGGGAGATCAGCAACAAAAGTGCCCGATTCCCGAACTCAATAATAATCAATCAATAACATCAATATAACATTAATATTAAATTAAACAACAAACAACGTAATTAGATGACAAAGTAGGCCATCTAACCGGACATGCATAATATACATAATTAAACTCTAAATTACTCATCAACAACTCACCATTCATCACTCGAACACTACCCAACCATCTAAAGGCATCGTTCAAGAAATTAAAGAATGACAACCTAAACTTTGAAAATTCATAACTTACAATCTACTAATCCAAACATTGCCAAATCAGTTCCTATCACTCACCCATTCAACCTACTACGTTAGCCCTCTCGGAAATCCACCATAACACCTCCAAATCATGCCCGATAACCCTAAAATCCTAAGATGTCATGGCTGGATTTTCCGGATTTTCACACAAACAATGTAATCGAAAATTCGGCATTACAACAGCGCTAACACGTAATTATCAAGTATTTAGAAATCGACGGCAATCGATTTCGATCAACACAACTCATTTAATTCAACTTTGAACATTTTAATCAAAATTAAATACCCGGAAAATAAAAATTATGCTATATCCGACAGAAACTCGTAGTATTAGTATATAATGATCCCTAGCATGCAAGGAGCAATAATCTAACATCAGATTTCAATTCTAACGGTTCAATCTTCATTTATACGCAAAAACACAAAAATGACATTTTGAGATCTAGAATTTTTCTCTCACCTTAGATGCGATATAAGCCTAGGAATGCGTGCTATGCGTGCCCAACAAGCAGAATCCAAGTCGGTGCGAAGTTTCACGGACAAAAACTAGGTTTTTCTTTGAAAAATTGGATTGAAAGCTTGAGTTTTTCTCTTTCTTTTTCTCCCTCTTTTCTCTCGGCCTTGTGTGTGTTTGAGGAGTGTGTTTTGTGTTGTGTGAGTGTGTGTTGATGACAAGGAGTATTTAAAAGCTTGGTCAATTAAAAAAATGCAAAGTCAAAGTTAGTTTTAATTAGTATTTTTGTGTTTTTAATGACTTTAATTGCATTTTAGTGCTCACCAAGTTAAAAATAATTATGCCACCCCCAAGATATCTCAAGTGGATTATTTTTAGGTGACAAGAAGTTTTACAATCCAACAATTTCACCCGAGTCGGCTTAAAACTCGATTTTCGCAAAAGTCGGTGTAAAAACCCTAATAAATTCTTAAGCCGATTTTAAAACCGTTTTCATCAAACACAGGTCTATTAAAGTCCGTGGACTAGGTCTAGAAGGGTTAAAAAGACCAGTTTCAAAATTATAGCGGACGTGTTTCGAAAACACTATTCACTGAAAATCGACGATAAAATTTCTAACTCCGTTTTTGATGAAAATTTCATGAATGCACATTTAGTACGTATTAGAAGTATTGACATCAAAATTATAACTTTCTAGGTCCTATAGCACATAAACAGATCATATGCACGCAAAATGAGGTAAAGCACGTAAAACGAGATAAGCAAGAAAGTGGGGTTTCACAGCTGCTCTCCAATTTGGATCTGACATGGCTTCCTCCACAGTTACCGGTTCTTTACCGTCTTGATGATTTGGGTCATCAAAGCCATGTTTACTAGTTGTTGTCCTGATCTATTCTGCTCCTCTATTCTCTTTGATCATCTGAGTCCATCAGGATGTGGACTATCATCAGTAACTCCTGGATTTCTTCCATCAAAGAGCTGTTGGAACTACTTCGGTTGTGGCTTCCTTGTGGGTCCACCAGGTTGGTCTTCAGCCTCCTCATCATTAGAGACTTCTTCATTATTCAACGGTCGTTGTTCAGGCACTTGGTGGATTACTTCATCGGTTGATGACGAAATGGCAGGACCGCTATCCTCCATCGATTGTGGTCTTTCATTAAACACCACATCTCGGCTTATGATCACCTTCTTGGCCTCTACATCATAGATTCTGTATGCTTTAGACTCTTCACTATATCCCAAGAAAATGCCATTCTTACTCTTGTCATCCAATTTCTTTCGATTTTCATTTGGAATGTGTACAAAACACTCACACCCAAATTTTCTTAAATGAGACACAGAAGGTTTCATACCATAATAAGCCTCATTAGGAGTCTTATCGTTGAGTGACCTGGTTGAGCACCGATTGAGGATGTATACCGCTGTGTTGATTGCTTCAGCCCAGAATGTGTCAGGTAGGCCAGCACATTTCCACATGCATCGAGCCATTTCTACAATTGTTCAATTTCTTCGTTCCACAACTCCATTTTGTTGTGGTGTGTATGAAGCAGTCAATTGGCGCTTAATCCTAAGCTTGTTGCAGTAGTTGGTGAACTTTGTAGAACAGAATTCCCCCCCACGATCGGTACGAAGTTTCTTCAACTGAGTTGTGTTCTCATTTGTCATAAGTTTGTGCCACACTTTAAACTTTTCAAGAGCATCAACCTTGTCCCGAAAGAAGTACACCCACATCTTCCTACTATAATCGTCGACTAACAGCATAAAGTAGGAAGATCCTCCCAACGCCGTCGTAGTCATTTTTCCGCAGAGGTCAGCATGTACCATCTCTAGAGGAGCCTTTGATCGATTATAACTCTCTTTGGGAAATGACTGTCTATGTTACTTGCCCAGCATACAAGCTTCACATGGTCCTTCAATCTCGTCAATTGAAGGCAAGTCGGCTACCATTTTCTTCTTTTGCATTTCCTTTAACACAAGATAGAAAATGTGCCCGAACCTTTCATGCCAAAGTTGACTTGTTTTGGCATCCACGACAGCAGAAAGAGAGCTGATTTCGTAAAGATTATTTTTGCGAATACCTTTACTTACGATATTTTGATCCTTGTCAATAATCAAAGCTTCCGTCTTCTTGAACCGCACTTCTAGATCATTATCTGTAATAGCAGCTACAGATAGCAAATTTCTGGTGATCTGGGGTACAAAGAGTACGTTGGACAGCTTCTTGCTTCCTCCATCTTTAGACACGAGCGAGATGGTTCCAGTGCCCTCAACGGGACACCTAGCATTATTCCCGACGATAACATTCATTGGTTCTTGTAGAGGTTTTATGGAGTCATATAACTCCTTCTTGCTGGTCATGTGTCGGGAAGCTCCACTATCTAACACCCATGCACTTGTTTGATGTACATGTGCGCTAGTACACGTTTCCTCTAATACATTTGTTACAGTAAACAGATGCACTTCTGTTTCAGCCGTATTGGCAGATTCTTTATTTCTCCAATTTGGCTTTAAAGTTCCGTTCTTCTCGTCATGGATTCGTTTCCTGCAATCTTTGACAGCATGACCTTTCTTATTGCAGTAGTAGCACGATCCAGAGAACGTCTTCTTCTTTGCTTTCTTCTTGGTTACTCCTCGCCTTGGCTGTAAAGGTAGAGTCAAGTTGATTTTCTCTGCTCCTCAGCCTCATCTCCTCCTCCATCAACATGGCAGTGAATTCTTCAAACGTTAAATGAGGAATGCGAACTTGTGTATTGAGTGCTGTCACAAGGCCGTCAAATTTTGGAGGCAACACTCTAATGCACCTTCGAGCTAGTTCCTCGGTTGATTTGGCAATACCAACTGCAGCCATTTGATCACGTAGGTTTTTCATCCTACTGATAAATGACTCAGCTGCTTCATCTTCACTTAATCTCTCAGCAGCTAACTGATTCTCCAAGTTCTGAATTCGAGTCTGGTTCTTTGTTTCATACTGATTTCTCAGTATGTTCTAAGCTTCAGTTGCCTTGGTTGTATGTTGAATTAGAGTAAGGACGGAATCTTGAACACTTGTTACAATTGCACAAAGTGCATCAGCATTTCGTCTCCTCCATTCTTTGACAAGCTGAGGATCTGGAGGTGTGACCTTTTTTGTGTCATCTTCAGCACGGACTGCAACTGGTTCTGCATCTGTGCCTAACACTGTATCAAGGAGTTCGTAGGAGTCCAGAACTGTAGTGATTTTGAACTTCCACAAAAGATAGTTCGTGCCATCAAGCTTTCCTTCTGTGAAGGTAGGGGGACGGATACGAATTGTCGGTACTAAACCGGAACTAGAACTGGTAGAAGAAGAACTAGCACCTTGAGTAGTCATAGTTGTTGAGCTTTACTAGACAAAATTGTTGTTAAGAGCCCCTTAAACTCTGGTACCATGTAAGAATATAACCAAATTTTCAGAAACGTTTTAACAATAATCAAGTAGAAAGACAACACTACTCATTATAACAATTCAATATAATGCTTACAAGATAATTGTCCCACCGTGCACTCTCAAGATTAGAGCTTTAATGGCTATTGGACTTACAAGAAGAATATAAGAAATAAATACTAACTTAGGATTTATGTTTGGAGGTGTGTTGTGGACGAAAATGATGAACTAATGCATGCCTATTTATAGAATTCAGCTAGCCCGCCACAAGAGACTTTCCTATCAAACATTTCAATCTTGGTTGGCTTTACCAACCATGTTCAAAGTATTAGCCACCCATATTTATCACATGGGTGGCTACAATTAACCACATGGGTGGCTAGCATCCAAGTCAACTTCTAGGAAGTTTCATTTGGTCAAATTGGCTAACTTTAGCATTGTATCATCCCGATGTCATCTTAGGTAATTCC
Source organism: Ehretia macrophylla (assembly GCA_037974665.1). Lineage (NCBI taxonomy): Eukaryota > Viridiplantae > Streptophyta > Magnoliopsida > Boraginales > Ehretiaceae > Ehretia > Ehretia macrophylla. The sequence goes on from CM075767.1 coordinate 37,343,568, forward strand.
AAATTCCCGAACTTCTTTCTTGTAGCCATCGCGATCTCTTATGACCTCATCGACGTTTAAGTCGGAATTATTAATTTATGCTACCATATAATTAACGATACTTATTATGAAGAGGTGGATATTGACATATATCAACAGGACCATGGTAGCCGAGGTATACCGACAAGCCCAATGCCGCCCGACTTCCCCAACACTACCATGCCCAAATGATTGCGTAACCACGATATGATTCACACAAAATAGCAATAACAATACATATATTCGATAAACACAAATGAGGGACAACAAAGTAGGTCGCCCTCGTATATAATCATAATATATAAGCAATACTACAAGAATCAACCATTTTCAACCAAAAGAACCAAATTCATATAACTCACAAAACTTCACTAAACAACCAATCAACCTAACCAATCATCTTTTAGCACTTAGTCAATCACATGGAAGTCAATTACTAGCCCTTAACTCAACTTTAGCACTTTTCACCTTTGTCTACCAACACAATCCGATATACAACCAAACCACAAGTTATCCAATTCGCAGGCTAGCTATTATACACTTCTAATGTCACTTTAGGGCACCACTAGAAGCAAAGAAAATCCACTTTTAACTAAGTTAAGTGCAAAAGCCCCAAAGTCGCTTTGAATTACAACTACCAAAGCCAACGAGTAATTTGATACCATAGAAGTATTTTAGGCTCTATTCTACCTACATAAGACTAATTAGCACATTGGATTTCACATAGGAACGCTACATTACTCAGTTACTATTTTAAACGCAATAAAGTCTTCAAAATTCAATGTTCTCAGAATTCGATAAATTTTATCGAGTTACCGTTTTAACATCCCTAGAGTCCATGTAAAATATTAGATCAAGCATCGGGTCATTATTTAGTGGTCCTGAATGAATAGTGCCCATTATCTAACTTTAAAATAAAGTACTTGCAATCCAAGCATTCCCAAACCAAATGAGGCTATAATCTAGGTTCATTTGCTCCTAAATCATGCGCAAATATCACATAATCAAGCTAGAACACAAGATTATACAAAATCTCAAATTTTACTATTCAAAGCTCTCTTTAATTTAAAGATTGATCATCATAGCTAATAACAATGCTATCAAATCACATAAACATGTTATATAAGCATAATAAGGAATAAAATAAGCATAGATAAGCATGGGTGATTCAATATACAACAAATTATAAATCTCAAAGTGAACCCTAGCTAACAAAACATGGAATTTATGCAATCTCCCTCATATTAACAAGATGAAGATGACTTATAGGTGCTCTAGGTTGCTCAAAACCCCTCCAAACCCAAGCTAGAAGGTCAAACTTTGCAAGATGATTGAAGTTTTCTTCTCTTTTCCTTGGCTTCTAGCCAATGGGTTCTATGGGGTGGTGGTTGGGTTTCTGTTTTGTTTTTCCTAAGTTATTGTGTGTATATGTTTATTATAATGTATGTATGATATATGTATAATGTTAAATTAGTCCAAAATGTGCAAAACTAGGCTTAATTAAAGTCCAAAAGTCCCTTTTGAATTAACTAGCCTAATTAACTATCTTATCCAATATTTTTCACTATTTACTCAGACCGAAGACATTTTCTAAACGCGTTCTCCCAACATGCAATGCTCAAATTAGCGATGAATGAATACTAAACATATGTTAAGGCATGTAAGAAAAAATATAAAATCACGAAATTAGAATGAACGAATACTAAACATATGTTAAGGCATATGTTGTCCCTTGATTGAACCTAAGAGGGGGTGAATTAGGTTATATAGGCAATAATACTACTTTTTCGATTAGGAAATATACTAGCAATGATTAATAAAAAAATAATCTTAAACAAATATGTACTCTAACAATAAAAATTGTAAGTGAGACAATTTATCAAACACTTAGTGTGCAGAGAATAATGCAAGGAGAGAGTTGAGAAAAAGATATTACAAATCGCGATTTAGTGTGGTTCGACCCCCGCCTAAGTCCACGACCTCAGCTCCCCACTTAGGATTTCAACAAACTTCACTATTGTGAGTCTTCAAATGTTGGTGAGTCCACAAACCAACTACAACGGTAGTTCAAGCTTTTACAATTAAAAAAATTTATTCCCCAATACAAAGCTTCAACCCCAACACCTTTGACAATAAATTCCTTCCTTTCAAAGTGTTTAACTCTCTCTTTTGACAAGTGTTTAAGATTAACAATAAATGCCCTTTTTTAGGGTAGATGGATACAATGAATGATTATCTCAATATTGCTCACAAATTCTTGCTCAAGTATTGCACAATGATGATTCAAAGATGAAAATAATGTTAGAAATCAAGAGTAATTGCTTTGAATCAATATCATGAAGTGAGCTTGTAAGAGGCATAAATAGGGGTTGAGAATTTTTCATTTAATGCTCTTCCAACGTTCATAAACGGCTCTATTGTAAAAATAGCATTTGGCTCTACCGGACGACCCCTACTCCACCGATCGACCGGTGGAGGGACCCTTGTCCGGTGGAGAGGTTTCAGGTGGACGACCCCTTGAATTGGAACATGAAAACGTGACTAAATTGGTCCTAGTTGCACCAATCGACCGGTTGCTATAGGGTCGTCCGATTTGCTTAAGACTGCCAGGAATTGGGTTTTTTTATATTTCGTTTATAGAATCTTTTGTAAGGCCTTTTTCAAAGATGGATGAAGTTTTCAAATATTTTAAAAAGACTTTTAAGAATCATCATTTGAGCATATATCATTTGCAAGACTCAAATCCCGGTCAAGTCCCAACCAGTACCCCTTATCACTTTCGTCTACATCCTTATAACTTCATCTTCATTCTTTGAATCTTTTCCTTGAGTTGATGGATGATTTCTTCTTCAGCTTGATGAACTTGGAATCGGAGTCAATCTTGATTCATCTTTACTTATGCACATTTAAACAAACTCATTAAACATATTTATTGTTTGTTATCATCAAAACCAAGATTTAGAAGCCCTTTAGGCTAACGATCTCTCATTTTTTTATGATGACAAAACTTATCTTAAATAATAACAATGTAAGCATAAATGAGTTTGAGATAACATTTAACATTTAATGCATTTTAAGTTTGCTTGAACCTTCAAATAAGTTTGTAAAACTCTCCCCCTCAACTTGTGCATTCTTAGCTAAGGTTGAGTTGTTACTCCCCATCAATGTATGAGTTTGTTCTAAGTTTATCATTATTTCTACATTTTTTTCTCCCCTTTTTGTCATTAGAAAAACAAGTATTTTTACATTTCATCTCCCTCTATATGGCATTAGCAAACAAAGTAAAGCAAGATATAGCAATTAAAACCAAAAGAACAAGATAATGGAAGTAGATTCAAAGAACACAGAAAATTTGACAAACTTAAACAATTAAAGTGCATGAAAAGTCTTAGTTGTGAAAGGAAAATGTAGCAACTAGGGGTTAAGGGAAAGGGAAAACATCTTAAGCATCTCTAGTCTGTCAAAAGCTTCCCATAGATCTTCTCAAGTATGGTCTTCATACCCTGCATCTCAGTGTTGACTTGAGCAAATCCAACACCAACATCTAATGATAATTTATCAACGCGCAAAGTCAAATTGTCAAGTTTGGAATTGATTTATTCAAGAGTGGCTTGGCGAGATCTTCTTCGGGAAGAACCTACACCTCTAATGTCAGTCCATGAAGCCTCAATGTTTGCATCTCTTCTTTCGTCACCACCTACATCACTCTCGCTTGTTGCTTCACCTTCATCTCCCTCCTCCTCAAGGTCATAATTTTCAAGATCATCAACTTCTACAGTTTGACTCATAAGGAATTGACGTTGCTCAATATAAACTATCTCGTTATTGACACGAGCCATATATTGTCTATCAAGGCAATATTTATCAAGATGGTGGGTGGAAACATTTAGAGGTTCAAACTGACCAACACAAACAATATCTCTTAGACAGAAAAGATGACACAAGATCATCCTATAGGGCATGGACTTCTTTTTAAAAGCCAACATGTGACTAAACATAATGTGTGAGAGGTTGATTTTTACCTTCTTGTAAATGAGATGCATCACATAGCCCGTGAAGAATGGAATAGACCTATCTTTCACAATGCGAGGCATGATGACTTGATTCAAGATATAGAGGAACAATCATTTTTCAGCACAGAGATGATCTCTTTTAGGCATAAATGTTTCTGACCATCCCGAGCCTTCCCACAATGCATCACATAGCCTGTGGAGCATTATTGTGTAGCCCTTTTGACAAGTTGGAAGAAGAGTAGATCGTTAGTCCATTAGTTGGAATGCCAAGCATATTAGCCAAGTCACGTTCACTCACGAATATATTCATTCCATTGACTTGACTCTTTAGCCCACACACACCATCATTGTCTCATTCCACCACATAGGCATAGAACTCACGAACCTATTAATCACAATTGATGTCCTCGAGTCCAAATAGAGGACACCACCTTTGATGTCTAAGCATTTTATATGGACGAGTATCAAGAAGCTTACCCCAAAGAATCTCCTTCTTAGATAAATCACCCAGTGCAAAGACATGCATGGGATCCCATAGGTCAAAGGTATGAGGCCTCAAACCAGTCTTTCATTTCTTGGATGCTTGCCTTGATGATGATGCCATGAGTAGACAAGAGAAATTACAAGAGAAAGCATGAAATTTTGGTTGGGCATTTCGTCGAACACTTGGTGGGCAAGAGAAAATTTGAAAGGTTTTTGACAAAGAGTTGAAGAGAAAGAGAAGCTTTGGAGTTTGGTTATGAAGATTTGTTGGATTAACTCCCTCTATATGGTTGAATGAGGAAGTTGAAAGGTTTGTACTGTTAATGGTGATTTATGAGGTTTAATGGAGAAGATGAAGGGTTGTGTTGAAGAAATAAAATGAGTTATGAGTGTTAAATGAGGGTTTTAAATGTTGTACCCGATAGTGCAGTGACCGGACAAGGGTAGCGCACCGGTCGACCGGTCGACCGATGCCAGTACCCTCTTTCGCCAGAGGCACTGCCATCGGACGAGGGTACATACTGGTCAACCGGTGCCAACCCCCCATTTGGTGGTGCACTTTTTGCCAAAAAGTGCATCTCACTTAGAAAACTTCAAGTTTTTGCAATTTTAACTCATTTTAAGCATGCCCAATTCCCTTCTAATCATGCAAAATTGATTATCATTCAGAGGTTAAGTAAAATATCCGCTAATTGATGCAATGAATCAACAAATTCAAGTACAACATCCCCCTTTTGAACATGATCTCTAATGAAATGATGCCTAATTTCAATATGTTTAGTTCTAGAATGATGGATGGGTTTCTTAGTGAGATTAATGACACTTGTATTGTCGCATTTAATAGCACATTATCGTATACAAGACCATAATCAAGTAAGTTTTGTTTCATCCAAAGAATTTAGGCTACGCAATTTCTGACATATATATATTTAGCTTCGGCTGTAGAGAGAGCTATACTATTTTTATTTTTTACTAGACCACGAGATTAATGAATGTCCTGAAAATTGACATCATCCACTAGTACTCTTTCTATCTACACGATCTTCAGCATAATCCGCATTCGAATAGCCTATAAGTTCAAATAATGTGCCTTTCAAAAAACCACAATCCTAAATCTATAATCCCCTAAAGGTATCTAATTATTCTTTTTACTGCATTTATGTGAGACTCTTTGGGACAAGATTGAAAACAAGCACATAAGCACACAACAAATACAATATCGGGTCTAGAGGCAGTTAAACAAAAAAGGCTTCTGATCATACCTCGATATTTCTTTTCATCTACCTTATTACCTTTCTCATCTTTGTCAAGTTTGATTGACGTTGACATTGGTGTACTCATTTCTTTTGCTGACTTAAGCCCAAACTTCTTGATAAGTTCTCTAGTGTACTTGGCTTGATTGATGAAAGTACCCTCTTGTGTTTGCTTGATTTGAAGTCCTAGAAAGAAATTTAATTATCCCATCATACTCATTTCAAATTCCTTGTGCATACACTTAGAGAAATACTCACAAAGAGATTCATTAATAGCACTAAAGATTATATCATCAACATAAATTTGTACAAGCAATATATCTTTGCCTTTTGTTTTAACAAAAAGAGTAGAATCTAATTTGCGTCTAGTGAACCATTTTTCAAGAAAATAATTACTAAGCCTATCATACCATGCTCTAGGTGCTTGCTTGAGGCCATACAATGCCTTATCTAGTTTATATACATGATTTTGCAAATTAAAATTCTCAAATCCAGGTGGTTGTTTCACATAAACTTTTTTCTTGAGATAACCATTTAAAAAGGCACTTTTTACATCCATTTGATATAATTTAAAGTCCATATAACATACAAAGGCAAGAAGCATACAAATATATTCAAGTCTAGCTACGGGAACAAAGGTATCATCATAATCTATGTCTTCTTCTTGATAATACCCTTGAGCCACTAGCCTAACTTTGTTTCTAGTTAAAACCCCGAATTCATCTAGTTTATTCCAAAAAACCCATTTTGTATCAATTATAGGATAATCCTTAAGTTTTTCAACTAGACGTCATACTTCATTTCTTTCAAATTGATTTAATTCTTCTTGCATGGTAATTATCCAATCTTCATGATTTAAAGCTTCTTTAACATTTTTAGACTCTACTTGGGAAAGAAAAGCAACATGTTCACAATAAGCATTTAGGTTGGAACGAGTTCTTACTCCCTTGCAAGGATCACCAAGAATTTGATCATTTGGATGATCTGTCACAAACTTCCAACACCTTGGTAGATCTTCATTTGTTGTAGCTTTTTGAAAATTTTGCATTGGTTGTTCATTGTCTTGTGGATTTGCTAGAGTTTCACCATCATTTTAGGTTTGTGTTAGAGATATGCCCTAATGCTATATAGTTAGATGACCTATATAGGGCATTTTGATGTAAATCTGATTGGCATGTTAAATAGATGTTCATATTCTCCGTTCAATTATATGAATGTGTCCTTAGTATTTTTTTTGAGAAGAAATATATTCTTAAAGTGTTAAGAATTCGATGGCATATTTTTTCGACATGATAAACATTCAAAAGCATTTATAGTCCTTAGATTATTCAACCGGGACTAGAATAATCAAGTACGGACTATCGTATGTAGTTACCTTTGATTAACATTGAGATGTTAATGATAAAGGGTAGCGAGCGTTGAGTTACAATAGCATAGGGATGCGATTAACTTACATATAAGTGATCGTTAGTGGAACGGATCATTGAATGTAACCAAAGTGACAAACTACATGACTTTGGATTAATAGTTTGTCATTTGTGGCAAATTGTGCAAATTAATCTTTTGACTTGAGAAATTACGGCTGTTGGCTATATCAGGGGCTACATCTTGCGTTTGGACAATGCTCACTTTCTTTGAAGGTAAGATACGGCCTCTCACAGTTTAGTCTTGTGATATAGAGACCGACAGGTAATTGTCAAGACATGATCTGTTAACCTACGACAGTGAGGCGATGTCCTATGCGATCTAGTGTCGATTGTCTAAAATGAGAAATCCTCAGTTGGGTAGTTGAACGATGGAAATGTATTTTTTCATAGATGTCATCTCTCATTGTACCGAATTAGATCTATGCATAGAATCGTTTAGTGGACTTAACCATTTCACGGTCCCCACAGTGATCGGGATATTTTAACAAAAAGATCAGACTGCACGCTAATTTACAACTGTAAATAGATTCGTTGGAATTGGACTTCATTACTGTACATATTGTCATGATACGTTCGTTGCTAGCACGACACTTATGAACAAGAAGGTATTCCGGAAAATGGCGGAGACATTTTCAGAATTGATCCTTTATCGCTGTACGGTCATAAACCTAGAAAGTCACACACTTAAGGTATCATGAATAAAACATTTTTTGAGCTTGGTATTGAGTTAGAAACACGTTAAAGTGTTAACGGTGTTATTCTGGCTATTAACGGTTAAGTGGGCCAAAATCATAATTTTTGAAAGTTTTAGGGCCAAAATACAAATACTGAAAAGTATTGGGGCAAAAGTACAAATAGATTGAGGGGTTAATCTATAATTAGTTATTCTAAAAGGGTTTAGAATTAATTAATGTTTGTCTTCACTAGAAGACGAAAAACAACTTGCACTAAAAGACGAAACACAAAAGGACAAAAGACAACTTGCACTAAAAGACAAATAACAAGTTGCATGAAATTTGTCCAAATTGCCCTCCTATGGCCGGCCACTTGAAGGAGATTTGGACACTTGGCTTCATCTTAATTTGATAAGCTTGATGAATGTCATTTGGTGCAATCTCAATGAAGTCTTGTATCTATAAATAGAGGACTTCACCTCTTATTCTTGTGTATGCTCTTGGCCGAAAATTACATACTATTAGAAGCAAGATTTTTCTCTCTTTCTCATGGTGAATTCAGCCAAAGCTAGTAGAGTTATAAAAATATTTTGCTTATTGTTTTAACTCTAAATCACTTAAGCTATAGGACTTAACTAAACTAGCACTTTTATTAGTTAGTTGTTCTTTGCTTTTGGATACCCATGGACTGACTAGGACTTTTGCATTTGTGGATGAACTTTGTCCAAGTCAAGATCTTCTTTCAAGAGTCTACATCCGAGTTCCCCACGCAAGGTATTCATATATTACGTTTTAAATACATTTGTATATAATTGTATATACTCTTATGTATTTTCTTTTAATGTACACGTTATGGATTTACTCTTGAGATTTTTGTGAATACAACTTGCCAACATGCAAACTTTTAATTGTTATTGTTTCCGCTTCACTTGCATGTTTTTGTTATTTACATATCTCGAGACGATCCCGTTGCGCTCTCGCTTTTGAAGCTGACGCCATTTTGCGCCTTTATTTTGAAGCTGACGCCTTTTATTGTGTTTTCAGTTCGACCCCTTTCAAGATGTGTTTCCTTTGGATCACTTGGGGTTCCCTCATTGCCAATGGTTGTAGGTAGGATTTGAATATCTACTTCGGAAACACCTACATCATCATCATTCTTTCTTGGGGTAAAAGAATTAGTTTCATCAAAATTTACATGCATAGACTCTTCAATAAGCATGTTTCTTTTGTTAAAAACTCTATAAGCCTTGCTTCTAGAATAGTAACCCATAAAAAGTTCTTCATCCGATTTAGAATCAAATTTGCCAAGATGATCTTTTATATTTATGATAAAACAATTACAACCAAATACTTTAAAGTGAGACACATTTGGTGCTCTACCTTTCCATAATTCATAAGGTGTTTTATTTAAAAAATGTCTAATTAGCACACGGTTTAACACATAACATGCGGTATTTATGGCTTTACCCCAAAAATATGTTGGCAAGTTATTTTCATTCAACATTGTTCTTGTCATTTCTTGTAAAATTCAGTTCTTCCTTTTCACTACCCCATTTTGTTGAGGAGTTCTAGGAGCCGAAAAATTATGTTCAATGCCACGTATTTCACAATAGTCCACGAAAGATATATTTATAAATTTAGTGCCTTGGTCATTGTGAATACAATTTATGTAATAGTCTTTCTCATTTTGCACCTTATTACAAAGTTTTGCAAATTCATTGAAGGCATCATTTTTATGTGCAAGGGGTCTCACCCATGTGAATCTAGTGTAATCATCAATGATAATATAGACATATCTAGATCCACCTAGGCTTGCCACATCCATTGGACCAAAAAGATCCATATGTAATTTTTGTAAAGCTCTTAATGTGATTACCTTGCTAATTGTTTTTGAAAGATGTTTTGTGTTGTTTTCCAAATTAACATGCATCACATAAATGATCTTTTTGAAATCTAGTCTTAAGAAGACCTATGACAAGTTCTTTTCTAGAAAGCTTAGCAAGTAAATCCATGTTAGCATTACCAAGCCTTTTATGCCATAACCATGAGCCTTCATTAATGATAACTAAGCATGTCACATTTTGACACTTTAATTCAAGGAAATTAATCACATACACATTATCGTATCTATTTCCAAAAAACAACACTTTATCATCTTTATCATACACCTTGCAACAAGTAGATAGAAATTCAACTCTAAAACCATTATCACAAAATTGGCTCACACTTAGCAAATTATGTCTATGACCTTTAACATACAATACATCATGAATGGAAAGAGAATTTATATCTCATATGCTACCCTTACCAATGACTTTGCCTCCTTCATTTCCTCCATAGCTAACTTTACTTTTGAAGTTTTTGTCAATCTTATAGAAGGAAGAGGCATCACCCGTCATGTGCCTTGAGCACCCACTATCAATAATCCAAGTATCTGCATACTTCACCTTTAGGGCAACCTATCATTCATAGAAACAAATCAAGTTCATTTTGGTCCCCAAGGTTCTATTAGGTCCTTTAGTATTCGTACAACGTCCTAACACATCTAACAACCCATTTAGGTCTAAGCCATAAAGGAATTTCAGAATCTCTTCCTACCATGTTTCTAAATCTACATCGTAGTGCATTGTGACCAATCTTCTGACAATAAATGCATCTTTTAAATGATCCTCTTGATGTTGAGGCTACATGCCAAGAGGATGATGTTTTGACAAAATGATTTTGAAAACTTTTTGATGTGGCTTATAGTCAATTCCTTTTTTATTAATTTGTACTTTTTGTGATTCTTTTAATGGTAGATGGACGATTGAGGATTGAGAAACTTTCACAAAGATAGTTTTTGAGAACTTTGATTTAGAAAATGGCTCATAGCCAATCCCATCTTTGTCAAATGGTACTTTTTGGGAGCCAAAGATTTCGTCCATGGTTTTTGTTCCCTTTGAAAATCTAGCAAGATCATTTTGTAAATCAAGAACTTATTTTTCAACATCTTTGATCTCTCCTTCATTTTTTATCTTTGAATGATGATATTCACAAATTTCTTTGGTAAAAGTATCGTTTTCATCTCTAAGCTCTTTAATTTTTTTTGAAGTTCATCATTTTCTTTTGGAAGATTCTTTATTTTTGAGTATGCAAGGAGAAAAATATCATGTAGTTTTGAAAATTCATTTGTTAGTTCCTCAAAAGTACATTCATCATCATTAGAAGAAGAAGAAGATTCATCACAAGATGAAAAAGTTACCTCATCATCTCTAGCCATAAAGCACACAAAGTCGGCCACTTCAGTTTCGTTTCCACTTTCATCACCGGTTGATATATCATCCTCAACACAAGCCTTCATTGTCTTTTGCTTCCCTTTGATCCATTTTGGACACTTTGCTTTGATGTGTCCCGACTTGTCACAATTGAAACACTTAATCTCCTCTTTGGTCTTCTCTATCTTTTCTTTGAACCTTCTCTTGACTTTGTTGTTAATGGGCTCTTCTTTCTTCATCTTTTCATATTTCAAGAATTTCTTAAAATTATTTGCACGGAGTGCAAGCTTATCAAGATCACTATCCTTTTTGTCTTCATCACTTGATTGAGATTGAGCAATGAGAGCAAGGGATTTCATTGTCTTCTTTTCTTCTTCATGTCGTTCCTTCTCTTGATTCAATACAAGTTCCTCCGTCTCAAGGTTGTAAATGAGCTCATGCACCTTTACTTCTTTCCGAGAGCACTCAAGTTGTTTACAATTTTGGAGAATCTTTGATACATTTCGTTTAGTGATTCTCTGGCCTTCATACGAAACAATTCATACTCATGGATATGAAGATCAATTTTGGTATTCTTCACTTGAGACGTCCCTTGATAAGACATATGTAACATCTCCCAAATCTTGTGAACGGTTTCACATAGGGGTGTGCAGTGAAACTGTCAACCCGCCCAAACCATCTAACCCAACCCAAACTAACCCACTTTTGGTGGTTTTTTAAATATTTCATTGGTTATGGTTTAAGATTTTATAAAAACCGACTATATGGGTTGGTTTATGATTTTTAGCATTGAAACCGATAAACCCAAATCGCCCCAAATACATATATATATATATATATATATATAGGCCCAATACAAGTACTGATTTTTTCCATTGCTGCACTTTCCTTTGGTTCAAGTGCTGATTTTTTTTTATTTGGTGTTTGACTATGTTTTGTTATTTTCTGGACTACTAATATCTTATGGTTATTTTATGTTATGGGAAGTACTATTTTGAATTTGGGGTCAATGTGAAAACTAGTTTGTGGTATTTTGACATAGACACGTATATTGTTTCTTTTTGTTTGTTGTTCCTATTTACATTTTTAATATAAGCAATTACATTAGCAGGTAGTGACAAATACCAACTCGACAAACTGAAGCAAACCGAACCAAACCATTCTAATGGTTTGGAACCCGCCCAACTTTGGGTGGTTTTGATAAATGTATGGTTTGGTTTTGATTTCAATTTTTTCAAACCGAATGTATTGGTTCGATTCGAAAAATATCATTCAAACCGCCCAAATCAACCCATGCACACCCTTAGTTTCATATTGATTTACATGACTATACTCAGTTTTGTTTAGAGCACAATAGAGGATGTTCTTGGCTCTTGAGTTCTTGGTTATCATGATAATGTCTTGATCATTGAACTCACTTCTTTCCTTGGGCACTTGGATGGTTTTGACTTTTTCCGCTCCACTTGAACTTGAACTGTCTTTGACCGTCACTTCCTTCATTGGAACGTAAGGACCATCTTTTACCAATGACGATCATTAGAAGAAGAAAAAGAAGATTCATCACAAGATGAAGAAGTTACCTTATCATCTCTAGCCATAAAGCACACAAAGTCGGCCATTTCGGTTTCGCTTCCACTTTCATCACCGGTTGATATATCTTCCTTAACACAAGCCTTCATTGCCTTTTGCTTCCCTTTGATCAATTTTGGACACTTTGCTTTGATATGTCCCGGCTTGTCACAATTGGAACACTTAATCTCCTCTTTGGTCTTCTCTATCTTTTCTTTGAACCTTCTCTTGACTTTGTTGTTAATGGGCTCTCCTTTCTTCATCTTTCATATTTCAAGAACTTCTTAAAATTATTTGCACGGAGTGGAAGCTCATCAAGATCACTATCCTCTTTGTCTTTATCACTTGATTGAGATTGAGCAATGAGAACAAGTGATTTCTTTGTTTTCTTTTCTTCTTCATCTCGTTCCTTCTCTTGATTCAATACAAGTTCCTTCGTCTCAAGGTTGCAAATGAGCTCATGCACCTTTAACTTGGAGAGATCGGTTGATTCTCTAATTGATGTCACATTTGGTTTGTATTCTTTTGGAAGGGCCATGAGAATCTTCTGGTTGAGTTCTTCATTTGGATACTTCTTTCCGAGAGCACTCAAGTTGTTTACAATTTTGGATAATCTTTGATACATTTCGTTTAGTGATTATCCGGCCTTCATACAAAACAATTCATACTCATAGATATGAAGATCAATTTTGGTATTCTTTACTTGAGACATCCCTTGATAAGACATATGTGACATCTCTCAAATCTCGTGAGCGGTTTCACATTGACTTACATGACTATACTCAGTTTCGTTTAGAGCACAATAGAGGATGTTCTTGGCTCTTGAGTTCTTGGTTATCATGATAATGTCTTGATCATTGAACTCACTTCTTTCCTTGGGCACTTGGATGGTTTTGACTTTTTCCGCTCCACTTGAACTTGAACTGTCTTTGACCATCACATCCTTCATTGGAACGTAAGGACCATCTTCTACCAATGACTATAGAGCATAATCAAAGGATTGTATGTATGTCTCTATCTTGTTCTTCTAATAATTGAAATTGGTACCTACAAATAATTGAGGCCTATTAGTAGAGTAACCCTCAAAGTAGAGAGAAATAGTATATTTTCCATTTATTTTTTCTTTGCTAGATGTTAAGCTATATGAAAAGTCCTACCTCTTGATACCACTTGTTATCCCTTGATTGAACCTAAGAGATGGGTGAATTAGGTTATATACACAATAATACTACTTTTTTGATTAGACAATATACTATCAATGTTTAATAAAAAAAACAATCTTAAACAAATATCTAACAATAAACATTGTGAGTGAGGAAATTTATCAAACACTTAGTGTGCAGAAAATAATGCAAAGAGAGAATTGAGATAAAGAGATTGCAAAATCGCGATTTAGCGTGGTTCGGCCCCCGCCTAAGTCCACGACTTACGCTCTCTGCTTAGGATTTCAACAAACTTCACTATTGTGACTCTTCAAATGTTGGTGAGTCCATAAATCAACTACAACGGTTGTTCAAGCTTTTACAATAAAAAAAATTCTTCTCAATACAAAGCTTCAACCCCAACACCTTTGATAAGGAATTCCTTCGTTTCAAAGTGTTTAACTCTCTCTTTTGACAAGTGTTTGAGATTAACAATAAATGCCCTCTTTTAAGGTAGATGATACAATGAATGATTCTCCCAATATTGCTCACAAATTCTTGCTCAAGTAGTGCACAATAATGATTCAAAGATGAAAATAATGTCAGAAATTAAGAGTAATTGCTTTGAATAAATATCATGAAGTGAGCTTGTAAGAGGCATAAATAGAGGCTGATAATTTTGCATTTAATGCTCTTCCAGTGTTCATAAACGACTCTATTTTAAAAATAGCATTTGGCTCTACCGGACGACCCCTGCTCCACCGATCGACCGGTGAAAGGACCATTGTCCGATGGAGAGGTCTCGGGTGGACGACCCCTTGAGCATCGGTCGACCGATTGCCATAGGGTTGTCCGGTTTGCTCAAGGCTGCCAAGAATTGGGTTTTTTTTATATTTCTTTTATAAAATCTTTTGTAACGCCTTTTTCAAAGATGGATGAAGTTTTTTTAATATTTTAAAAAGACTTTTAAGAATCATCTTTTGAGCATATACCATTTGCAAGACCCAAATCTCGGTCAAGTCCCAACTAGTACCCCTTATGATTTTCGTCTCCATCCTTATAACTCCATCTCCATTCTTTGAATCTTTTCATTGAGTTGATGAATGATCTTCTTTCTTCTTCAGTTTGATGAACTTGGAATCGGATTCAATCTTGATTCATCTTTACTTATGCATACTTAAAGACACTCATTAAACATATTTATGGTTTGTTATTATCAAAACCAAGATTTAGAAGCCCTTTAGGCTAACAATATATTTTCAATCAAAACAAAATAGATCTTGTACAAACTTGTAATGTATTTGTTATTATTAATTGTTATGTTTTAAATGAACCTAACTTTCTATGAATATGGATACTTCGTAGCCCCTTCGTAGCCATTGACGACCAAAGGGCAACCAAAATTCTACTTTTTGTCGTCATTTGGTGGCTAATGGCCACCACGAGGCTACGAACTATCATGCAAAAGATAGAATTTGTTAGATATAATCAAGTCTTTTGTTTTAATTAGCTCTTCTAAGCTAAATATTATATTTTATTATAGTTGTTCTTCAATTTACACTAATTTTTTATGTTAGTACAAAATTAGAATTTGATTGGTATGTGAAAAAACTAATGACAATGATAAAATCTTTATTGTTTTTCACTTTGTATTTCATTAATCCTACTTTTATTAATTAGAATATAGAATTATTAATCATTAATTCATTTTTATGCTCTTATATCTTAAATATGTACAACTTCATACCATTAAGTAAACCTTATAATATATTTTCAATCAAAACAAAATAGATCTTGCACAAACTTATAATGTACTTGTTATTATTTATTCTTATATTCTAAATCAACCTAACTTTCTATGAACATTGATACTCTGTCGTCTCTTCGTAGCCATTGGCGATCAAAGGGTGACCAAAATTTTACTTTTTGTTGCCATTTGGTGGCCAATGGCCACCACAAGACTACAAACAATCATGCAGAAGATAGAATTTGTTTGATATAATTAATTATTTTATTTTATTTATTTAATAACTAATTTAGTTTTCTTATAATTTCTTATAATGTATGGGTCTCTCTTTTGCGACCTAAGAGAGACAATTATTTATTTTATTTTTTGTCAATTTATTTTTTTATAATTTTTTGAAGGAAATATTTACGTTTTTGGTCGCCATTTGGTCTCTATGTAGCAACCAAACGGAGACCACATTTACACTTTTTTTATTTATAATTATTTTTTCTTATTTATTTTTTGTAATTAAATTGTGAACAAAAATTAATGATAACAGTGGCCATGTGGTCGACATTTGATGACCTAATGGTGACCAATATCTAATTAATTAATAACTATCTTTTATTGTTGCTATTTTGTCGCCGTTTAGATACCAAATGACGACCATTTGTAATTTTTTTTGGAAGAAATAATTTTCGCGCATTTTAGCTACCAAACGGTGATGAAAGATTATGTTTCATCGCCCTTTCGTCGCCAGTCCTTGCAAATGGCTAAGAAACATTTTTTCATCACCATTTTTTGTAACCTCAAGGCTGTTTTCTTGTAGTGAATGCAATTAATCCCTCTCTAGCAGTTTAAATTTTTAGATGAGATGGTAACTTAATAAGACTAAATCTTGCAGGTGAGAATGAGATTTTACCTTCAAATATCTTGAATTTTAATAATTTCTTTGCATTGGAGTTGTTGGGACGTGGTCAAATATGCACACATCAAAGCTGCGAAAATAACATAATATTTGAAAATCTTAATATCCAAAAAGAAAAAAAAAAGAAAAAAAGAAAAAAAGAAAAAAAAAGTGTGATAGAGAGAAAGATAATTAAACCTTTGATATGTATAGCATTCTACATTGAAGAGTATGTTAAGACTTCAATTAGTTTAAATTTTTCATGGTAGTTTAATCATCAACCAATTTTTCCGAATATTTCTATTACTTTTTTTCCAAATTGAGGAACTTGATATTAAATGATCATGCCTTGCTCTGACGTGAGCAATACAGTTCGACTTATAACATGAGCCAATATATCACTAATCTTAGAGATTCTCTTGTGCTCCAAGCCAATGCATCAAATGCACTTAAAGGAAAAGTAAGCTGCTCATTAAAATCTGCAATATTGCACAGATTCAAAATTGAGGTGCCAATTTTTACAGGAAGAGGCTTGGAATTATTGTTCAGCCATTATTGTTATTTATATCGCCTTGGAAATAACGGGTTCGTGACAGTTAAAAAGTAATGTGGGTAATAATTGGCATTGGCGATCTCCAGGACAAATGAACATCATAGGGCAAAACAAGGGTTGTGTTTCTTGAATTGCTAGGATTTGATTGACGTGGACGTAATTTTTGTTTTTTGGATGACGGTAAACACTTTGAAAAGTCTTTCATGCTCACACCAAATTTCAAACACATTTCAAAGCAAAGATCTATCTCAATCCAACATGATTTATATATAGACTCAATTTCCGGGCAAGTAGTAGAGAAATGATAGATTCAATTGCTAATAAATTTTTCTTCAAATTTCTTTATGGGAAATTGTATATCCCTCACATCAAGCCATTGCTTTAGTCTTTTTGATTATCCATTCTGCATGATTACACTGTCTGCGGCTCTGCGATCAGAACTTGTTATTACCCCAAGCATGCATATCAACTTTTCTTTTACTTTTTTTGATTGGGCATATTTGCGTCCTCTCTTTTCTAATTTGTATCTCCTTTCTTGTGTTAAGGCTTCTTTAGTTTCGTGTTAGCAGTAAGTGCTTTTAGTGTTCGATAACACAAAGAATTTATGTTCACATGGTTTTGTCTGTTGTAGGGTTTTAGGGTTTTAGGGTTTTAAAGAATGGGTGTTTAGGTTGTGACGGTAGATAAAAGTCTAAAGTTGTTGTGAGGTTGTACTTACAAGTCAGAAAAGGAGTAACTAGTCTACTAATTAAAGCTTTTGGGGTTCACTATAAGTCCCATCAATACTAAGCTAATGGCCTCTCAAGTGGAATATTTGTCTTAATTTTATTGTCATCATGCTTGCTATTTTAATTAGTGGAAAATTCAATATAATATCAAAATTACTTTCAAAATTATTCAATTAGTAAAAAATTAACTTCCAAAATTAGCATGTTTAACATCAAAAAGTTAATTAAGATAGTGAAATTACAACCTATGGAGTAACTCGTGCAATCAAAAAGGGATTTCTTTACATTTCTTTTATCTATAACACTCGGAGTTTGTCTCACCAGATTAACAGTGACTTAGCAAAATTTTTGTACCTGTGTCTATAATTAAGCTTGTAAACAAACGCTTCATTCAATTAAAAATTCACATAAATCAGTGAAATGTGTGTTGAATAATTTGGTTAGACATATTAATTCGGTACCAGATCATTTTGGTGGTTTCTCATAGTTTCTTTATGAATTTCTGATATATAATATGGAATATTAGAAAAATAAACTACTTATATTATCCAATATTTCAAATGATCACAACCAAGCTTGGGATGGTCCAACCTTTTTGGAACCTCAAGATAAAACTCCTTAAGATTCATCATTGTTCACCTTAAAAAATTAGAAGGAAAATAAAATTACCAGTGACAAACTTCATTATTCACCAAATACTTGCCATGATTGGCACCTAAGTGTCATTATGTTGATCTTATAATTATTGTGGTTTAATTTGATTTTTCAACCATTTCATTATTTGCCAAAAATATCATTGGCATCTAAAGCCTAATTACTACCACGTACAATTTCTGCGGTGTTTCCTAGGAGAAGAAAGGACAGAAAACGGAAATTAATGAAACTATATTAATTTTCATGGCTTTTCATGCCATTTAACTCATGGTTAATTGCACTTCGGGCAAGAAGTTTAGCCAAAGTCCTTATCATGGGACACAAATTAATATGACCTATTCATTTTTTCTTTGAGATGGTGGGTTAGTGCACCAAAAAAGTTCCCCATCCTTCTCATATTTTATAAATAGTGATACTTTCAAGCATCGAATTACAGTTTGAATATAACAAGAGTTTCTATACACAATTCTTTGAAAAACGAAGGTGTGGAAAAGAGTTTCGAAATGTTCAAAAACCACATCTATAAAAAAAAAGTGTAAGTTCCATTAATTATTACACTGGTCACATGCTATCATTTTAAAAATAAACAATTTTTTTTGTTCAAGAATCACATTTTATTCAACTTTCAAAAAATATGGAGATAAATGAGTCATCACCTAACAGTCATATGCAAAACCTGCCATTTACATGAGTCTATCAATAATACTCCATAAATTGCAAAAAGCCTATTAGCGGTATTATCCATATATATATATATATATATATTTTTTATGATGTGAGCACTCAATTGGCAGAGCCCGACCACCGGAAACCAGTGGAGCCCGACCGTCGAAAACCGACAGAACCTGACCACCAACTGGTAAATTTTCGGGTACAGCGGTACGTCCCAATACATGTACTAAGTTAGTCAAAGGTGCCCATAACAGGTAGCATGAATCGAACCCGGGAGCACACCGCATTCGACGCTCACCCCTTACTACTAGGCTGTCCCTTGGGGACATATTATCCATATATTTATATTGGAGAGTAATTATTTATCTAACTTCCATCAATATCTTCTCAATGATTTGCTTTTTTGTGTTAATCCTCAAGCCATGCACTTTGCTATTACTTTCCTACCAAATTTGATAAACACAAACACATAATGTAGATTTAGCAAGGTCCGCTTTCTATTGCTTCTTTCGACATATCTAACAAAATCTCTGAATAATTAATTCTGAGTACACATTCAGATATTTTACCCTTTAGAGCGAAAGAAAGTGTTTTCAAATAAACAATTGATTGTTCAAAATGATTAAAATAAACATTCAAAAAGACCACTTGAAATTGTCGTGCTCACTCAAAAATTTCTCTGATTATTTACAAAGTGTCGGCATATTCTTTAATGATGAGCTAAATAGAATATAATTTAGGTATAAACGATAGTCGGTTCTCGAGATTCTCATAGACCTCGAAAATATATCTTTTGACTATATATGCACAACTTAAATCTAATTGGGACCTAGTCGATTAAAATCCTTACACAAGTTCTTTATTTTTATGTCCAGAACTCGAGAAATACAAGTATCAATACAAAATATTGATTTTCAGTAGACAGGTAGCCCATAGCCACGAGCTTCATGTGCCCGCAAACTTTTACTCGTTTCTAGGGTAGCCAACATGGAATCAAAAGTGGCAGCAGAGAAAGTAGTGCATTACTGTATATGCAGATACTCTCTTTTGGTGTATATGAAGAAAAAGGTCGCCATTAATTAACAGTAGAGAGCAACTTTGCACAAGTCAACACGTCTACCAAAGTCTACGATATTATATATTCGTAGAGCACATAATTTCGTAAAGCTGGAATTATTAAAGTCTATTATTGTAAAGAAAGATTAGAATTAAGGGAAATTTTATAATTATGATAACACCTTTCTAGAGAAAGAAGGCATAGAAAAATACATAAAATAATGCGAAAGGACACAAACATAAGAATATGTGTTGGAAAATTCAATAATGTTTTACTCTTTTTCTCCCTCTCCTTTTACAAAGTTTTAGACGCATAAATTATTATATGAAAAAAATTTCGAGTGATGATTTACTCTCTTATATAATATCACTCTCTTATATAATGAGTAAGATTTATATATATAAGTTTTATTAATAGGTTATTCTAGACTGATTTGAAGAGTTTTTATATTATATATAAAATTGATCACTATGACAGGCTGATGACATGCTGTTGAGAGTTGAAACTGTAAGCTTCCAAACTTTAATCTCTCCATATAGGCTACCACTGAAAATTGTGGCAAGGCCATTCGCTTGTTCATCTGAAATTGATACAATGGATTTAACTATAAAAAATAAAAAAATAAAAAAAAATCCCAAGGTGTGAAGTGTAAAATATGCTTTTGTTCTTTCAAATGATGTTAAAACCCAGTTGACAGAGAGCTGTCGAAATGAAAACAAGATGAGAGAGAGAGTGAAGCTGGAACATGATTTATCAAGAAAATATGTGTCTTATAATGATGTACAACATGTCATTATATAGGCACAAGGTAAATAGTACAACCTAAAGTATAGTACAATAGTACAACCTAAAGTGTAGTACAATTGTACAGTAATTACATTAACACCCCTCTCAAACTCAAGGTGGTGTGAAGGACACGAGCTTGAGGTTGCAGATCAAATCCTGAAGACAGCCTGGTGGATGAGCTTTAGTGAAGCGATCGGCAAGCTGAGCAGCAGAAGGTGTATACTGGAGTTTTGTTGTGCCCTAAACAACGTGTTGTCGAATGAAATGGCAATCGCACTCGATGTGGCAAATGCGCTCATGAAAGATATCATTGTAGGCAATCTGGAAGACACTCTGATTATCATAATGAAGGACTGTCCTCAGAGATTGAGAAACATCCATAACAGCAAGAAGCCACCGAAGCCAGATAACTTCTTGAGTTGCATCAGCAAGAGCGCGATATTCATCTTCAGTACTAGAGCGAGCCATGACAGTCTACTTTTTACTTCTCCAGGAAAGGAGAGAGTCACCAAGAAGGAAACAATACACAGTCATTGAACGACGATCGGTAGGATCACCTACCCAATCAGCATCAGAATAGCCACAAAGAACTAAGGAAGAGCTAGTGGAGAAAAAAAGACCATGAAATAAGGTGCCTTTAACGTAACAAAGTATGTGAATCACTGCATCATAGTGAGAAGTACGAGAGGCAGACAGAAACTGACTGACCAAGTGAACGGCATAGGCAATGTCAAGCTGAGTCACTGTAAGATAAATAAGACTACCAACCAACTGACAATACGAAGATACATTTTAAAGAGGTGTCTCATCCATCGGAGTGAGACGAATATTAGAATCTAGAGGGGTAGAAGTAGTCTTACTATCTGTGAGGCCTGCACGAGCAAGGAGATCAGAGGAATACTTGGCCTGGGATAGATAATAACCACTAGAATCAGAAGAGACTTCAATTCCCAGAAAATAACTGAGAATGCCAAGATCCTTCATCTCAAAATGCTGACTAAGAAATTGCTTGAGATCTGAAATATCAGCCAAGTCATCACCAGTAATAATCATATCATCTACATACAAAAGTAACAAATTAAAATCATACCAGAACTAGATTGACGAATAAAGAGTGCAGAGTCATCATTACTAGATGTGAAACCGAAATCTGTGATAACTGAGCTGAATTTTCAGAACCAGGCATGCAGAGCTTGTTTGAGACCGTAGAGAGCACGATGGAGTCGACACACATTATGGGGTGGATGATGATACCCTGGAAAAGGATTCATGAAGACTTCTTCTGTGAGATCCCCATTAAGGAATGCAATTTTAACATCCATCTAAAATAACTGTCACTGTTTGACGGCAGCAATATCAATGAGTGTCCGAACATAAGTGAGTCGAGCAACAAAGGAAAATATTTCCTCATAATCAATACCATACTCTTGAGTAAAACCTTTAGCAACCAAACGAGCCTTATATCGTTCTACAGAACCATCGGATCGAGTCTTTATTTTGTATGCCCATTTGCAACCCATAACATGTTTTCTCGGATGAAGTTTTACCAAATCCCAGGTATGCTTATCTTCCAAGGCCTGCAATTAGGCGTGTGCAGCGAAATTCTCAACCCGTCCAAACCGCCTAACTCAATCTAAATTAACCCACTTTTGACGGTTTTGTAAAAGTTTGGTTGGTTAAATTTTAAGGTTTCATAGAAATCGACTATATGGTTTGGTTTATAATTTTTACCATCAAAACTGGTAAACCGACCAGAAGGTTTATTGTATATTATATATATATATATATAATACATAGTAAATATGTGTAATATTTACCTTTCTCCATATTTTTCAATCTCTCTCCCATTTGTTTGAAAAAAACCAAAAGAAACGATAAGTAACTCACTCTATATTTTAAATTTCTACAACACAGTTACTTTCTTTAAATATGACTATAAGTTAAATTGGAGGTATGGTTTGGCTTGGTTTGGGTGGTTTGGTTTATTCAAATGTATTGATTTGGTTTGGGTGGTTTTGATAGGTGTATGATTTGGCTTTGATTTCAACTTTCTCAAATCGAATATATTGGTTTGGTCCGAAAAATAAAGTTTAAACCACTCAAACCGACTCATGCACACCTCTACCTGCAATTCATCAGCCATAGATTGCTACCACAAAGGGTCAGAACTCGTCTCACGATAGGTTTGAGGCTCATGAAGTGAAAGAACAGAGGAGAAACAATGATAATCAATGAGATGGGGAAGAACATATCTTACTCTGGTAGACCGACGGAGAAATGATTCAGTATGGGGTAAAGCAACAGGACAAGGCTTATCATTGGACATAGACTCATCAGAAGGAATAGTCATATCAGGAGGCGCCGTATCAAGTATGGACTGAGTGCTTGCACCTGCGTTTGTACATGTGTTTGGACCTGTGTTACTGTCATCATCAGGAAATAAGGAAAGAGAATAATCTGTGAAATATAGGGTAGAAGGAGCATGAGCGAGAAAAAATGAGGACATGGAGGCAACCATCTTATTTTCCCAAAAGATTACATAGCGAGAGATATGAAGGCGTTTTGAGATCGGGTCCCAAAAATATGAAGATGATCATAGCTAGGGAAAATACCATAAAGACGTTCATACGGGGCAAGGTTATAAATAATAGGAGATAGGAGGCGGTTGATGGTATGGACAGTAGTAAGAACAACTCCTCCCTAGAAGCGCTCTAGACAAGAGGTAGAGATAAACAATGTGCAAGTTATGTCAAGAATATGTCTATGCTTTCACTCAGCCCGCCCATTTTGTTGAGATGTGTGTGGACAAGATAAATGCGAAATGGTGTCATGTTGTCGAATAAGAGCTAGAATAATGGACTCTTTATATTCAATGGCATTATCGACACAGAGGACCTTAATACGATGTGAGAACTAAGTGTAGACCATAGCGGTGAATTCAGAGTAAATACGAGGCAACTTAGACCTATGGTGCATAAGATATATCTGTTAGAGATATGCCCTTGGATGACATATATTGAGACATTTTGACATTAACTTATACATTATGGCATCTATGTCTATATATGTGTGTTTTTATATTGACATAATTAGCACATTCATATTCTCCTTCTTTTATGTGTATGAATAAGTCCCTAGTATTTTCATTATAGGAATGTATTCTAAAAGCATTTTGAATATGTTGGCGTATTTCGTTAATATGATAAATACTTAAAGTATTTATAGTTCTTAGATTATTTGATCGGGAATTCAATAATCTATTACGGACTATCACATGTGTTGTTATCTTTGATTAACATATTGATATTAATGATAAAGGATGGTGAGCCACGTGCCATAACAATATAGGGATGCGACTAACAAACATGTAGGTGACTATTACTTGAATAGATCACTGAATATGACATGAATAACAAATTACATGACTTCAGATTAATAATTTGTTATTCGTTGTGATTGTGCATGTAATCCTTAGACTTTGAGACATTACGGTTGTCATCTATATTGGGGTTTGATTCTAGCGTTTGGAAAATGATTGTTTCGACAAACGAGGTGAGATGCGTCCTCTCACAATTTCAAGCGTTCAGTATAGTGATTGATTGGTAGTGGTCAAGATAGGATCCATTAACCTTCGGCGTGAGTCGATGTCCTATGCGATCTAAACTTGGTTGTTTAATGAAGAAATCATTGCCTGAGGTATGAATGATGGAAAATGGATTTTTCATGTATCGTCTCTCATTACACCAATTAGATCTATGCATGGTATCGAGTTTATGAACTTAATCGAATCATGGTTCTTGCTTAACGGGACAATTAATAGAAGGATTGGATTGCACGATAATCAGCGACCATAAATAGATTCACTTGAATAAGACTTCATTGCTTTATAAACTGTCTTGATACGTTAGTAGCTAGAACGTCACTCAAGAACTCTGAAGGTGTTTGAGAATGACAAGAGATATTCTCTAAACAAAGTGAATAGTTTGATTAACATTGAAAGTTTTGTCATGTTTCTTCAGTGCTCTATAGCGGTGAATTTAGAAAGTCACACACAATAGAGCATGAAGAATGTTTTTCCTATTGAGCTTGATTTAGTTTCTCTTGAGTTGTTAAAGTATTAACAATTGTAATTAGTTTTCTCTTGAATTGTTAAAGTGTTAACAATACTATTTTGTTTCTCTTGAATTGTTAAGGAGTTAACAATTGTGTGATTGACTTTTAAAAGTTATTGTGGTCAATATGCAATTATTATTAAGTGTTGGGGCTAATGTGAAAATATAAAACTGTTGTTTTCAAAATTTCAACTAATGGTGATTAGGTTGAATATTTAAATGTCTTAGTGGAAGAATACTACACAATATACATATGATGTATATATGTATATTATTACATTAGTAGAAGAATACTATACAATATACATATGATGTAGATATATATATGTATATTATTACATTAGTAGAAGAATACTATACAATATACATATGATGTATATATTTGTATATTATTACATTAGTGGAAAAATACTATACAATATATATATATGTGTGTGTATGTTTTATCTTTCAACAAAAGCTAGACAACATAACCATAATTTAAGAAAGCTTGTCTTCTCTTTTCTTTCAAAAGGGAGACAAGACACCCTAGAAACATGGGTTGTCTTTTATTTCATGTGATGAAGTTGTCAACCTTCTCTCTCTCCAAGCTCCTACACAGCTGGAAAAAAAAAGAAAGATGAAGAAGTCTTCTTCTTCAACTCTTCAAAGAGAAAAACACTATGGCTGAAAAATGAAGATGAAGGAGAAGAACTTGTCTTCTCTTCTTCTTTAAAAAACGCAGCCAAGACTAATGAAGAAGTAGGAAAAGGTTTTGCTCTCTTCTTCACAAACAAGCTCATAAATCTTCCATGGTAGATCTAGCACAAAAATAGCCATGAAGATGGAGAAGCCATTCTTTGCTCGTGTAGACCAACGAGAGCTCTTGTGGTTTCAAGATGAGGTGTCTTCCATCAAGGGTGCAAAAATTCAGATATATGGCTTCCAGGAGTTGTCTACAAGAGGTATACTCTTCTACTATCTCTTGTCAATATATATACTTGCTATATATATGTTTTGCATATGTTAATCACATGATATCAAGATTAGAGTTTCATATGAACATCATGCTTTGAATTCCAGAAATTTTTGAATGTCATGTTTTGCTTTCGCTCAATTCTTAGTTAGATGATGTTTATAGCTCTAAATATACAAGATCGTTCAAGTGGTATTAGAGCAAGGCTTGATGATTCATGTGATTACATATGTGTATGCTTAATGTTTCTAAAGTCTTGAGCACAAAAGAACAAGCAAAGTTTTTTCAACATCTCTGGAAAAATTTCTGTGCACTAATTTTACGTGACTGTTTTGGCAAATCAAATGTTGTTGTTTGGGGCTGATTTTTGGGTATGTTATCCTATAGAGATACTAGAACATTTCATCCTCTAATAATATGCATCTCCTAATTTCGTGGTTAAGATTTTCATTTTTAGCAAAATCAGTAAGTTCACTGATTCTCGCGCTTTTCTAGATAGACTGTACATTGTTTGTTCTAAAGGGCATAACTCAGTCAATTTAACTCCGAATTGAGTTCTGTTGGATTCTAAAACTATCTACACTCGAAGGGCTACGTCTCTGAAAAATTTCAAAATTTTTGGAGAACTTTGGATAGGCTAAACGAGTCAAAACAACTGATATATGTGCAGCAAATTTATGATGCACTACAAAAAAAATTGGATTCTGTGAAAGACGATTCCCCTCACCGGGTCGTCGCCAATTTGGAATTTGTGATGGTACGGTGAAGGAAAACGTCCGTCAGACACGAAGTTGTCGCGAAAATCGTTCCCCTCACCAAACCATCACCAATTTGACGACGGCTGTTAAACTATCTTCATCCCGTCTTCAAAGTCTTCCGTCACCACGCCCTTACCATATTATCCCGTCTCTAGGCCGTCACCACAGTTTGCCGTCACCAAGCCCTCGTAAGCTGGAGCCGTCCCAAAACTGTCACCAAATTCCCTATCACCAAGCCCTCACCAACCTTTCCCCTCACCCGCCCCTCACCAATGATAGCTGTCACCGAGCACTCACCAACTTAACCCCTCACCAAACCATCACAAAAAGTGTCGTCACCAAGCCCTCGCCAATCCGTCACTAACCCGGCCTTCAAATATTACAAAAGAATTAAAATTAAATGTACAAATATTAGTATATACAAAAAAATTTATAATATTGAAAAAAAATTTAATATGCTTTTTAAATTCAAGTCAAGCTCTTTTATACACCATTGTCAATTCTTACATTATCATAACACTCACATAAGACATGAAACATAAATGTGCATCTAGAACATAATCCAACATAAATAGGAAATTAGTGCTAACTTTTATTTTTCTTATTCTTGTACCGAAAGAGAAAATAAAATATGACATAAACTAAACTTTTACAACCCAATCTTCAAGTGAATCTGACACAATCCTCGTTACCATTTTTACTATCACCACAATAAGAAAACTCCTACAAAGAACAAAATCACCAACATCAAATAAGAAAAATTAAAATCAGAAAAAGCATCCATAAACCAAAAGTCATACAAAAAATCCAATAGAATTTGGCTTTAGTAGTTGTAAAGAATTTAAAAGGATAAAATAGAGAAGTTTTCTAATATTCTGCAAAAATTAGCTTAGGAGGCCTACAATAAACCCCTATTCCTAGTTCAGATCCAGCAGACCATAATAAATCCTTTATTATGTAAGGGTGTTTATTTATCAAATTCAAGATTGAATAATCCAATAGCTATATGGCATAATCAATGAGTATTTGATCAAAAAATCATAATCAACACATGTTAGGTAAATATAGTAGAGAGTGTTCCCTAAAAAATCATGGGGCCAAGCGATGTTACCCCTTGCTCTCTTACTCCAATGGGATACTTGTCCGAAAATAAATTAAAAGCACAAGCTGGAAAAAAAAAACACTACAACATAATGATGAATAAAGAAAGTATTGAAGCTTACTAACCTTTGCCATGCCACACCAAAATAGAAAAACCTCTTTGGATTGTGCAGCATCTACATTCTTAATCTGTTCCTTCAATCTTTCTTTTATTGCTTTTACAGTAGAGAAGTAATTATCTAGTTAGATATATAGCAAAGTCTAGCAGAATAAGAAATGCCATGTAGAATATGATTGATTAGTTTAACATCTAAAAGGAATAAATTTGGCCTGTGATGATGACACAGTGTAACAATTTATCACATGCTCAAACTGGATTAACAATTACTAAGACTCTTATCAAACCATAGCCATTGTTAAATTTAAGTAAATATTCTTTTTCAAATTCTGTTCAATTTTTTCCCTCATTTCGAAAAGGATTCAACTTCTATTTTTTTTTACTTTTTTTGGGCTTGAGAAAAGGATTCAAACTCCAAAAAGTATAAGTGTTATCACTCTATATGCTGAATAAAGCAAGAAATAGATGACCAATCAGAAACATGTGTGCATATTTTTGTTCAATGTCCCCAAACAAAGATAATATCATGATAGAAAACTCAATGGATGGATGCTACTGCCTATGTCCCTAATTAAATGTCCACATGTCTAAAATAAAAACTTTTCCATTTTTTGGAACAATAAACTCATATGTATCACTTCTCTATGTTCACTTATCAATTGTTTGAAACACAAACTTCCAATTCTCTTTTCTTCAACCAACATTATTTTCAACTTTTCTCAAACATCATACCAAGTCAAAAGTTAAAATTCAAATTAAATCAATAAAGCATTTTCTTATTGTGTTTGCATTTAGTGAGTAGTAGATATAATATATTACTTATTGATAATGTTATACTCAATCAAAGAAAGTGAGAAAGGAAATGTTATAATCAATTTTCGCAACATGTGAAGGTGAAAGGCAAAAGAAATTGAGTTTCTACAAGTTTTGTTTTGAAATTTACCACCTTGTTTTGGATATCAAGGGACATTCTTCCATTTTATAGAGAATAATTTAGTGAAGCAGAAAAGATTTACCACTAAATCCATATAATGGGAAAGAAAATATAATTAATATCACTAGCCCAATATACTGACAAAGCTCAAGACTTCATAAAGTTGTACCTGAACGATTGTATGGCAATTTATGCATAGGCTATCCATCTCCAATATCAAAATCAAATACTGAATATCAAAGTACACTAAATTGTCATTTGAAGGAAAAGTAAAAACAAAAGCAAAAAAGGAGAAATGCACAATAGGAAAACTACCATAGTCATATTGGAATCCATCAAGAACAAGACGGTTCATGCTATTATCAGGTCCATCAACAACTTCGCCAACCTATATCAAGAAATTAGGAGTAATCACAAAACTATATACATCAACAAAAATCAATTGGGAATCGACAAAAAGAAAGGAAAGGCCTGCAAAATAAGGGTAGTCAGTTCTTCAAAGGAGGAATGACCTAGATAATTCATTTCAAAACACAGTACTCTTGACCCTGAAAAAAAAAACCACAATGCTAGCTATTGATTTAATTTTAATATTCAACAACCAACTACCAACTATCTAGAAAAATCACAAATTACTCTTTCAATAGTATTCAGAAAGTTAGTACCTACTAAGCTTGTACTTAGAAAGTAAGGTGGCATATTATTCAAGTTCTCCCAAGTTATCAATCTTATCTTGATGTACTGTCCAGACACGCACAACACCATCAGAACATGCAGTGACAATGTCCCCATTTTCCAAAAATTTGACGAAGACACACACAACCAAGATGCTCTATGCTTTGAACATAAAATCCATCTGCAACATAAAGTGAATCAAAAATAATAAGGAGAAAAAGACAGTAGACACTTAAAGGTAAATGACAATTCATTTCGAAAAAAAATCAATTGTTAGTGCTTCATAATGGCAACAAAAGAGGAAGAAAAGCTTAACAGTCCAAAAGGTTTTTTTTGTAGTGATTCCCCCACCTTCAAAGACTAAAACATGCAAAAAAATACAAAGGCCCAGCTTGATTCTTCCCTTTTTTTCTTCACTCGTGCCCTCTTTTGCTTCTACCGATTCCTTGCTTCCTTCTATTCTAGATGATTATCCATCTTTCTTTTCTTGTTTCTTTTGGTCAGCCAAAGCTTCCCAAGGAAGCTTCACTTTTTTTTTCCCTAGTTGGTCCGATGGGTGAGAGAGAATTTGAGTGTTTTGTGTTTTGTGTGTGACCGTGTGTATGGTATGTGGTGTGTGGTTGAGAGAATGTTTAGTTAGATTTTTATTTGTGTGTGTTGTGTATATATGAGCCGAGTGTGTGTCTTTGTCCTCCTTTTTTTTTTTTTTTGCATGTTAAAATAAATGGTTGAAGGATAAGTTAACAAGTCATATACCAAAATAATACTTATCCATTGCATGCTAGATTATTAACTATGGCCTCCCCCATGCCCACAGCGACAGGTAGAAGAAGAAGTAACCTACCATATGTATCCCAAAAGCATGATATGCATATCATTCATATAACAACAAAAAATGAGATTACTACAGCATACAAGAGGAGATGCGCTATTTCAAAAAATGCTCCAATGCAACAAAAATTTGCTTAAAAGATATTAATATAGAACTCCATGTCATAGCTAAAGGTAGCATGATTTACTAAAAGAAGATAACTTCATACCTCCGGGGAACCTAGAGCAATTCCAATTAAAACCAACCATTTTTCAGAGGGATCACAACGATAATTGATTATCTGATTGTTGGCCAAATTAGCTGTCCTATCAAACATCTTTACAGGTTCAGAATCACCTGCACAAAGATGGATACAGAGAACAACTTTTAGCAAACACAAGGTGATGAGGCAATTACTTGACCAATGATACTTAGGTTTGTGTAACCAAACCCAACATCTTAGGGGTAATCCATTTCCAGAAGACAACCTACAAGATGTGTGAAATTGATATACCAACTTCATAAGCAGCAATCATTTTTACATTTTAAGTAAAAGGAAAAGTAAATGAAGCTTATGGGGGGTACTGGTGCATTTCAAAATAGAATATAAAGTTTTACCTGCTCGCATTTGATGGGATTTCAGCTTTGCTTTCATCTCAATGTTAAATATTTGCAAGTGGTCCTGAGTAGTTCCTGGAAGTTGGGCTTCAAAGGGAAAATGAAAAATTAGTCAGATGCAATCTTATGGCAAAGTGGCAAACTTTGATTCAAGTAAATACCTCAAATCATTGGAACTTCAACAAACAATTAACATTGGATATAAACACATAAAACCATTCTTAATAATCTAGTCACTACACAGAGAAACTAAAACCAACAATAAATTTCAAAAATAGGTACTCGCTATACTTATTTTCTCTGTATTCATCATATATGTTTTCAAAGTGCAAATATTCAATTACGTGATGACTATAGTACTTACTATTAGCAGGTAACATGAGGCGCAGGTGCATATATTCTTCGCACATACACACAAAGGAGAATATTCATAATGGAGGATATACACACACAAAACACTGGTATAAACACTCAAATTTCAATAAAAATCGACAAAATTACCGAAACCAATAACTCATTGAGGTTAATTCAATCATAATTCAAGAAGCTTCAAGTCAACATCTACTAAAACATTTCTTAACGGAAGCAAATATCATACGCGATCCAATTTTGCCAATTTAAATTCTCAAAAATCACATCATAATTCGATATAGACTAATTGAACTACTAAAAGATACTATTACTTTCATAAACATTAATCATAAAAAAAACCCCTAAAAATTGCTAAGAAAATTTCGAAACCCTTGCCATTTCAAAAGTTCACCAAAATATATACATACACATACGCATGTATATAACTATTAAGCATTAAAAACATACATATACACATACGCACGTAAAAGACACATGCAGCAAATGCTAACGATTGATTGGAGAAACTTACGGTTGATCAGAGAAATTTATAGGTTGATCAGAGAAATTTATGGTTGATCGGAATCGGAGAAGCTTACGAGTGCCGAGAGAGAAAGTGTGAGAAGAGAGAGAGAGTGCGAAGAGTCGGAGCTCGAGTGAAGAGAGATAAATGTGTGAGGAGAGACAGCGAAGAGACAGTGAACAGTGAGAAATGAGCTTATGGTGCTATAGCGTTTTTAGGAAAAAGAAGGAATGCTTTTGTAGATAAAATTTGGAAAAAAAATTAACATTGGTGCCCTAGTGGTTAAGCCTTAGAAAATATTTTAAAAGGGTCAGAACTTCGAACCCCTTAATACTCTTTTGAAATTACTGCCTATTTTGGAGACGGAAAAGTCCTCCCGTCTCTAATTTTGGAGACGGGAAAGGCCTTCCGTCTCTATTGGAGATGGGAAAGCCCTCTCGTCTCCAATTTTAGACACGGGAAAGTCCTCCCGTCTCCAATTTTAGAGACGAGAAAGTCCTCCCGTCTCCATTGGAAATGGGAAACCCTCCCGTCTCCAATTTAGGAGACGAGAGGGCTTTCCCGTCTCAAATTTTGGAGACGGGAGGGCTTTCCCGTCTCAAATTTTGGAGATAGGAGGCTTTCCCCTCTCCAATTTTGGAGACGGTTTTTTGCATCTCACACTATGTCATCACTGTTATGTCACAAAATTGGTGTCAACCTTTCCCGTCACCAAGCCGTCGCCGTATTTATGACGGGATGGCGACGGTCTGTCGTAAAATTCAATTTTTTTTTTTGTAGTGATGGGTCATAAATTAAGAGTCATGACTAATTGGTTTGATTTTGGTTAAGTCCAACAGGCTTAAAAATCAATGGGATTTAGTCTAATAAGATTAGATGAGGTTATTTTTCTTAGTGAAGATTAAAATAAGCCTTGGAACTCAAATTGGACCATGAAATTAACAAAGGATTTGCATTGGGCCTTATTCAACAAGTATGAACTTAAAATTGATTTTATCTAGTTTTTTTGTGTTGTTTAACATGAGATGTTAAAATCTCAATATGAAACTTATTGCAAATATTCCTTTTATTTATTTAATGTATTGGCTACATTAGTTTGTATTAGCTTGCTTGTTTAGCTTTATTGTTTATGTATATGATATATATCCCATGTTTTATGAGTTTTATCTTACATTGTGATGTTGGATGATAAATAGTGAATTTGATCATGGACTTGGTTAGTGAATGATTAATTGGTTATAATTTCATTAGATGGCGTTGTAACTAATTCTATCATTCATTAATATGTAATTGAGGCATAAGTCTCGTTTTACTTTCTTGCAATTGAGAAACTTGTAGTGAGGCATAATGTATATAATTTCTACAAGAAGTTTGCAAGAAGACCATTGGATACTTTCAAGGAGTTGGAGGTGCTTTGGATTTTTGAGGAAAATCAATAAGAAAAGACTAAAGAAGACATGTACATGTGCTTGTTTAGATTTTATTTTTGTCTTGATTTGATTCATAGGCCAAGTCCATGATCCACCATGATGTATGATTTTGCACGTATGTTTATTTATTTGCCTATAAGTGATGTCTGCTTGTAAATGAACTAATGTGCAAGGTGAGGCCTAATTAATTTAAAAAATCTTCCTATGTGCAAACATATTATATTGTAAAACGGTAAAGGCATTTATCGTTGCCCTCCACTATCCTAAGTTATATGTGTTCGATTGGGTATGTCTTGGCTAACCTAAAGGTAGGAAGACATATTCCATAAAAGTATTATATTTACCTAGCAAGCATAGTGATGTGTTGTTCTAATATCACGAGGCCAATAACGCACCAAAGCTGAGGTCCAGGATTCAAATTGTCACAACACTGTGATAGTGGGTGTAATCTAACTATATCACGTTTTCAATAATGCACCAAAGCTGAGGTTACGGTGATTTAGGGACAAAATGACCATATCTTATATAGTGATATATATAGTAATCGTTGTTAACTCTTTGTATGTATATTCCAATAATGCACCAAAGCTAAGGGGTATTCATATTAAAGAGAACTATAGTCACCCACTAATAAGTCTTTAATTAGATTCACGATCTCATTTAGGAAGTGTGAGAATCGATAAAATTAGTGGAGGTATCTTTTAATTAAAGGCCAAATGTTTTAACAAGTTTATGTCAACTAGCAATCTTATTTTCTGCATACGTTTACGGCTACATCAATGAACCCGTCATTTTTAATTAACTAGACTTTATATCGCGCAACTAGACCAAACTTTTTTATTAACGTTATCATCTAAGAATGGTTCTCAGAAACTTGTTGGGTGTATTATTGATGTATTATCTCGGCATCTTTTCACTTAAATTTTGTTAGTTCTTGAGTAATTTATGAGTAATTTGATTGGTTTTGTATTTGATTTGCGTTGTAGGTAATTTCCATGAGACATTCTGAATTTTGAGGCAAAAATTGAAGAGAAATTGCAAAGGATTGGCTTTCATGCAATTTGTGGATAAATTGAAGAACAAATAGAAGTAGCGCAGTCATAGCGCAGCTGCGCAGAGTCGCAGGATTTTTAAGGACAATTTTGTAAAAAGGCGCGAAAAGAAGAAACCTTATGTTAAAAGAGAAGGAAATAAACGTTTAAGATGGGAAGCTTTTTGAGGCAGCCATCAAGAGGGGAGAAAAAATGACGTTCCAGAGGGAGAGAAAGAGAGGATTTGCGAGTTGAAGACGGAGAACAATCTGGAGACGAACTTTTACCACGATTCTTCTCCAAATCCTAGTTTTCTCTATCTCTCTTATCATGTTTTATGTTACAATTGAGATTTTATTTAATTTCTTTATGATGTTCTAAGTTAATTTTTTAGGGCTACGATGTAGCCATATTATGAATATTTGATACTTTTTCATTTTGATTGATTGATGAACTATTTCATATATGCGTTGAGTATTTTATGTTGAGTTTAATGCTTGTGATTGCCTGATCAACAATTACATAAGTCGTGATTTGGTTTGAGACTGAGAAGTGATAACTAAATTAGACTACGTGTGAAATACCATTAAATCATCATAAGCTAAAGATAGTTATGAGATCTAGTGCAGTGCTTGAATTTCTAGGGCTTAATGTGTTCCATAAGTTCACAGTTATCACAGAGATGTAGTTAGCTTGCTTATTGTGATAAGTTATTGATACTTGAGAAAAATTAATATCTACCTTAGCGAAATTGCTGGTAACATAGAGAATAGACGTCAATTAATTTAAATCAATAGTTTCAAGTAAGATTAATGTTGATGAACTTGGAACCCCTAGAACATTTTAATTCTTGATTTATCATCTTTATTAATTTCGTATTCACTTTAGTTGTTAATTCCAAAAGTACTTTATTTATTAGTTTTTACTCACAATATCTCAATATTTGATTATCCGAATAAAGTTAAAGCTAAGTTAATTTTGATAGTTAATAATTACAGTCATCGTGGGAATGATATTTACTTATTACTTTATTAGTTGTTGCGATACGTGCACTTGCGTTAGAATTTACACAATAAGTTTTTGGCGCCGTTGCCGGGGACTGTGTCAATTATTAATATCGATACCAAATAGCTTTAATTTTACTTTGGATTCTATTTAATTTTGTTTTGTTATCTTATTTTCGTTACGTGTGTTTCAAGAACATATTCCTTTAGGTGTATACGAAAGTTAGGAGGTAGCAATTTATTGCCTTTCGATCCTGAGATAGAACGGACCTATCAAAGAACAGAAAGGAGAAAGGAGCTACTACAACTACCCATCATTTGCAAGGGAATATGGCTGACATCGTGGTAGCACAGGCGGAAATAATCAAGCAGTTAATCAGAAAAATCTGCCTAGAACACTGTGAGAATATGCATTACCACCCACTGGAATTCAACCTATGATTAGAAGGCCAACAATTCAGGCGCATGATTTTGCCTTGAAGACAGTGACACTACAGTTGATTCAGAATATTCAATTCCATGGACTGCCTTCTGAAGATCCTAACCAGCACATTGTGAATTCTCTAGAAGTTTGTGGAACAGTTAAGTACAATAGAGTCACTGATGAAGCTCTACGCCTTCGTTTGTTTCCTTTTTCCTTAAGGGATCAAGCTAAGGAATGGTTGAATTCGCTGCCTTCAGATTCAATCACCACTTGGGAGGATTTGGTGCACAAGTTTTTGTCAAGATTTTTCCTACCTAGAAAGACAGCAAAGCTGCACATAGAAATTAATAATTTTGAGCAAGATGAAGGAGAAACTGTGTGTGAAGTATGGGAAAGGTATAAGGCATTGCTGAGGAAGTGTCCTAATCATGGAGTGCCTAGGTGGATGCAAGTTCACAATTTTTACAATGGGTTGGTAAATTCAACAAAAACTTTGATTGATGCGTCAGCAGGAGGAGCTCTAGTGAATAAAACTGTAGATGAAGCCTATGAGTTACTTGAAGATATTGTTTTGAACAATTTATAGTGGTCAAGCGAGAGAGTCACATGTGACAGCTGGGATCCATGAGATTGATGCCATAACCGCCTTAACAGTAAAAATTGACAATCTCGCGAAACAGTTGCAGAATAATCAAGTGACTGCTAATGCTGTCCAAGCGACAGTGGTGTGTGAGTTTTGTTGTGATCCACTCTATAGTGCAGAATGTTAGGTTGGAAATCCATTTGCACAAGGCACAACAGAACAAGCACAATATGTAGGGAATTTTAATGGGCAACAACACAATCAGTACTCTAACAGATATAATCCAGTATGGCATAATCATTTGAATTTTTCCTGAAGAAATACTCAAAATGTATTGCAACCTGAGCAGAATAACCCACCACCAGAGAAGAATGTGAACTTGGAGGAGGTAATTGCTCAATTGGCGAATTCGCAGACACAGTTGGCGACTTCACAAACTCAGTTTATGAATGAAGCTACGACAAATTTCCAGAACCAATCTGTACAAATCAGGAATTTAGAGACTCAGTTTAGCCAAATGGCTACTTTGTTTTCTGAAAGAAAACAATGGAGTTTATCTAGTACTTCAGAGGTAAATACCAGAAGAGATGGCACGGAGTATTGCAAAGCGATCACTTTGAGAAGCGACAAGGAGTTAGAAGAGCTAGTGAAAACCAAGAAGGTTGCGAAAGGTGATGCAAAGAATAAGGCAGAAGATAAAGAGAAAGTAGAAGCTCAGTCACCATCTACCCAAAAGCCACCTGTGGTCGTGCCATTCCCTCAACGATTGCAGAAGAACAAGCTTGACAAGTAGTTTGCTAATTTCTGGAAGTCTTCAAGAAACTTCACATTAATATCCCATTTGCAGATGCACTTGAACAAATGCCAAGTTATGTGAAGTTTATGAAGGACATCCTTTCGAATAAAAGGAAGCTGGGAGATTATGAGACAGTTGCATTTACTGAGAAATGTAGCGCTATTCTACAAAAGAAGCTACCACAAAAGCTCAAAGATCCAGGGAGTTTTACTATTCTATGTGAAATTGGCAATGTTATTTTTAAGCGAGCTTTATGTGATTTGGGTGCTAGTATTAATTTAATGCCTTTGTCTATTTTCACGAAGCTTGGTTTAGAAGAGGCAAGACCTACTACTATAACATTACAGTTAGCTGATCGTTCGCTAAAGGACCCTAGAGGAGTCATTGAAGATGTGCTAGTCAAAGTCAATAAATTCATCTTTCTTGTAGATTTCATAGTGCTAGATATGGAGGAAGACAAGGAAATTCCTATAATTCTTGGAAGACGTTTTCTTACAATTGGAGGAACACTTATTGATGTTCGAAAGGGAAAGCTTAGGTTGCGAATACAAGAGGAAGAGGTAACCTTTAATGTGTTCAAAGCTTACAAGTACCCAGAAGCCAGTAACAGTTGTTTTCGTGTGGATGCCATAAAAGCTATAGCGTCTAACCATGGGGGTCAATTGGATCCTTGGAGGCTAGCTTGTTACAAGATGATTCTTTTATTCCGGTGGAATTAGAGCACAAGGAATATTGGTCTATTAAACAACTAACCATAGGTGTACAAGCAGTGGGTGAGAAAGAATTCTTGCAATTGAATAAGCTAAAAAGATCATGTGGTGAAGCGAATGAGAAAGCAAGAGGTTACAAAGAGAGGACAAACGAGTGGCATAATAAACCTGTTTCGGGAAAAGATTTCTCTCTTGGGCAACAAATACTTCTGTATAACCCACCGATTCCTGAAAAATGCAAATCAACATGGTCTGGCCCTTTTGTTATGACTAAGGTGTTTCGCTATGAAGCTATCGAAGTCAATCATCCAAAGAAAGGGACGCTTAAGGTCAATGAACAACAATTGAAGACTTATTGGGATGATGAGTTTGGTAAGCACAAGACCGTTGTCCACCTCAATTCGTCGTGAAAAATTGTTCCGTCTAGCTGTCGACGTTAAAACAAGCGCTTTTTAGGAGGCAACCCGAAGTTTCTTACTTTTCTTGATTTAATAGCTTTAGTTGTTTTTAGTTAATTTTTGAGTTATAGTTGTCGTAGCTAATTGTTAATTTTTATTGTCATGTTAGGTGCAAAAATAAGTTTAGGGGAAGCCGAGGCAAAGAGAAGTACTACCAAGTCGATTAAGGGAAAAAGTATAGAGAAATTGATGTTGGGATTGCGTGGGATGCATGATTAGAGAGAAAACCAAAGAAAATCAGAGCTGCGAAAGTAGCACTGTTGCGCTATGATATAGCACAGTTGCGCTCACGGTATTTACAAGTTACGTTCACAAAGGGCTGTTAGAAGAGAAAGAGTGCAAGTGTAGTGCAGCTGTGCTTACGTCCTTCAGTTTGATGTTCAAAGAAAAAATAATACAGCGCAGGCATAGCACAATAGCGCTTATGTAATTTCTTTTGACGTTTGAAAAAAAAAATTTGACAATCACAAAATCTTCTTATTTCAACCTAGTTACCAAACAACCCACTTCATAACAAGCCCACCTATCAAACCCATTTACCCGAACTCACAACCCACTTACCAAACCCACATAATAAACTCACCTATCAAACCCAAATTAAAAGCTCAAATCAGAACCCTTTATTCTATCACTCTTTCTCTCATGTACGCACTCTATCACATAATAAGTTTTTGGAATAGTGACGCAAAACTCCTTCAGACCACGACAACCACAAGCTCACGGAGATGATGAACCCACGGCTTCTCTCTAGATCTCCCATGCTCACATCGTCATCATCTCTTTCAGCCCACATCACTCACGTAAGTCAGTTTTATTGGTTTGCATTGTGGGCTAAATTTGAAAAAAAAATGAAAAAAAATTGGATCTGAGTGGGTTTCTTGAGTTTACAATACAGTTGTGGGTGATTTATTGTGAAACCCCAAATTTTTGACCTTATCTCGCTTTGCGTGTTTTATTCTCGTTTTGCGTGAATTGACCTGTCTATGTGCTACATGACTTAGAATGTGATAATTTTGATATCAATACTCTTAGAACATGCTAAATGTGTATTCATGAAATTTTCATCAAAAACGGAGTCAGAAATTTTATCGTCGATTTTTAGTGAATAGTATTTTCAAACACGTCCGCTAAAATTTTGAAACTGGTCTTTTTAACCATTCTAAACCTAGACCATGGACTTTAATAGACCTGTGTTTGATTAAAACGGTTTTAAAATCGGCTTAAGAATTTATTAGGATTTTTACACCGACTTTTGCGAAAATCGAGTTTTAAGCCGACTCGGGTGAAATTGTTCGATTGTAAAACTTCTTGTCACCTAAAAATAACCTACTTGAGCTATCTTGGGTGTTGAATAATTATTTTGAACTTTGGTGATCAATAAAATGCATTTAAAGTCAAGAAAACACTAAAAATACTAAAGTTTCAACTTTGACTTTCATTTAACTTGTTGACTTTCATGCATATATCACCAACACACAATGAAACAAAGAAAAACACCACATTTACACACACCTTGCAGCCGTGAAAGCTTAGGAAAAAAAGAGATTTTATTCAACTTATTTTCAAAGTAATTTTGCCTTAGAAAACTCATTTAAAGTCCGAATCTTTTCAAACCGGACTGGATTCCGCTTGTTGGGCACCTATTGCACGCATTCCTAGCTTTACTTCGGATCAAAGGTGAGAGAAAAATTCTAGATCTCAAAACTCATTTTTTGTATTTTGCGTAGAATTGAAAATCGAATCGTTAGAATGTTAATCTGATGTTAGATTATTGCTCCATGCATGCTAGGGATTATTTATATGCAATACTACGAGATTTGAACGGATGTAGCCTATTTATTATTTTTCGGGTATTTAAAGTTGATTAATTTGTTAAATGTTGAATATATTGAGTTGTGTTGATTGGAATCGATTGCCGTCGATTTCTAAAAGATTGATAATTATGTGGTAGCGCCGTTGTAATGCCGAATTTTCGATTGTGATTTCCTTGCCAAAATTCGGAAATTTCAGCCATGATACACTAGGGTTTTAGGGTTATTGGGCATGATTTGGATGTGTTTTGGTTGGTTTCCGAGGGGGCTAATGTAGTTGATTGAATGGGTGAGTGTTTGAAACTGATTTGGAGTTGTTTGAATTAGTAAAATGTAAGATATGATTATTTTAAGTTTAGGTTGTCTTTCTTTAAATTGTTGAATTGAGCCTTTAGATGATTGGGTGTGTTTGAGTGATTGAATTGTGAGTTGTTAATGGTTAGACTAGGGTTAGATTACGTGTTTCATGCATGTTAAGTTGGATGGCCTACTTTGTCATCTAACTTAGTCGTTTGTTGTTTAATTAAATATTGATATTATATTGATTATTATTGATTACGGGAATCGGGCACTTTTGTTGCTGATCTCCCAGTTTATTGATTGATTATTGAGTACGAAAATCGGGCACTTTTGTTGCTGATCTCCCAGTTTATTTATTTATTATTGAGTACGAGAATCGGGCACTTTTGTTGCTGATCTCTCAGATTATTGATTGATTATTGAGTACGAGAATCGGGCACTTTTGTTGCTGATCTCTCAGATTATTGATTGATTATTGAATACGGGAATCGGGCACTTTTGTTACTGATCTCTCGGTTTATTTATGTTAAGTCTCATTGTTGTGAGCTTTGATAATGTTGTGTCACCTCGGGAGGCATCCTGGGCTGCGGGCACAGTTATCATGGCTAATCCCTATCTCGCATGAGCGGAGAGGCCATGGGGTGTGGGTCTAGGTCAAGGTACCTCAAGATTGTGTCATTGAGTTTGGAGGAGTTGTTGAGCATGGAATTGGTGTATGGGGCTTCATCAGCAAATGTATCGTATCCTTATTGTGTGTTTACAGTTATTACTAGTGTTGCATTTATAATGATTATTGATGTTCATTGTGTGTTTACTGACTCAAAGGATTATTCCAAGGAGTTTAGTAGACCTTGCTCGAGATCTATCGGATCCTCGCTGGGCTTATTTTATATAAGCTCACTCTCTATTATTGCATGCATACAGGTGTACTTTCGCAGGATTACGGGTACGTGCCTCCTAAAGAGGAGAATGTGGAAAATGTGCCTTACGTGAATGAGTCCTATGTTCCAGAGTCTTATCCTTGATGTTGTATTGTCTTACTATCTTGTATATTAACTTAGTAGACTTTTATATGCTTTGTAGTTCATTATGTAAAAGATGTAGAAAAGAAAATGAATTAGTTGATACTGTCTTAGAAGCCTTCCTTTTGTTTATGATTAGGTTGCTAAATTGGCTAAATATGTTTTGTAATGTATATTAAGGTTTATGTATTATGTTGGAACGGAGGCGTATAACGAGGGATGATTATTGTATAATATGGTTATGATGTATGTTGTTATTTTATTGAGGAGTTGTTTGATGTATGATATTCTGTTGAGGTTGGTTTAGAGCCTTGGAGTCCTATATACTATCGTTATACTGCCGAAATTCCGTTGCGTCCTGACTGATTATAGGAGGGGTCGAGTTGGGGCGTGACATTTATGTTTCTGTGATATGTAATGGAGTGTTGGTGTTTATGAGTCTACTTTGTGTTCATATGCGCATTATGCTACTAACAGAACATTGAGGTTGTGACAATTGAGGTCAAATTTATGTTTGTTGGATGGAATCTATTGGGAATCTTGTCTGCATACTACTGGCTTGATTAAAGTTCTAAATGAGGCAGAAAGCTTTATGGAAATCTTATGGCTTTAAGGACTGTCTCTATTGTGAATCGATGTGTTGGTTGGGTGATTTGTGATTGTATTGTATTTTTATTGTTGTGGTGGTCGGGCTATGTTATGGTGGCGAGTGTGCCATTCTTCACTTGTAAGTAAGTTGTGAGTTGTGACTGACTTGTACAGTGGTATCCCTGGTTAGAACAAATAGTGATTGCAGTTGAAGTTGTGCTTGTTGGGTAGTGTCAACTTGAGTAAATTGTTTAGCATATCAACATGCCAATGACATCTACTGGAACAAGCTGTTTCGCATAATTGGAGCTGAAACATTCTAGGAGCCTTCGGACAATGAATGACATGGATATTCAGGGAAGTCCTCTGCTTTCTTTTCTTTACTTTCTCCATTGAGGACAATGTCTCGTTTAAAGTTTGGGGGTAGTTATTTGGTGTCTACCTAGTTAACATGTTCTGTTTAGAGTCTATTTATTGTTATTTTCTAGATGTTTTGTTATTTTCTTTTATATTGAATTTTAAAAAAAATCAAAACAAAAAAAAATTGAAAAACTGAAGAAAAATAATATATAAAAATTGAAAGTGGTGCTGAAAATATAAGAAATAAGCCGATGATGAGTAGCGTAAAGAGTACATGATAGTAATGAGGATAATTGACTGAAGCATAGTTTTGTTTTACGGAAAATCCCCACCTACTACACACTTAGCCTCGCCTAGTTATGTTGTTGCTTAGATAAGGATTATGTGAGTTTAAGTGAATAGAAGAATGAGCATAGGACTTTAGAACTTGCTTAATTGTCACTCGAGACGAAATCCTAGGTTGCATAGTATTAGAGAAATGATTTAGGCCATCTTTGGATCGTTTGAGTCTTTCAAGCCAACCCTTGTAATAATTGAATATCCCTAGTCCACCCTTTTGAACTTAATTAGCCTTTTCTTTCATGTGCAACTTCCAATACCTACATTACCTTGTCATGTTTCATTTTCCCAAAATAATGACATTTCTACTTGTAACATGTGATTATTCTAAGATGATTATATGGAGCTATGTTTTGTATTGAAAGATGAAAGGTGTTATGACTGGGTGATATGATGTGATGTTCTTGAGAAAAAAAATGAAATCTTGAAAAAAAAAATGAAAAGAAAAGAGAAGAGCCACACTCCTTGTAGTTAATATCAAAATGCAAGTTTGGAGGAGTGTGGATTCTTTATGTGTTTTGTAAAGGTTATGGATGAATGTTGAGGAAGTGAAATGAAAGAAAAAAGAAAAGAAATATGTTGAATAATTGTGGTGGTAAGAAGTAGAGTTGGCGGGTGCTCCATTGAACATCCTCGAATAATTGTATGCTTAGCCTTGTTTTATATCCATTATCCTACCTTGACTCTAG
Source organism: Ehretia macrophylla (assembly GCA_037974665.1). Classification (NCBI taxonomy): domain Eukaryota; kingdom Viridiplantae; phylum Streptophyta; class Magnoliopsida; order Boraginales; family Ehretiaceae; genus Ehretia; species Ehretia macrophylla. Next base: position 37,386,985 of record CM075767.1, read on the forward strand.
CCACACGTTACAACCAAATGTAAAGTCCTACTGATTTTTAATGCTATGATTGACCTACATTAGTGGAGAGTGGCATGAAAAGTGGGCCTATGAAGTTCTAAGTGATTGAAAATAAAAGATTCACATTGAAAATTCACTTAGCTTGCATAAACTCATCCGGGTACAATTGATTAAGATAGAGGTTATACACACACTCACTTGGGGGATTTGAAGTAAAATGAAATTTATATGAAGTTGAGATTTCTCATGCTTATAATTGAAAGTCACCTCTTGAGTTGTAAAATAAAGCTACTGAGGCCGTGAAACTTTACTATCCTATAGCATTGATCTCATTAGTTGTCTTGTGTCGAGTCTTTAGTTTTTAGGTTGTTTCTTTCTTTAGTTGTGTCTTTTGCTTGAGGACAAGCAAAGTTTAAGTTTGGGGGTGTTTGTTGGGTGTATATGATATATTATTTCAGCACCTTTTCATTTAAATTTTGTTAGTTCTTGAGTAATTTATGAGCAATTTGATTGGTTTTGTGTTTGATTTGCGATGTAGGTGATTTCCATGAGAAAGTCTGAATTTTGAGGCAAAGATTGAAGAGAAATTGCAAAGGATTGGCTTTCATACAATTTGTGGAGAAACTGAAGAACAAATAGAAGTAGCGTAGTCATAGCGTAGCTGCGCAGTATCGCAAGATTTTTAAGGACAATTTTGTAAAAAGGCGTGAAAAGAATAAACTCTATGTTAAAAGAGAAGGAAATAAATGTTTGAGAGGGGAAGCTTTTGGAGGCAGCCATTAGGAGGGGAGAAAAAACGACGTTCCAAAGGGAGAGAAAGAGAGGATTCGCATGTTGAAGACGGAGAACATTCTGGAGACGGACTTCTACCACAATTCTTCTCCAAATCCTAGTTTTCTCTATCTCTCTTATCATTTTTTACGTTACAATTGAGATTTTATTTAATTTCTTTATGATGTTCTAAATTATTTTTCTAAGGCTACGATGTAGCCAGATTATAAATATTTGATGCTTTTGGTTTTGATTGATTGATGAACTATTCCATATATGCGTTGAGTATTTTATGCTGAGTTTAATACTTGTGGTTGCCTGATCAACAATTACATAAGTCGTGATTTAGTTTGAGACTGAGAAGTGATAACTAAATTAGACCACGTGTAAAATACCATTAAATTGTCATAAGCTAGAGATAGTTATGAGATCTAGTGCAGCGTTTGAATTTCTAAGGCTTAATGCGTTCCATAAGTTCACAGTTATCACAGAGATGTAGTTAGCTTGCTTATTGGGATATGTTATTGATGCTTAAGAAAGACTAATATCTACCTTAGCAAAATTGTTGGCAACGTAGGGAATAGGCGTCAATTGATTTAAATCAATAGTTTTAAGTAAGATTAATCTTGGTGAAATCGGAACCCCTAGAACATTTTAATTCTTGATTTATCCTCTTTATTAATTCCGTATTCGCTTTAGTTGTTAATTCCAAAAGTACTTTATTTATTAGTTTTTACTCACAATCTCTTAGTATTTGATTATCCGAATAAAGTTAAAGCTAAGTTAATTTCGGTAGTTAATAATCACAGTCCTCGTGGAAACGATCTTTATTTACTACTTTATTACTTGTTGCGATACGTGCACTTGCGTTAGAATTCACATAACAAAACTTAATAAAATCTTAGAACTACATGCTCCATTATTTTTCATCTTGATAATGTATCAAAATGAAAAGTTGTAGTACTTATGGATAATAAGTAAAACAAATTAAATATGTTAAGGTTTTGTATTCTTTCATAGTTTGCATAAAGGTATGCAAGATTTAAAGAATATAATTCTAAACTAGCAAATGGTTTTGTGGTAAGCATATTTAATGCAATATATTAGATATAAACGGAATTCATTCTCATATTTGTATTTCCTCTTTGGTTAGTGGTAATGCAAAGAAAAAAGGCAAAGAGAGATGATTTCTATTAGCTAGTGGGAGTATATCTAAGAAGAAAATTAAGGATTGTATAGGCATGTGTAAAAGATGTTTTCATAGCCTTAAAATCGGACATTAAAAGGGGTTTTAATCCAAAGTATCTTTATAGCTTGAATGTCAAGGTTGTAAAGCTACTATGAATTATAAATCTTCTTTTATTGTGATTGGTACTACTATGTGTTTTAGATTCTAGTGAAACATTGATGTATGTGTTCAAGGATATAATCTTAATCATAGTAGTACGCTTTCGGAAGCATGGAATATTTTCAGTGTTAGCAAATAAAACAAAGGTTGTTGCGTTAGCTAAAGACAATTTGTTTGGATGCCTTCTAGACATATTTTGTATTTTAAGGATTATACCTAAATTATATTATAAATAAAATGTATATTCCTAAAGTTTGTAAAAATGCATTATGGTGTAGTCTTTATTATCTTAATGTGGATAAAAGAACGTATTGCAAATATATTGTTAACCGTTATAACTATCCACCAAATTTTAAGATCACTCAAATAATCAAAATCAATTGTAGTTTCTACATGATTAGATTTTTCTAATAATAAGATGATGATTAGGTTGGTTTAATCAACTTATACATCTTATTTATTAGAAAGGTAACCAAGTCATCCTTTGTTTGATAAAAGATTAAAACTACTAGGCTATTTGGATTACTACATGTTGATGTATTTAGAGTTATTTGTGAATAGACTCGTATAGAAAAATGTATTTGTGCCTTATGATTTGATCATGAAGGTAAAATACTTAAATACTATTTTGTTTGAGTATCCTGAAATTTTGATATAGTATCGAAATTAACAATGTCCGGTGTACCACAATTAAATAAGGTTTTCTTAGTGAAGAAACCGTGTTTTGTTGAACATAGTACATTTGTTGATTAGTTTAACTAATCATTCTATTTATTTGTGGGTCATGTTTTTCTCAATTTAATTTAATATTGAATAGTAAATTCATATTATTGCTAGAACTTTATATTTGATATAAGTTGGATAGTAACCAAGGATTAAATGTGTTAATTTTGGTTTGTCCTACTTTTATTGAAAAGTTGAATAAGGACTAGTGAGAATTTTGGTTAAAGGTAATTTTATAGTATATCCTAGTTTTGTATGATATAATTCTATTTAATGATCAATGTCTATTGATCTATTAGATAGTATTCTTCTTGAAGAAAAGTTTTTGTTCAAGAAGATGTTATTTTCTAATAAAATGAAAATTGACAAAGTGTCCTCTAAAGCTATAAAATCACCTAGACCAAAGTAATGTATCTATTCATTTCAGTACGGAATGTGTCATCACACAAGATCTTTGCAAATCTAGCAGTGTATCTTATCTTAAAAGAATATAGGGATATCTTTTTGGAAGCACAAAAATTGTTTCTGTATTTCAGATAATGATCAATTAGTTGATCCTACAATTTACAAAGAACGATATATTTGATATTGACTCCAAGAAACTATATAATGTAAAGCATATTGATTAGACTCCATATACTTTAGCTTAATCTGGATATTGATCTCCAAGATAAGGTTGAAGTTAATGGAAAAAGGTAATGACCTTTTATAGCTATATTGGTTTCTGAAACATATCATCAAAGCCAAAGGGTTGACTACGATGAAGTTTTTTTACCAATAATTGTGCTTAAGTCTCCTTTTATTATGCTAGACATTATAGCACATTGTGTTACTATATTAATGATTTGGATCAATGGGTATGAGTAATATGTGCGTACTTGATAAATCCACTTGTGGATTTTGTAAGTAAATTTTTTGGAATTATTTCGTCCAATTCAAATGAGATTAAAGAGTTAGATTTCATTTAGAATGTGGATGAACCTTGTGATTGCAAAAGAATAGTGGGAGCGCATCCACTTTTCTATGATTGCATTAATGATGACTTGGACATCATGGATGATGATATGTGTGTTGTGATATTAATTATAGTCTAGTTATATTAAATGTTCTCTATTTAAAACTTGTCGTTCGTATCTTGTGAATTCGTAGTTATGATTATAGTACGAAGAAATCACTTGGCATATTCTTTATATTGTACAAAGAGTATTTTTGAAGGTGTTCAAGAAACTCTAGTTGCATAGCAAATTTGTATTCAAAGTTATAATAACTTCATATTTGTTATACTATGTACAAGACTTGATATTGCATAAACTGTAAAGTGTTATAAGTAAATATCAGTTCAATCCAAGTTTGGGAATGATGGATAAAATTGAAGTATATTCTTAAGTACTTGAGAAGCACCAAAGAAATATTTTAGTTCATGGAGCAGGTAAATTTCGTAGTGACGGATTTACTAGTTCAGATTCTTAATATGAATCTTATAATAGAATGTTTATATTAGGGTTCACGTTTATTTGTAATGGAAACTCAGTAAGTTAGAAAGATTCTGAGAAAAACTGTAGATTCTATTACATAGTTCATGTCTTTTGTGATATGTAATATTACGAAAGAAGTTGTTTGGATCGAGGAAATCATACGAGTTGGTTATGGTTCATATCGTTAAGTTGTAATGCTTTTGTGTTATGACTAATATGGAGCTACTGCACAAGCTTGTGGAACCTAGGTCTCACTGTATGTCCAAACATTTGGAAAAGTGTTTTCATCATCATGTGTTGTATTTGTAGCCAATAATCATATAGAGATATGTCTTTGCAGAAAACAACCACATCTTTCGATGTAGCTGACCAACTAATCGTAGCTATGAATCTATCACAGCTAGGTCCTCATTTTGAGAAGATGGATGTTCGATACCATTGTATGTTGTGCTAATACTATGTAACATAACATTAGTGCAAGTGTGAGATTGTTAGAGATATGCCCTAATGCTACATATTTGGATGATATATATTGGGCATTTTGACATAATGACATCTATGTCTATATATGTATGTTTTCATATTGACATAATTAACACATTCACTCCTTCTTTTATGTGTATGAATGAGTCACTAGTATTTTCGTTATAGGAATGTATTCTAAAAGCGTTTAGAATATGTTGGCGTATTTTCTTAATATGATAAATACTTAAAGTATTCATAGTTCTTAGATTATTTGATCGAGACTTCAATAATCTATTACGGACTATCACATGTGTTGTTACCTTTGATTAACATATGAATGTTAATGAAAGAAAAGGTGAGCCACGCGCCATAACAGCATAGGGATGCGACTAACAAACATGTGGGTGACTATTAGTTGAATAAATCACTGAATGTGACATGAATAACAAATTACATGACTTCAGATTAATAATTTGTTATTCGTTGTGATTGTGCAAGTAATCATTAGACTTGAGACATTACGGTTGTCATCTATATTGGGGTTTGATTCTAGCGTTTGGACAATGATTGTTTCTACAAACGAGATGAGATGCGTCCTCTCGCAGTTCATTCGTTTGGTATAGTGATTGACAGGTAGTGGTCAAGATAGGATCCATTAACCTTCGGCGTGAGTCGATGTCCTATGCGATCTAAACTTGGTTGTTTAATGAAGAAATCATTGCCTGAGGTATGAATGATGGAAAATGGATTTTTCATGTATCGTCTCTCATTACACCAATTAGATCTATGCATGGTATCGAGTTTATGAACTTAATCGAATCATGGTTCTTGTTTGACGGGACAATTAATGGAAAGATTGGATTGCATGATAATCGGCGACCATAAATAGATTAATTTGAATAAGACTTCATTGTTTTATAAACTGTCTTGATACGTTAGTAGCTAGAATATCACTCAAGAACTCTGAAGGTGTTTTGAGAATGACAGGAGATATTCTCTAAACAAATCGAATAGTTTGATTAACATTGAAAGTGTTCAATGTTTCTTCAGTGCTATATAGCGGTGAATCTAGAAAGTCACACACAATAGAGCATGACGAATGTTTTTCCTATTGAGCTTGATTTAGTTTCTCTTGAGTTGTTAAAGTGTTAACAATTGTAATTAGTTTTCTCTTGAATTGTTAAAGTGTTAACAATAGTATTTTGTTTCTCTTGAATTGTTAAAGAGTTAACAATGGTGTGATTGACCTTTAAAAGTTATTGTGGTCAATATGCAATTATTATTAAGTGTTGGGGCTAATGTGAAAATATAAAAAGGTTGTTTTCATAATTTCAACTAATGGTGATTAGGTTGAATATTTAAATGCCTTAGTGGAAGATACTACACAATATACATATGATGTATATATATATATATATTATTACATTAGTGGAAGAATACTACACAATATACATATGATGTATATATATATATATATTATTACATTAGTGGAAGAATACTACACAATATACATATGATGTATATATATGTATATTATTACATTAGTGGAAAAATACTGCACAATATATATATATATATGTGTGTGTGTGTGTGTGTGTGTGTGTGTATGTGTGTGTGTGTGTGTGTGTGTGTGTTTTATCTTTCAAAAAAAAAGCTAGACAACACAACCATAATTTAAGAAAGCTTGTCTTCTCTTTTCTTTCAAAAGGGAGACGAGACACCCAAGAAACATGGCTTGTCTTTTATTTTTTCATATGATGAAGTTGTCAACCATCTCTCTCTCCAAGCTCCTACACGGCTGAAAAAAAGAGGAGAGAGATGAAGAAGTCTTCTTCAACTCTTAAAGAGAAAAACACCATGACTGAAAAATTAAGATGAAGGAGAAGAACTTGTCTTCTCTTCTCTTTAAAAAACGCAGCCAAGCCTAATGAAGAAGAAGAAAAAGGTTTAGCTCTCATCTTCACAAACAAGCTCATAAATCTTTCATGGTAGATCTAGGACAAAAATAGCCACGAAGATGGAGAAGCCATTCTTTGCTCGTGTGGACCGACTAGAGCTCTTGTGGTTTCAAGAGAAGGTGTCTTCTATCAAGTGTGCAAAAATTCAAATCTATGGCTTCTACGAGTTGTTTACAAGAGGTATACTCTTCTACTATCTCTTGTCAATATATATACTTGCTATATATATGTTTTGCATATTTTAATCACATGATATCAAGATTAGAGTTTCATATGAACATCATGCTTTGAATTCCAGAAATTTTTGAACGTCATGTTTCGCTTCCATTCGATTCTTAGCTAGATGATGTTCATAGCTCTAAATATACAAGATCCTTCAATATCCATGTAAAGCGAGAATAGTCATCAATAAAAATCACAAAGTACCGAAATCCCCCCATGGTAGGTGTGGGAGAGGGTCCCCAAATGTCAGAGTTGATTAAATCAAAACATGCTAAAGATAAATAGTCACTATTATAAAATGGTAAAGCAAATTGTTTGCCAAGTTGAAAAGATAAGCAATCAAAAGTGTCCTGAGAAACTTGTCCTAATGAGCCTCTAGAGGCCAAATGTTTAAGTTTTCCTATAGAAGCATGACCTAATCTAGAATGCCATAAATGAAAAGATGGACAAGCTGGTAAAGTGGTAACTGATACAACAGTGCGAAGGTGAGATGGGAAACATACATGAACAAGCTCGAATAGACGCCCAACTTTACGATATCCCAAGAATCTATCTTGTCTGAGGGTCCTGCACATGACAACCAGTCATCGAAAAGATGACACTTAGACAAAGTTCACATAATTGACCGACGAAAATAAGACTAAGAGTGAGATTAGGAACAAGATAAGTATCAGGAAATGAGGCATGAGATGTAGAAACAGATCATATTTACAAAAAGGGCATGTTCAAGTAGAGTAGTTCAGAATCACATGACCAGGGAGATGACAATATCGGCATTCTTGAGAGGCTTGATTCTTCTTTGGAGCAGAATGAGGGGTAACAAGTACAACATCAAAAGATCGAGATTTACGAGAATGGAGCCGAGTTTCTTCTAAGATAAGCACTTGAACTGCTTAGTTGAGTATTCAAAATGGACTGCGATGAAGCAAGGATGCACAGACAGGATCAAAATCATCATGAAGCGCCATAAGAAATTGGACAAGGCGGCCATGATCTTTCCAACTTTCAAACTTAGTGGCATCCTCGTTGCAATCCCAACTGGGCTCTGAGGCAGTAAGTTGGTCCCAAATAGAGTGTATCTGTGACAAAAAATTATTAATAGGTGCTTCTTGCCGCATATAGTGAAAAACAGTGGCTAACTGATATTGATGGGCCCCATCTGTAGTGGAATATCTCCTGGCAAGAAAGTCCCAAACTTCTTTGGCTGTGTTAAAGCGTCCAAATTGAATGCTGATAGAGGTAACTGAGGTGTTGCGAAACCAAGTAATGATCTGATGATTCTCGTTGTCCCAGTCCTCAAGTCATTTGGAAAACTTATCATCCAATTCATCTGATTTTTTCTTTGGTTCCTTGAGGTCACCAGTTATGATTCTCTACAATTTTCGACCCTTGAGGAAGCTGGTCATGGCTTGAGACCACGACACATAATTCGTTCCATCCAATAGAAAAGAGATTAGTTGTGAAACGTCCCCACGTTCCATTGTATGCTTAGAGTGGGAATTTTAGAAAACGGACTGCGAAAATGAACTCGGAAAACCAAAAGACCTTGGGAAAGTTTTTGTTTTTTGCGATGATTCTGAAGAGATGAGGATAGTAGCACAAGCTACCAGGATGGTAGCTCTGATACCATGTCGAAATGAAAACAAGACATGAGAGAGAGATACTGAAGCTTGAATATGATTTATCAAGAAAATGTGTGTCTTACAATGATGTACAACATGCAATTATACAGGCACAAGGTAAGTAGTACAACCTAAAGTGTAGTACAATAGTACAACCTAAAGTGTAGTATAATAGTACAATTGTAGAGTAATTACATTAGCAAGAATGATTAGCAGATTATCCAGTAGAATCTAACCACAAACTAGTAAATTCGTGAGTGCAGTGATAAGTCCTCACACATAGACCAAGTTCTTAAAGACAAAATTCTATAATAATAAAAATATCCAACCCGTAACTTTACAAGAATAATTTTATTATATTATCACTGAATCATACTCGGGGAGCAAAATATGGTGAATAATTGTAACAGAAGGCGGGGACGCCAAAAATGAAGAAAGATTAGAAGATCAACTAGATCTTAGTGACAAGAGGAGATCCTATCAGCAGGGGACGTAAAATCAATAAGCCTTTTTCAGTAGGAGATAGCAAGCATTGACCCGGTAGTCACTTGTGGCCGGCCCTATGCATACTTTTATGGTTGCATGGAAATATAATTAGTACAATCTCGTCAGTCTCACTTTCGTCCACAAAACTAAGGGTTAGTCTTGCATCCATCTACATCAATTTGGCCGCAAAAGATAATGATCATTGACTTCTAATTTTGAATTTGAGCCGTTGATGTCCACTTAAATTAAAACAAGAAAAAAATTAATTATTATATGTAATGACCATATTACCCTTTATTTTATTAAATACATGCGAGACCCACTAAATATTATATGTAGTACTAAATATATTCTTTAACTTTTTGGATTGCACTATGACTAAAATACCCTTATTAATAACATTTAATTTTTATCTATGAATTTACTATTATAACCTGTTAGGACCCACTTTATATATTATATGTAGTGTTGAATGGCTTTTTTAACCATTTTCATTACTTATTTAACCATATCTCCGTATTTACTGTATATGAAGGTTCAATTACTGTAAGTACTATTTCAATTACTATAAGTACTATCTCAATTACAAATTGTTCGCTTTTTCTTTTTTTCCTTTCTTAAGATAGTTTATTTGTGCTACTTTAGTCAAAATATGATATGAGGAATGTTATATGTCAAGCCACATTCGCTAGCCATTAACCATATCTGAAGTTTATGGTATATGAAACTTCACCGGCCACTTAACCATATGTGAATCAATGGTATATGAATACTCAATTACTAAAGATACTATTCCGATTGCATATTGTTCATTTTTTTCATTTCTTAAGATACACTATAACTTTTTTAAATTAATAGTATTAGGATCACTAATTTCTATTAACTTAGCGTGATATTAATTTATTGATAAATTAATAATTATTAATTTATAAAGGTAGACATGCCATTAATAAATTGAAGGTACTGTTAAACTGAATTGTAATATCGCACATCGGTGAAATATATTGTGATTGTATGGTTTATAAGTGGGTGTTGCATATATAAGGAATAACTTAGGTTAACCATTTTGGGTCAGTAGAAAAGAGGTCTAAATAGTTATTTTTTATACCTACAACACTAGTCGTACTTGCGGGTCTGGAGTTCTAAGCTCGGATTCAATATATATATATATATTAATTAGATAAAAGTCCTTAGAACACCATTTATAGATTCTATCCTTAGGAGTAAGAATATTAATAACAACAAGTTGTCCCCGATCATAGGATAAATTAATTTGGTGTTAGCTTATATGAATAGATTAAATTAGAGTCTACTAACCAAATAATATGAGATATTAATTTGGATGATTAGTCGTACTTGTTAGTGAACAGGCGACTGGACTTGACCACCAATATAACGAAATACATGGATCAGCCAATAATTCATTATATAATATAATCATGCAATTAATCCTCAAACTTGAAACATCGCAGTTATCTTATGATTAGAGATACCATAATTTGCTAGTACAATTAATCTAGTCCTAATCATGGATTAGACAATGTATTCAATGGTTATGATCTATTATGTCATGGAGATAGGTGTGTATAGATACGAGATCTGTCAATTAGGGATCCTATGCGATCTATTGATCGAGTAATTAGAAAATTCTTCACCGAGGTAAAATGGTGGAAGTTGTTTCACGCATTAATTATAAGTTACTGATTAAATAAATTATGAAATATGATTGCGTAATAAAGTTTGATGACCCTATCTACAACTCTGACTCAATCGGGTTGATTTAGATAAAAGGATTCGATTGCGTGGAAATTACTTAAAGGGTTCGTATACTTGTACTTCATCTTTAATTGATAATCACGATATAATAATAAGGGGTAATTTTGTCATATTATATAAGTCATTTCCATTACTACTTTAGTATATTGACTACCAAACATTGGTTTAGAATCAATATATTTATTCCTATCTTTATTTGTACAACATATCAAACATATCAACATACTGTAATTTCTCTTTCATATATAGAGCTCGGTACATTTTGAATAGAATGTCAGGATATCACCCTATCATCCATAAACCTCTACGTTTTTTAGTGTGTGACGAACCCAAGATGATAAGGGCGGGTTGGATGATGATGATGAGCTGAAAAAACAAAGAATGCAATGGTTGTCTGTGATGTACATATCATGAATTTGTTTATCTTTATTTTATTTTAAATGTCTAATTAAATGTAAAAAAAGTACTTTAACTATAATATTATATAATTAATTTTATAACATGTCAAATTTTGAATTTACAGTTTTTTTTTCAAAGGGAGGTCTAAGATCAAACATATTTTGTTATATTTTATGTATGGATATGTTAAGAAGATATCACGAACAAGCACAATTCCAAACCCATTTTAGTAATTTTTTATACCTAAAGACTAATTTTATCTTTTCTCACTTTTTTTTTTAATTTGTCGGAACACCCTTTATCAATTTCACATAACTGAGACTATTTTAGTCTTTTGCAATGCTACTATTTTTTTATTATTTGTACCTTTTAGTCATCTTCTTATTATTTTTGTCTTTATATAATATTATTTTATCTATATAATATTATGACTAACTAAAAGGTACATTAGACAATTTGGTTTACACTAATTACTCACTTTTTTTATACATTGCCATGTGTCACAATTCTATTTTGATGTTTGTCTTATCCTTTGCGGCTCTTTTGAAGTAGATGGGTGCAAGATTTTTCCCAAAACTAAGTACCTTAAAAAGTATTATTTTATATTCACCTGCTGAAATGGGAGTGTTTGAGAAGACTTTCAGAGCTCATCTATCTATCAGGTTAAACCTTATGGTCGAGTGTAAAACATAGAAAAGTGAGATATTTTTTTTATTATTATTATTTTACACATACTTCTGTTGCGGCTAGTTTGTTTTCATTTAACAAAAGTACTTCAAGCTCCGGGATTATGGTTCAACACTAATAAAAATAAAATTATTTTTATAAAATTGTGGATTTGACACTTACAATGATATTAAAGTATGTTTTTAATTGACATAATGTATATGTAAAAATGAATCACTGACTCAAAATTTATTAATTAATAATTAAATTTTGTTAAATAATTTAATAATTAAACACCGCTAATTAATTTTTCACGTAATCCAATAAGAGAAGTACTTCAAATACATGTAAATAAATGATCTTTGAGAATCGTCCATTGATGGAGTAATCAAGTTGCTCTGGACTCTAGCTAAGTCATTTCATAGAAAACCTAATATAATATTGATTCAGATTAATTCAATATTGTTTTGTTTATTTGTTCTCAAACCAAAAGCTGATTTGCTTTTTCATCTGTAGTTCAAGTGTCACTTATAAACTAATCCCTTCTAACGCCATTCACCCCCAACCATGAAAGGAGAGAGAGTTTAATGATGAAACATAATCGGACCCTTGGAGTAGTATGTTGAGCAGACTACCTCAGGCGAATAATCATCTATTTGGTAGGATAGGGTAATCTTATCATGAGTTTGTCGATTGTTATTCACTTTTGGTAGATTAGTCAATTAGAATGATTTTTTTGATAGTTTATTTAAAGATATCCGATAAAATTTCAGTTGAATTCGAGTTCGTCTCCAATAATTCAAGTAAAATAATGTCGCCATGCAGGCTTGGACATGGGCCTCAGGCCTTTAGTGGCCTATTACAGGAGTAGATCACGATCCGTGGTGTGGTACGTGGGCTTGGGCATAAATTACGCATCGATACGGGTCATTTGACCCGTTACGGTAGAATCATGGGTTCAAACCCATTTTTAACGTCAACAATTACTGGTCATACTAAAATGGACAAGCATATTTACATTTATGATAAAATTAGACCATGGCCCGTAAAATCAGCTTTGATATCATTGTAAAAAAACATTAAATTTTATCTGATTCAATTAGTATTAGATAAAACAATACAAATAGAAGTACTCGTAATTTATACATTAATAACTAGGAAAATTCTCTAACACTAAAAATAAGGGGTGTACAGTGCAGCACTGTAACATCTAACGGTTCTTTACCGGTTCTGCAACCCAAGAGAGACAACTTCTGAGATGCAAGTGGAAGTACCATCATGGAGATGCAAATGCAAGAAAGAAAGAATGCTGAGGCGAGGCTTCTGATCCCATAATAAATTTTTGGGGGTTCAAAACTGCAGCCTTCTCTTCCTTTGTTGGAAGTTCGTACACAAAGCATATCTCGATTAATTCATGTGTCGCAGAGCATCAAGATTCGCATACCCAAATAGGAGCAACCTTGTCTATCTCTTGTTCCTGCAATTCCAAGTATATGAAAATTCATTGATGCAGCCTTTCATTGATCTAGGGTATAATATTTTTAGGGTGACAAATCACTTTTTCTTCTTACTTCTTTATCTTTATTATTTCAACTCTCTGAAGAACGGATATATTTAAGATTCCTGTTCAATTCGAGCTAAAATAGATAATTTGGCACTAATATATGAATAATTTTTTAAAATGAGAATTAACTAATTTTTCAAACAAAAAATACTTTTAAAATACATATATTTTTTAGCCTGAGTTATGGTATGCCTGTTCACTATCGACTGATTGCGTAACGATGTTTCTCAAGTTTGACAAGCAAAACTCGGAGTAGAAAAGCCAAAGTTTGCATTCGTAAGCCAGATAATTTTTAAGGGAAGCAGATATTTGCTTCATAAGGTTAGTTGTTTGATTTCGTTCTAAATCCATCTGATTAACATGTTTCGTAATTGTGATAATTAGATTAGTCCATTTGAATGATAATCATTAAGTGATAGGAAGTTAATTGTTAAAATTGGCTGCAACACAGTTTCCCCTGCTGTCCAACTGCTTGCGGCTGCAGAGGCTTTGTTCCGAGAGCCCCGAATCGTCCCAACACCAAATAATCCAGCTACCTTATTTTCCTAGTGGGGTTGAGGCATTTGAGTTGTGTGCAAAGTTCTGTTATGGTATCACGATCACGCTTAGCGCTTATAACATCGTTGCAGCACGATGCGCGGCAGAGTATCTTCAAATGACAGAGGATGTGGAGAAAGGTAATCTAATATACAAGATTGAAGTGTTTTTCAATTCTTGCATACTCCAAGGGTGGAGGGGCTCAATTGTGACATTGCAAAGCACGAAAGCATTTCTACTGTGGCCTGAGGACCTTGGAATAACTAGCAGATGCATTGAAGCCATTGCTTCTAAAGTTTTGGCACACCCCTCTAAGGTGAGCTTGTCATATAGTTATTCAAGAAGAAGTAGGGATGATATATCGGTCAATGGATCGGAAAGCCAGAGGCATAAGCCTACAGCTAAGGGGTGGTGGGCTGAAGATATAGCGGAATTGGGAATAGACCTGTATTGGAGAACGATGATAGCCATTAAGTCCGGTGGAAGAGTACCTCTAATCTCATTGGTGATGCATTGAGAATTTATGCATCTAGATGGCTTCCAAACATATCGAAATGCAGAAATCTTGAAAAACAAGAAGAATCAGACCATGAGTCAGATTCGACGGGGGAAATCACTTCAAAACATAGGCTGCTCTTAGAATCGATCATTAGCTTATTACCAGCAGAGAAAGGCTCTGCTTCTTGTAGTTTCCTCTCGAAACTATTGAAGGCAGCCAACATACTACGAGCTTCTCCCTCTTCAAAGATGGAACTGGCAAGAACAATCGCGCTTCAGTTGGAAGACGCTACAGTTGGTGATCTATTAATACCCTCTCTGGCCTCCACAAATGATACACTTTATGATGTTGATATAGTTATTACAATATTAGAGCAGTTCATGTTACAAGGGCAGAGTCCCCCAACAAGTCCTCCTAGAGTTAAGGGTGAGTTCAAAAGGAGAAGGTCTCGGTCAGCCGAGGATGTTGATTTTGAGTTCCAGGAGAGTAGAAGATCCTCCCCTCGGCATCACATAGCTCCAGAATGAAGGTGGCAAAGCTTGTGGATGGCTATCTTTTGGATATAGCCCATGATGCCAATTTACCTCTGTCAAAGTTTATGGGCATTGCTGAAGCCATTCCAGAGTTTGCCAGGCTTGACCATGACGATCTTTACCGAGCTATTGACATTTATCTCAAGGTATGTTACAGAAATATTCTAAAAAATGTCCCATTTTTGTTCGTAATATTATCATCCAATCATTTTGGATTCTCGACTTAAAATTTCAAAGAAGTGGTTGGACAATCTTGTTCAAAATTAGGAAGAGGTCACCATCGTTTCAGCACATAACTAACCTCTTTGACCTTTAGCTGTGTGCTGTTAATCTCTGATTGTGCTACTTAACATTTTTTATTTGGTAGAATTGTATCGGCAGTACACACACCTTTTTTGGTATGATATGAACGTATTTTGCAGACAAAGACATTGATAACTATTGCGTACGATTCATTTTTAGTTTCCATGGATCAATGAGCTAGCTAGTGTTGGAGATTTTGCTTATTTTTATGGAAAAAGTCCTCTATCTATATATTCCCATTCCCGATTACTAATCAAGAATCCTCCATCAACAAGATTAGCTAGCAGCCTTTTTTCTTCTTTTCAGCCAATATTGACTTCAATCATCCTCAATGAAAGAATTTGACTGAATCTCTTTTGTTTAATTTGCAGGAGCATCCAGGACTCAACAAGAGCGAAAGAAAGCGATTGTGCCGAACATTAGACTGCAGAAAATTGTCTATGGAAACCTGCATGCACGCGGCACAAAATGAATTACTTCCACTAAGGGTGGTAGTGCAAGTTCTCTTCTATGAGCATGCTAGAGCCACCCTGGGTGGTGGCCAAGTAACTGAGCTGCCGAACAACCTTAAGGCTCTCTTAGCTTCACATGATGATTCGTCAAGGCAAGGAACAGTATTAAGCAAGAACACGAACACCCCAGCCGATGATCAGTGGAGTGTCTCGGGGCTTAAATCGCCAAAATCAAAGATCTCAACTCTTAAAATGAAGCTTGCTGAAGATGATGACTTGGATGACAATTGCCTGGATGGAGTTGGGAAACCCTCAAAGTTTAAAGCATTCTGCATGATCCCTAATCGGCCGAAAAGAATGTTCAGTAAATTATGGTCCAGCAAAAATGCAGGTGAAAAGAACTGATTAAATTTTTGTTTCGAATGGGTCGGTTATATTCCAAAGAGTAAAAATATATACTCTGCAAATTATTTTTACTTTTTTCTTTTCTAGCTCTTGAAAATGCTTTGTAATATTTAGGGAGGATTAATTCGCTGTTCATTATTGGTGTAACCTATGTAATAAAAGAATGAGAAAATCTTGAAGGCTAAAGTGAATGAAATCTGTAGGAAATCTTAATAGGACCATTTGCAAGATAACGTACGGGACCAACTCTTATATTTCCCTACCTGTCTTAGTCTCAATCCTAATTGCAGCTCTTTTGATTCTCGATCAAGTAGGTGGTAAGTGAAAATACATCTAGATAATTTTAGTGGTGTAGATTCGGAAAATAAACGGAGATTATGAGACCGCACCTCGGGGGTAAGATGCACTTATGGCTGATCATAAGCAGATATTGTGTACTTACAACTGTTCGCAGGTTATAAGTGTATACTTACGATTACCCACTGATTACAGGTGTTTGCAAATGAATAGATTAAGACTAGAAGTCAAAATGGCCATAGTAAAAGTTGATGCTTTAATTGCAGTTAATAAAGGAGCACATGCAATTTAAAATCAATTGGAATCAGCAAAGATTTTATTCAAATGCCAGCTCTTTTTTTTTTTTTTTTTTCTCTTTTTTGTATTTCGATTTGAATTCTGATCTTTTTGTTTTGAAGTGCAAATTAATTAACGTTCATCATGAAAAAAACAAAAACATTACACTAGTACTACGAAATCTTCTGTTTATTTTTTGTCAGATATGTTTCGAAAATCTTCATTTGGATCTGGTATGGTTGTTCTTTTGTCTGTATAATGCTTTCGACAGTCTGTATTGAGAAGTTTGATGTTCCTTAATGCTTCAGAACCGTTGTCCATGCACATGAACTCGTCTTTGTAGTTGCTTCTGCAATTATCACTCATCAAATTCCAGCTACATTAACAAGACATCCTCGATCTTGTCGGTCGGTTAATATGGTGCAGACCTCCATTAACAAAATGTGGTACGTACATGTACATCCACGTGGTTCACGTAGTAACGGAACATTTGAAGTGTGAACGCACAACTTATTATTCTTATACTTTGAAAATACTTCTTTCGAGTGGGATTTTATGTTTTGGAATTTAAACTTTAATATCAATTAAAAAAATTTCACAAAAGTGTTTTCGGTCATTAAAAAAAATCGTGATGCATGTACATCAGATTAGCTTCCTGTTCAGATTCATAATAACAAGGAGAATTTCCAAGAGAATAATATAATGATTCAGATGATCAGATTTCTATATATATAAAGAAACAGATCCAGATTTGTCTTCTGTAATCATTGCAGTAGCCAACATGTGGCAATAATTAATATAATTTGTAGCATGCATAAAGTTAAAATTGTATACCTTGGCTACATCATAGCACCCTGTTGAACTGTGTGTTTCGTGAGCTTTTGGTTCGAGTAATTAAATTACTAACACAAACTGCCGAAAGAAAATGTGTACATACAGTACGATATATTCTAATTAGTTTATTGTTGGGTCACACAGGCCCCCGTAGTTCATGTTGGTTGCTCGGGTAGGGTTCCCCGGTATATTTCCTTTTTTTTTTCAATGATAATTTGATTCCCTTTTAATGATAAGTCTCCAAGCTTGACCTATCCTACACAAGGGTGATTGGTTCGGGAGAGAATTCAAAAGTCTTAATTGTAATCTCAACTCACCCTATTTCAATCCCTATTGATATAAAAAGGGATAAACCCAATTCATAAAATGAATCATAAAAGAAAGACCAATTGAATTGATCACAAGAATGCCAATTATAGTATCTAGCAGCCAAAGAGGTACCCTTCAAGTAGAGTAGTAATATTGGACCTTTGATTAATTGTCATTTTCTTTTTCTTTTTTTCTCCTAGCCATCTAGTTAGATATGTGTAGAAAGTTCATTATCCTGAGAAGGTTTTTCATTATATCTTCTCCTTTCGAGTCACTCTGACATTTTGTTACATTGGATAGGGTTTCATAGGCCCCTAGATAGAAATAAAATGTTTTCTTGGATCATCAAATTTTTATCTTTTAGATATTCGAATATCTAATTTTGAATCCTCTCACAATATTATTATGTTACTAACTTTGGTTCAAAATAGTAGAAATGACTTTGGTTCAAAATAGTAGAAAGATCCTCCTATGAAGGCCGGGGTGTTAGGTTTTCAATGTTTTCTAAAAGCCAATCATTACGCAGATAAATTGGCTAACTATGGTTTGAGTGGACAACTTCACTCGTCCATTGTGAATAGAATAGTATTCCGGGGGTGCTCTTGATCCTCTTAGAGAAAGATAAAAGGGATAAAATATTTTTCTCGTGTAATCAAATTATAAACGGCTTCCACCTCTTGTGAAGCAAAAAAAAAAAAAAAAAAAGAAGAGAGAAAAAAATTCAAATCGTGTTTTTTATATGCAAAAAAAAGTGGGGCTCCCAATAAGATTAAGAGGTTCTATATAACATCCCTAGATCTCCTTTATTCTTTTTTCTCCTTTTCTTCTTTGTGGGCTAAATGGGCTAAATCCGTAATTTGACCTGATCATTGAAGCCTGTGAGAAACTCCTGAGCAGGTCATGGCTCTGTTGATTACAACACATCCATCGTCAGGGAATTAAATTCTCTTGGTGCTTGGAGGTCTAATTTTTCTGTCTTTTGTCTTGGTAGCGAACTATTATTGTTGTCACGAATGATACATATATATCATCCAAACTAAATCACTCAAACTTCAAAAACTCTAAGTGATATTTTATGTGGTATTATGTGATAAGTGTCACATGAGAGTAAGATTTAATAGTTTAGAAAAATAAATTAATAGTCTGATATTTGTTATACAAGAGTCAAAGAATTCATTAAGATATTACGATACACGTAAATGGTGACATATAACATTACCACATTATTATATTCAACAAATCCAATCCGAGACTTATTTCTATATTATAAATGGTTGTTAAGGACCTTTGACATTTTAATCACCCACAAAATGCCACAGTAATTAATTAAGAAACACTGGCCAAATTGGCACATCAAAATCCACATATTGTGATGGCCGTGATAAAAAAAAAAACATCACACCAACTCACCAAGTAACAGTCCGCTAAAAATTTGATAGATGATTGCAAGGGAGTCCTTTCAAGAAGGCCACAAAACAAAGTTGTTCATGTTATAGAGAAGCTAATCAACGTGCATATTGGACAATCAATTAACATCCATTGCCATTACAAGTGCTCATTGAAAAGAATATATGAAGTGAGTAAAAAATCTCCTAAAATAATTCTTATGTGATACGGCGTAACCTCCTTAAAAATGAATAAAACAAACAAATATATATAATAAAAGAGAAAAAACAAACAAACAAACATGTTGTTCACTAGCATACAACTTATGGGTAACATTTCCTTTATGGTGCTTTGACGTACAGAAGTAATACTCATACAAGATAGGAATCAAATGCAATTCGTTAAATCAATTACAACTCCAATAAATAATACTCGAGACTTGAGACGCGTAAACCAATCTAGTAATAGAGATACATATATTGAAAGATTCATTAACTACTAAAATAAGCTTGTTTTTATTTAGTTAATTTGCTGAGCATGTGGAATATACCACACCATGCATGGCTTGTGGGATCTGCCATTGGAATTAATATTAGCCCTTTCTAGTGCGAGTCTCGGGCAGCTGTTGAGTCGATGCTTTTAGTCCGCTGGAGGGTTGGTGCACGGTGAAGCCTGCATCTAAAGGAACCTGCATGGCTGGTTGGAGCGCATAGACAGTTGCTCTTAGTGATACTTCCCTGTCTAGCAAGCCCTCCTGTCATGGCTGCTCCCGATGGGGGTGTTGTCATTTCAGGCTCTCGGGGAATCTCCACCTTCATATCTTTGTTGGTAATTCCTTCTGCCTCCATTGTTACTTCTCTCCTAAGCGTATTGGAAAATGTTGAATACAATATATCAATAAATATAATAAATTCTTCTAATTTAAACATTTAGATGAGGTGGTAAATATGGTATTAGAGTCCAAGTTATTAAATGGTCTTGCCATCATGGGTTCAAGCTTCGACCTGGACCATTTAAAAATATTAAAATCGTACACGTATAGCGCTCAAAAACAATTCTCACCTGTAGATGCGGAGGTGTATTGAAAATAATTAATAAATTTTTTTTTTAAAAAAAAAAAACTCCTCTCTAATACAATGATGCGGTAATTTAATAGAAACATTTCATTTTGAAATGAAAGAAGAACAAAACAAATAAATAATGGGAAAATAAAAATGAGAAATGGATTTTAGAGAAAGAAAATTTTCTAAATTGTCAAGGACAATATCAAAGATATAACAGACCCTTTTTTGATAGCTAAATTTTTTTGTCAAAACGATCAATACAATGTGAATTTATATATTACAACATCTAAGTAAACGAAATAAATTTCAAGAACATGGGTTTTCTTATTACCTGTGTATACTCTGAGATAGGATAAAGGCTCTACCAAGAACTTGGCTCAAGAGTAGACCTTTGCGTTTAAGTAAAGAAATGGGATAGAGAAAAGGATATGGATATATTTGGGGTTGGATAAAGATAAGGGATGTGATGGTCATCACTATATTAATTATATCAAGATGGCCATGCAACAACTTTGATCCTCTCTCACTCCATCTCACGGGTGTAATAATCTTTCCCATTAACGTCATAGCTGCATCCATCGTTAGTGTGAAACGTAATACGAGCGCAGTTTATAGATTAGTATTTTGAGTTTTAGTATATATCTATTTCATGTTAATCAATGAAGGTTAATAAATTTAAAATTCAAGACAAATATTTTTAAAATATGACATTAGTCTTAGTTAGGAACTTAAGAGTTAAGGTGTAACACGTAACAAATACCTATGCAAGCAACAAGAAGGTTCATACTTGCATTATAGCAGACATTAATTCTCTGAGGACGTCAATTTATCTTATCACTTGTTTCACAACGAATTGCATTTTCTAGCTTCTACACACCTGTAATTCACGTTTATCATCTCATAGAAGACGTGATAGCGACCAAAAACTATCTTGCACCTAATTTCATCCATAGCAACATCCTTTATTAATTCATTTGTCAATTTATCTTATCACTTGTTTCACAACGAATTGCATTTTCTAGCTTCTACACACCTGTAATTCACGTTTATCATCTCATAGAAGACGTGACAGCAACCAAAAACTATCTTGCACCTAATTTCATCCATAGCAACATCCTTTATTAATTCATTTATTGCAGAAGAGATTTCTCTTGTTTTCTTTTGTTTTTTTATTTTTATTTTCATGAGAGTGTTAAAAGAGCAGTTTCATGTTAAAATCAATTGATATTAGGTGAAATAGTTCATAATATTATAAGTTGATATTAGACTTTATGATTTTCTAATACGAGACAAGATATATTGTAACACCTCTTCTAACATGTGACCCGATAAAGTAGGACAAGGGTATATTGTAACAGAGGGAGAGGGTTTTAGGAGAGAGCAAAGGTAGGGAAATAAATTCACTCTACCTATAGGCCTTAATTTGGTCTAGTGATATGCCCCTTGCTGTGAGTGCGATAAATTACAAAATCAATTAATTGTAACCAAAATAAACTGCGGAGAGGCGAACGTGAAACTACCAATTGCACAGAGTGATACTAATTAACTTGGCTACTATTAGGGCTAAAAGTAACCAAAGATACTATACTTAATGCATATAATTTCAGTTTCTATATTTATAGTTTCTATATATTTTTTGTAACACAATTTGATGACAAAAGAGGTGAAAAATGAAGTTGAGATCAATGAAGGAGCAAGTACGATCAATCGGAGCACTTTCCGATCAATCGGGACTCATGAATGCATAGGGGGATGAAGAAACAAGAGACCCCGATCGATCGAACAAGCTTCTCGATTGATCGGGTGAAGAAACAATGGCCTGATCGATCAGGTGCTGCTGTTGTCAAACTTTTGCTGGTCAAACCTGACTTTGACCTATCTTTTAACCCTTAAAAAGTCCCTTGCACGTCCAAGAGATGACTTTTTGCCCAATTTTCAAGCCCTAGCACACCAAGAGGCAAATCAAAAGCATTTCAAAGCATGAACAACACAAGAACAAACAAGAGTGGATTCAAGAGTCTTCAATCAATATTTATATCATCTTCTATCCATAAGCTTTCTTGAACTTCAACTTTTTACTTTATTTGTTGTTTTCTTTGCTATGAATTCACATTAAACACCCATGATTTGGGGTGGTAGCTAGTCTTTACTTGATTTTATATTCGGATTTGGGTTGAATTTATTGATTCATACTTGGATGATTTGTTTGGATATTCTTGGTTTATCATCTACATTCTTATAGTTGTAGTTTCGTATTTCAAGAAGTCCTATTCTTTTGTCATTGAATCTTGTAGATTTTAGAGATATGAATTAGGAAGAAAACATTAACTAATAGTTATTTTTAATTGAGATAGATAATCTACCGTGATAATCAATGCCTATTGAGTCATTTAGGAGTTAGGGTTAAATTGGATTAGTGAATTTAGGTCAAATGAATGACAATCTATGCCTTAGTGGTAGGTTATGTTTCAATACCTCTAAATACTCATATGATTAGAGCTCGTAGTTTAATCCACTTGAATTTAATTGGTTAAACCCAAATCCATGAACATAAAGGATAGTAATTTAGGCAAACTACCATCCCAAGTTAGCTTTCCCCCATTCATACATCTCAAGGCTTCGAGTTGTACTAGGTTAAGAATTTGTCATTAGTCAATTTATTTTTCTCATTAATTAGTAAAATCTAATCTTCAATCGCTTCCAAGTATTTTCCTTGTTTATGAATTTCCTTGTGACAATCCTAATTCCCCGTGGACGATCCTCGAGTAGCCATTCGCGTGATCAAAGAGGAATCTAACTTTGGAACTGTTTCTTATTTTTATCACTTATTATTAATCGTACAATCACGCGGAGAGTTTTTTATTTTTGTTAATCAAGTAAATGTGTGTATTTCATAATAACTGGAGACTTTAATAGATTAAGAGAGGACAAAACTTGTCAAATGTTTAGGCAAGGTTATTTTGTCTATGTGGGCTTTGCCTGCAGGCTACATCAAAGGGGAAATTGTTGGCAAGTTCTTAAGATATTTTCACATCAAAGCGCCAAAGCTACTATATATTGCCTTTTAATTGGTTATTTCATTTCCATGCATTTATTATAAAATTCTTAGACTCAAAGCAAATCGATTCAATTTCTAGTCACCTTAGAAGTCAAAGTTGACGGAGATAAGAATCTCACGAAATGGTCAAACATCAATGCGAAAACGGACTACATTGATATGGATTAAAGATCATTTCATATCACATAAGGTTATGAGATGGATTCAATAGTAATAAATTATTCGAATCATTTTATTATAATTGTATAGAGTCTATAGACATATATCATCAGTATTGGGATCTTTACATGAACATATAATCATTATTAAATAATAATTTGAGAAAATTCAACAAATTTATAGTTTATAGATACTGTGTTCCCTCCATGAGAACCTTTATTTTAAGTGCACCATTTTATTTTTAAGTGCAACATTATTTTTCAATAAGTTTATTCATTTTTTCCAAATATCTAACTGTTCATAATAAACTAAAAAGCAAATGCATGTTAGGGAAAGCTTATTGTCATTGGATGACCTACCTGAAAATAAACGAAATAACACAACAAAATAGGTGGCTCTCTAATCAGGCAATGTTTTCTATGATCAGGGGATCAATGTGCAACAATAAAGAGCTCCAGATAAATCCTTATATTCGTACGGTTTTTGTGGATAGCATACCTTTGGGTGGGTATCTTTCGAGATTAAAATCGTAATTTAAACTCAAAAACTCCTCCTTAGCTCCTCTCTCTTCTGAGGAAAACTTTCACATCTTTGGCTCGTCTTTTTCATTACATGGCATATCTGTGTATAATGTATGGTATTCTCATCTATTCATATACAGAAAATTACAGACACTGGCGGAGCTATATTGGGGCCAGTGGGGGCTGCAGCTCCCCACTGACCCATAAAAATCGTTAAAATTTTTATGTATTTTTTTTAAAAAATTAGATATTTAAGCATTTTTAGTTAAAAAAAATTAATTAGCCCCCACTGAAAAATAAAAGTACTAGTATAGTTCAAAAATTATGAATTTTAGCTCCCACTGACCCATAAAAACGTTAAAATTTTTATGTATTTTTAAAAAAAAATTAGATATCTATGTATTTTTAGTTAAAAAAAAAATAATTAACCCCTACTGAAAAATAAAAGTACTCGTACAATTCAAAAATTATGAATTTTAGCCCCCACTGGTTCATAAAAATGTTAAAATTCTATGTATTTTTTAAAAAAAATACTTATATAGTTCAAAAATTATAAATTTTAGCCCCCACTGACAAAATTTTTTGGCTCCGCCCTGATTACAGATACGCCTCCATAAGCATTTTTTGCGCTTCTGCTTTTCATCAAGGAGATTCCAGGTTAGTTGAAAACCCCTATTGCTTTCGCAGATGTGATCTTCATCTTCATCAGGCCCTTGCATGGAGAGAACCAGCTCGAGACTTTCTTCCACGGCACGCAGATATGGACGCTGGACGCCATCTTCAGCCAAGCAATCCTTAGCTATATCCACGTAAGTACTCAACCCCTCAGGCTTAATCTTCCCTCTCAGGCGAGGATCAACAACTTCATCAAGCTCATGCTTTTGTTGGCAATGGAGCACCCATTGCACAAGGTTCACTTGCTCTGCAGGAAGGCTTGGATCCACAGCAGCCCTGGCGCATAAAACCTCCAGAAGAACAACCCCGAAAGCGTAGACATCAGATTTTCTCGTCAATCTTCCAGATCGAGCCGCTTCAGGGTCCAAGTAACCAGGCGCAACGTTTGCTTTCAACACTTCAAGAGTTGGATCATCATCTTGCTTTGAACCTCTCTTGGTATATGAAAACCCTGAAACTTTTGCTGTAAATTTGCCATCCAGAAGAATGTTCTTCGTGTTCACATCTCCATGAACATGTTTCTCTTCTACACTTTTGTGAAGGTAATGAAGCGCCCTGGCAACTTCACCGCAAATTTTCAACCTTTTGATCCATGAAAGATATGACTTGTCTTTTCCCTCATTGAAACATATAGATTTTCCTTAAGAGTGTCATTTTTCATGTACTCGTATAGCAATATCATCTCACCTCTAGCTTCATAAGAACCCCCAATCCATATCAGATTGGGATGATTAACCTTTGAAAGAACAGCAAGTTCGTTCTCGAATTGATGAAACCCTTTCTTGGAATGTTTGTTCCATCTCTTGATAGCAACTGGTCTGCCTTCATGATCAATGAGTACTCCTCCATAGACATTGCCGTGGCTTGCAACACCAATGATGAGAGAGCTATCGAAGTTTTTTGTGGCAAGTTTGATATCTTTCAATGAAACTTCTGTGCAAAGCGCCCAGCTTATTTGCTCATAATCTTCTCCATGCATGCAGTCTTGAAATGCTTATAAGGAGGAAATTAATTGAAAAAATGTTGAGGTTCGTAACTAAAATTTGTTCTACATTTCGTGTCTGAGATAAGAATCAATCGCTTCAAAGTAAGACAATGAAGGAAGAGGTTTCAGAATATGAGACGGGTTTGACCAAAAACCTAATGGTCAAAGATTTAGTCTTCATGGGATTAGTGCTAGACCGCAGGAATTAGTTTATTCTTGTTTCTTTAGTATAATAGTTCGAATTTAGATTTAATTGCAACAAGTCGTTAGTTGTTATTTGTTAAGTTACTCAACTTTTCGTGTAATTATTCTTATTTGACGATAAATAGAAGAGATATCTATCCATTTTGGTTGCCAGGACCTTTTTTGTTTTTTTTTCTTTGACACGAAAATAAAAAGCACACTAGTTATGTATCTACTTTTTGTCATCTTCAATGAATAATATATAGCTGCATTGCTAATTTAAGTTTTTGTAATTTTTGTTTTTACTATGCCATGGTCAATTGATGATCTTATTTAGAGAGGCCTTGTTCTTATTGAACGAAATGACAATCTTGAGCAAAAAGAAAAATAACATAACCTTCAAAATGTTGGGATAATCATGTATAAAACATTTACTTTTCTTGTTTCCGATCCTTTAAGTTCCTTTGCCATGGTTTATTTGCCTCCATCTTACCTTCCCTCTTTGATCGATTTTTCTTTCATCAGTTTTTGTGTTTCTTCTAATTGATTTTGATTATTTCTGATTAGATTTGTCTTTATTCTTGCTTACTATTGCCATTATATTTTTCAAGAATATCATTTAGAGAAGAAAAGAAGTTGCTTCATATTTGAAATTAAACATACAAATGTATTGTAAGTGAAGTGAGGTACGAAAATTCATATTAGTTATCATTTAATAATTTCTAAGAATCGTTCCTAAGCTATAGAAGAAAAATTAGGTTTTGGTTTTCAAACTATCAATTTGGCATTTTAGCCCCCTAAACAATCTAAATTGTTCTTCTGCAGGCCAGCATGGTGTAGCCATCCACGACCAGTGCAGCTGCTGAAAAGAGGAATGGATTTAGGGAAGAGAAAACGGCTAAAATATTAATTTAGAAAAAACAAGGCAAAGTAAAGAAAACAGAGAGAAGTTTTTCCTTGAAATACTCGTTCAGGATTTTCTTAAGATTAAGTTTCGAAATGACCATGCGAAGATGAAGAAAGAGAATGTACACTACACCCTTGAAGCCACTAGATTTAACTTTACAAATGAAAGAATTTCTTATTCAAAACACATGCAAAATTTAGTATTTTTTTGGGACAAATTACAAATCTTAATAGGCAATTTAAAACTTAAATGGTTATTTTTGGACTTTGCACATGTTCATTTGATCAATCTAAGAAACATCTTATTGCTAGGGAAAAAGAGAAAATCGTTAGTTCTTTTGATTATCAAGCACATTTCAGGAATATCAAAACGCTACTGTATTATTTGCTTTATTGTGTATATTGGCTCAGGATGGGAATTGAAGTCTAATTGACGACCTATTTATTGGCAATATTTAATCTCCACAACTGAGGCACTAATTTGCTTCTATTGCATGATACCCTTTTTTCACCTTTATTGTGGTCAAATAAAACATATATGTATGTATATTTGATATAAGGTTGTGAAGTTGCTTACACTAGCCACTCAAAAATAATATATGTATATTTGACATATGGTTATAGATCTTCTTTGTCGCAATATAATTGAGATACCGGTGGAATTGAATTAAAGTTAAATCATGTTGAGACTAATAAGTATATTGCCCCAAATGAGAAAATTGGAAGTTGTCAGGCCCCAAATCTAGAACCTCAAGTCTGCAAGCGAAACTAGTATTGTAAATATAAGAAATAGCTACTTAGGCCTTTAATTAACTGATCCAAAATGATTAACTCATGTTAAGGATGACAATAGAGGCAGATTTTGTGAGTACCCGCCATGCCCCTAACCCAAAAGGGGCAGAGATTAGGGTGCGAAATGTGGAATGGGGTGGGAGATGAGGATTAACTTTTAATCCTAGCGTGGGGGCGGGGCAAGGGGCAGAGGGCAAGGATAAGCATTCATCGCCCTATATAACTCGTCCCGCATATATGTATAATTATTTTTATAAGTTTAATTTTACACATATACTAAAACTATATATAAAAGTATAGAAAAATGTCATTAGATAAAGTATTACTAAAATAGAGAAGAAAAATGGATTACTCAAAAAAAATTTATAATCATTCTCTTAATTAAAACACAACATGCCATTACTTGACATTTGTAATCCTTTTACATAAATACATTTCTTTCACTATTAATTATACTGGATTCAAGAGATTTATTAGTTATTCCTAGTTATTTTTCAAAATAGTTTCAAACAACAAAATTAGAGTGTATATTTTAAAGATTTCAATATTATTATATGTGGACATTTGATAACAAAAAAAAAATTTATGTATTTCCACTATCACAAAGGAGTATTCTTTTTCCACATATAATTCTCATACACATGCAATGATTTTAGTCAGAATTTACTTAAAATGCTTAAAACTCAATTATTATAATATTATATTTACTATGTAACTGGAAGTATAAGTCTCAATATATAATTAATATTTGACTTTTATTTATGACCTATATTTATATTCATCATTATTATAATTTTTAATTTATATTTTGAAGTTAGGTGATTCAAATCAAATTTATATTTTGAAGTTTCAAAGTCAAATTATATTTAATATCATAAGGTTTAAGAATAATAAAAAACTTGTAGGTAATCCCTATCCTCATGAGAATTTAGAGATAGGCGGGAGCGAGGGATGAGGGTATAGAATGCGAGGACAAGGTGGGAGTTAGGGAGACTTTTTAGGCAATGGGACGAGATGTGGGGATAGGTGTCCCTTGTCCCAAACCCGCCCCATTGTCATCTTAACCTAGAACCCTAGGCCCACGACTGAGACTAGTGTTGTAAACATAAAAAATAACTATTTCGACCTCTAATCAATTGGTTAAAAATGATTAACCCAAGTTATCCCTTATAACTATATATACCACTCATTTATAAACCATACATATACACAATTTTTCACATATATCACATAAGCTTTTATAAGGTTATCAGAGCTATTTAAACTAAAATTATTGATTTAATGATATTGAAGCGATGATGATCTATGTCGAAATTACTTGTCAATTGCCTGTGTAGGCAAGTCCCAAAACCTTGCAAACAATCACAAAGCAGTAATGAAGACATCATTCCCACAGCGTGGTCCCCTTCTCCCGCTAACACTTTCAAGATCAATGTAGATGCAGCTTTTTGTGCTGACTCAAAGAAAGCAACCAGTGCGTTTATTTGCCGTGATTGGTATAGAAACTTAATCCACGGTCAAGCTATGTCTCTGTGGTATGACTCAGCTTTTGAAGCCGAAGCAGTGGCCATTAAAAATGCATGCCACTTTGCCTCTCAGTCACCTCTCCCCATCGTGACGATTGAAAGTGATGATGAAGCGGATCAGTGTTGGAGGACATCAGAAAGATTGTTGCTGATAACCAGGCACCAAGGTTATCCTGCATTAGGAGATCCGCTAACAAGGCGACCAATTGGGTCGCGAGATACAAATATAGAGATAGCTTGTCCTTGGATTTGATTTCAAATGTACCATCTCATCCCTCAAATCTGTTGTAGTCAGACTTCCTTCCCACTGGTGTGGGATGATGTACCCTCTATTTGTGCAATCTATTTATTGTATTTTCAACCCAAAAAAAAAAAATCA
Source organism: Ehretia macrophylla (assembly GCA_037974665.1). Lineage (NCBI taxonomy): Eukaryota > Viridiplantae > Streptophyta > Magnoliopsida > Boraginales > Ehretiaceae > Ehretia > Ehretia macrophylla. The sequence continues at coordinate 37,416,539 of CM075767.1, forward strand.
CAAATTTCCACTCAAGTGACAGCCGAGCTTGGGCTGCAAGTTCGTGAGGCCTAAAGCGGGCCTTTTCTTTAGTTAAAGGATCATTTAATCGGGCCAACTTCAGCTACCTGAGACGAAAATCATACATGTGATGAAACCAAAGAAAATCAAAAAGTTTACAAAACATAGGAAATGCTTTCTTTTTCAAATCTAATTAACTCTGAAATTAGCTATCATATTTTATTAAAAAAAGTAGACGAAATTATTCGAGAGAACCCTCAAGACAATTCTCAAAACCACACGAAACCGCTTAGGAATAGGAGAATTAGTCGAAGACTTATATAGCTTTTTTTTTTTTTTCTTCAACTTTTAGTCATTGTGAAATTATCTAACTACCCTTCAAGTGTTAAAAAACGACCGTCTGAAAACTCTAACACTATGTTTGGATTGGAGGGAATGGGGGGAAGGGAATAGTCGGGGAAGGATTAGTTTAATCCTTCCCTTATTTTGTTTGAGGAGAATAATCAAGCAAAGAAATAAGAGGGATAGGCTTATCCCCTCCTTTTACCCCAATTTTGATCATTCCAATTTGCAATTAAATGGAAGGTAATGATTATGTATGTTTTGTAATGACTGTTATATACTTGTTTTTTATATTAATTACAACTATATCACCTATATAAATTTCAAATCCTATCACTATAAAAGGTTAGTAATGTCAAATTCTATGTAAAATTTATCTTTCTTTTTTATTTCCATTCTAATCCAAACAAAGTAATCTCATAATCCTTTATTAACATTTCTTTCAAAAAAATTTAATTCAAACAAGATTTACTCCTATCATTTTATTTCCTTTATTATTTTATCAATTTCTTTCCTTTATTATACTTTCGTTCCCGAATCCAAATAACTACAAATACAAGGATCCAATTAGTATCAAGGATAAAAGTGAGAGACCTATACGACGTTTTCCATTGCTTTCGAAGTTGGTACTTGATTCGAGGGCCAATATTATGGACCAAATGGAGGTCCAAATCACTTAAATTTATTATGGACAGGACCACAGGAGTTGGAAAACCGGCCCATGAATCATCCCATCTGAAAAGATAACACAATTAACAATTCAATGAAAGAAAAAACCAACATTCATATAGTTCTGACTGTAAAACAAACCAACCTACACTACTACAAGGTCCAGGCCCACAAAGGAAGATTAGAGAATATAGCATTAAGTAACCTTTAATATTGTACCCTATGATCTATTTATTCAATAACTGTAATAGAACAGGGACAGAACTATAAACTCTAGTGTATTATTTTATATGTAGTACCACTATTACAATAATCATTAAATAAACTTTTGCATGAATTTATGAACACGTGTGAAATTATATTTCTCAGCCTACAAACGCTAATATCAAGCTCGCCTCTGTGACGTAATGTGTCCCTCCGGCAATTTCAGAGAAGAATTCATGTCTTTGTTGGTGCATTATATGGTCTGTCACAATGTCGGCATCAAAAATTATTTCATACATCCACCTGCCATGAGTATAGGGTGAGCTGTACCTTACCAGAGGTAGAGCTAAGATTTTATTTCAGTAAAAATTAAAATTATATAATTAAACATTTATATATATATATATATATATATATATATATATATATATATAATTTTTTTTAATGGAGGTTAAATTAATTTTTTAATAAAATTTGAGTTAAGTGAAGACTACAACCCTACAATCTTAAGAATAGCTCCCGCCAAATGATTTATGAAATACTTTCCCTTCCTGTATTTATTGTGCTTCTATATATGTTTTAACTTAGCTTGCTCCCCTCCATGGAGAAGGATTTCGTTGTCATTATTATTAGTATTTGACAGCTCAATATCCGATCTATAATGCCCTTAGATTTAATAACAGCAGCTTAATCATATAGTTGTAGAGGATTGCATTAATTCGGACTCACTCTTGTTTCTGTGTTGGGATATCCACCACAAAAATCAGTGTTGGCGTTTACTCCCAGAGGTTCTCTAGTGACAGAAAAACTATGGTCTCTACTGTAATATAACATGTTATTGAAACCTGATCAAAAGTAAGAATAACAGCGGGTAGAGTTTAAATTTGAAATTGACATGTATTCATTTGATGAAAACTTGATAATAAGAATAAGTAAATTGAGAGGTTTTGATTTTTATAAATAATAATCTGCGGATAAACCAATAGGTTTAAGTTTTAAATATTAAAAAAAAATTAAAATTCAAAACCCGAAATCCGATTATTATTTTATTATATGATATACTTATATGTATTTTCTACATATAATATTTAAAGTTGATAAAAATATAAAAATAATTTTTATACTAATATTTAAAATTATAATTGTCTTATGATGTATGGATTTTTATTTATTTTATTTATAATTTTTTTTAACATTTAAATTAATATTTTTTACATACTTTTGGACTGATTTTCTATTTAAATTAATTTTTTTTTAAGTTATCAATTTTGGTTTGGTTATACCTGATTTTTTTCATACTTGTCAGTTTTGATTATGGATAATGATTTTAAAATCATTAGTTTTCGGTTTCAATTTTTTCAAATTTCACGGTTAACCGAACCTTTGTCATTCCTAACTAAAAGGTCTTAAGTAATAGTACTCACAATTACACACTTATTAAATTACGTGAATATCTCATGTTCAATAAAAAACTATCTAATCTATACGTGGTGGGGAGGGGGCGTGTGTATACAATAAATATATATAACAAACTACATAATAAATAAATATAATTAACTCCTTTTTAACAACTTAAGATTTTAAATAAAGTGGTCGCTTAACATATAGAAATCACCGGAACAGATGTGTATGTCACTTGAAAGTATAAATTTAGAGTATAATGTGAAAGTTCGGAAAGATGTTATCTAAACTGTTTGTCAATCGTGTTAGTGTATTTTAGAAGTGATGCACTTGTTTTATCAAAAAAAAAAAAAAATTATCAATTTAGATAGGATCTAAATATTAATACAAAAATCTAAATCCTTGTGAAATAAGAGGTGGAATATAGTGAATTAATTAGAGTCATTACTAGCCCTATGTCGATATCAACTACTTGATTCTTTATTGAATGGCTATTATGAAGTGGCAATGCTTTAAAAGATGTATGACGAAATGCTGTAAGCAATGTGAGGTGAAAGAACACTAAAACGTGGCCAACCTTTTTCCACAGATCCAGGGAGCATCTTTACATACATGCTAATTAATATATATTCAACACGCAAAAGTTCACACGTTTGGAGACCTAAACGTTTAATTACGTTTTTGCTCTTAGGCATATAGTCTAACGGTAAAGCGGTAAAATTATTTTTACGAAATCATATGTTAGATAATTTTATCGTTCTAGAGTTCTGTCTTTAACTGAACTAGTATATGTATAAGATGTACCACTACACTCGGGAGTTAATCAATTGATGGTCGGATTTTACCTGATAATTCATTGATCGAATTTCACTAATTAAATTCCTATAACATCGAAAAAAATTGTTTAATTATTATTATTATTTTTGGTAAGAAGTTTTAATTAATTTGAAGCATCACGATATAGTAGGTAACTCGCGTTTCTCATGACTTCTTAAGTTAAATTCAATTAGTATCATCAAGTTAAACTACGAGTTGCTTGAGAAAGAGGAAAAAAAAAAAAAAAAATTGCAATGTATGCATAACTTTTATTCCGTAAACTATCAGTTGGCAAGTTAATGCATTTATCGTGAGGCAAGCCGCATACGGACATTTAGGCCCAACTAGGAATATGGAGATCATCCAAAAAATTTGGTTCGGGAACAACTTCTTACTAATAAAAAGCTAATCACTGCAAATTTAGAAAATTTTGATTTGATCCTCCATTGGTTCCATGTCGTTGCAAACTCCCTTGTAAGTTCTGCTATTATTTTAATTTTTTATTTTTGTAATTAGGACTTAATTACAATACCATTGTGGTATCCCTTTTCAATTTGTCTTGTTAATCTGAGTTATATGTAAGTTTGATAATATACTTAGTCCAAAAAAAACGTTACACGTGAGGTATGCCGAAGAATAAAGTTAGATCGGTATATATTCCTCTTCATTTGTAAGCTATTTAGTCAAAAAGCATTGTAATACTTGAGGTATGATAAAGTATATAAAAATCACCATTTGGTATTTAGAAGAATTACAAAAATAAATTGGAATACGATCCAAGTAATAAATGTCCAAATTTCCTTTAGGTCCCAATTTAAACATAGCATAGGGTAGGGTTTACACATATTATTCCTACTTCCTTTTTTTTGGACATGCCTAGTGCATATAGCGTGCCTAGCTCCAAACGAAGCCCTTAACCCTAACATTTTATTAGTATTGGGTTCAATTTAATTACTATATTCCCATCCCTATTAGAAAGCAATTTTTTTGTTTCCTTTAAGTAGTTGATAGTTTCTTGAATACAAAACTATTATATTTACAGAAGCATATTTTTATAGTTTGATCCAATTAATCCAAGTCCCCTTTTGGGATTAATTAAACATTCTTGCACGTTTTATTTTTGTTCCCTGTTAATGGTAATTAAATCTTAATTGTCCAGGCTTTAATTGCTTTGAATAGTTAATGATATTTTGTATACTTCAAAAGTGACAACCTCGGCTATTAGGGTTTTGGTCTAGTGATATGTTACTTGTTATATATATAAAAGGTTACGAATTCCAATTTCGCACACCTTAGATTTCTTTGAATTATTTAAAAAAAAAAAAAGTGACAACGTCGAAATCCAACATTCTGTTTCCTTTGGAATTAAGTGCTAATCATGGTTTTAGTTCCCCAACTATTCCCCACGGCACCTAATTATAACATCGCAAAGAACCAATGGAACAGAATTGTAAGAACAGCAAAAGAAATAGAGCAGCTGGGTCATTCACTACTGTATGTAACTAACTAGAGAAACTCCCACTTTCTATCTTTTTTATTATTTACGACAAGAAATTATTTTTCAGATCAGTGGCGAAGTCAGACACTAAAAGTTAGAGGAGACATTATATAACGGAGTAAGTAATTGGGGTCAGCGACACTCATTTATGCAAATTTATTTGATATAAATCACAAAAAAAAAAATATTGTCTTTATGCTTAGAATCATGACATTGATGATAAGAGATTACAATGTTTAAAAAAAAAAAAAATTATAAGTATTCGAATCTGAACTGTTTAATTAAAGACCCAAAATAATCAATTAAATATAAAAAACAATCTAAACATTGTTCAAAAAAAATAAAATTGAAATAAATGTACAACTAAACTAGAAATGTTTAACTTGAATGTTGACAACATTACAAAATAAAAGAATCAAATTTCATACACATTGAAAAATTTATTTAAGAATAAGAGAACAAAAGTAAAAAAATGAAGAGAGAAAAACATGAGAAAAAAGAAAGAATAGAAATAAGAGAGGTACAAAAAAGAAATAGAAATAAAAATATAAAAAATATAAAACACAGATTATTATTTTTCAAATTTCAGGGGGTGCATGTGCGCCCCATGAAGACTATTTTGCTTTGTCTCTATTCCGGACTTATATTGAGGTGCCAAATATCAGAATACATGATCTTACTCGAAAAAAGAATGGTCTAAGTTAATTAATCAAGTAGAAGAAAAAAATTAACTTCCATGCCTCTTGAGAGGGGACAAAATCCAGCATGGAGTAAGGGGACGGTATGGTGTAGAGATATCCAAAAAGAAAAACAAGTAAAACGAAAAGTCATGTACAGATATACTACGCAGGAAATTCAAACACCGTGGAAGATCACTTTCGTACATGTTGTTTCCTTATGTAATTCATGAAGATAGCTCATCGTGCATTGCCTATAAGGAAAAACATATCCTTAACACTTAGAAACTAAAGGGTATGCAAAAAGCTCAATGTACATGGTTCTCATGAAAATATGTGTTTAAATTCATAAAAATTGGCAGATTGTGGACAAGATAAGATGTGTAATATTCTTGACTGGAGAACTTCGATTTGTTCATGTCATGAAAGAATTCGAATATAATTTTTTTATATTATCAAAGATTTGAACGATTATTATAGATTCTGAATATTCAAAATTAATCAGGTCATGTACGAACATCGATAAAGTATCCTCTGTTAGGCCATCTCCAACAGTTCTCCTATTTTTTTTTTACATTTAGGGGATTTGAAACATTTTTCCTATTTTTACAGATTCACTTTTTCAATTTCACTCCAACAGCTCCCCTATTTTTAACCAATCCCTTATTCTATAGAATCCCTATTTTCGTTTTACTCCAACAACTCCCCTATTTAGAAAATTTCTACTTCTATAACATTAAAAACTATGGGGGATGGAATGGGGGAGTGATTTGATCCCCCAGTAATGGGGGATACAAATTTTAAATCATATATCCCCTAAAATATAGGGGATCATTTGGGGGAGCTGTTGGAGCTATATAGCACCAACAGCTCCTCCAAATTTGATAGTTTTGGATATTTAGGAGAGCTGTTGGAGCTCCCCTTAGAATGCTTCAGCATATATTTACTACTAGTTCTTCCAAGAATTAAGCATTTATAAGAAACTAACAAGTAGGAGAGGAAGGCGTGATGTTTCTCATATCGATGATATGCTAATGAAAAGTTATATCTCGAGATTGAGAAACAGCAGCTCCAATACGCACTAATCATCACTCAATAGAGTACTATGTACTAAAAGAAAATGTGGAGTTCAAATTTCTTTCAGGCTTTCTATAACAGCAAAGAACAGGAAAAAAAAATGCACAATGGGGAGCCATGCATGTACAAAGGCTTATTATAAAAGGGTGCCCTCATTAAATAGATTAAGTATTTTTTATTTATTCAACAGAAGTTTAAGACCGTACAATATATGTTATAAATGTAGCCAGCGAAATTTAAATTCACAATTTCTATCAAACATTGCGAGTAATATACCACTGAACCATAGCCTAAGTGGTCGATTAAGCTAGTTGAAATAAGTTTATTTTGTTTCTTTATACTATTTAACACATCCCTTCACATGAGGCGAGACCTTGTCTAGTACATATAGTTTTACACCTGAAAAACTTTCTTTTAAATGAATTTAGTAATTTAAATTCTATCATATTATACAATCACTTTATATTTAGGATCTTCAACAAGCGGCCTATTTTTTGTTAGGCTAATAATTAATTTCATTCTACATCAATGAATAATATACAAAAAGCCACGATCTAACTCTGGGACAAATTGATTCTCCAACTTGTACACAAAAATTATTTTTGAGACTATGTTTATATTTACGTTGAGAATAAGTAGCCTTTATTTTGCTAAATAAGTAATTTATTTCATTCCATATCAATAAACAATATAAAAAAGTCAAAGATCAACTCTGGGACAAATTTATTTTTCAGTCTCTACACAAAATACTATTTTCTAGATTATGTCGATATTTACATTGAGGACAAGCGGCCTCTTCACGACACCACTGCCCGTCATTTTCCTATGGCAAATGTTAGAGCATGACCAACTCTTCGAACAAGAAAAATCCAGCCATCGTTCTAGGATCTAGATCATCCCCTAATCATTATTGTCTTTTAGTGATTAAGAGGTAGATTACTAAGCGTTGGATTAATTCAAATAGAAGGATATGAGCCGTCAACCTTGAAAATATATCTATCAATTTTAAAATAAAAATTTCTTGCCTTTTTATCTTTTTCTTTTTTTCCTTTTCAATCAAAAATAATTAATGTAACTAAAAGCCAACAGAAGGTTGAAACTCCTCTCTTTCTTTTTCACACATATAAACTTAGCAGAATGTTAAAACTCCATCGTTGAAACTCAAATTTTACTAATACAAATAAGTAAAACGTTAGCAACAATAATTGGATGGTTTAATAATTATCAGCATCGACGTGTCTTGTGTTCATATTCACATACAGAAAACCTTTGCTTTCTACTTGGAAAAGCTTGAATCGTCACTCATGTTTCAATGTGAATGATGATGTTGGAAGATTGAAAGCGTGAACTCAACCACCATTATAAGAAGCCAAAGGTTTATGCTATCACTTAATAGTTATTTTGGTGAATCTATCACTTAATAATGACTAGTACTATTTTTGCATCTCATACACATTGTCCTGATTTGCCAATTAGACGTGCGAATTGTGAGATCAACCATATTGTACTACCTAGCAAGATGTGAAAAACATACTTCATTTTCCAATAGAACACATATATAAGAACTATATAACACAAAATATATATATATATATATATATTTGTTTTAACGATATATAATGTCTATCATACACAAAAAAAAAAAAAATATATATATATATATATATATATATATATATATTTATATATAGTGAAGATCATGTTCTTATATAAAGTTTATATTTCTATGGAGTTTTAATGACAGACATTATATATCGTTAAAACAAATATATATATATATATATATAGTGTTTATATATATATATATTTGTTTTGTTATTCATTCTACATAGAATAAAAGGAATAGCAGCTAGTATGGTGCCCTTTTGTGTTTGTCTATTTATCTATGTCATAAGCGAGAAATTTTTGTTACGTACTTGTATAGTTTCATTGAGTTTAGGCTGAGATAGAGTTTCAACGTTCTGCTAGATTTATGTGTGTGAAAAAGAGAGAGAGGAGTTTCAACATTTTGCTGATTTTTACTTACGTTAATTAATTTTGATTGAAAAATAAAAAAAATAAAATAAAAAAGTAAGAAATCTTGATTTTAAAATTGATAAATATATTTTTATGACTCACGGTTCAAATCCTTTCATTTGAATCTAACTCTCAATAATCTGCCTCTTAATCCCTAAAAAATAATAGTGATCAAGAAAGGAGCCGATCCTATTATAAAAGAGTCCCTTTGTCGAACATAATATATCCTAGCTAGATACTAGAACGAAGAATATCCGCAAGATGATGAGCAAATCCTAACCTAAACCACTAACCTTTTTCTTTCCTATTTAGGAAGTAAAATAGCCAATGGAGTAAACAAAAAGCCCCAAAAGGCGGACTAACCAACCTTTTGAAGATTGAAGGTAAAGTCAACAAACACAACGCGAAAGATTTTACTTTCTAAACTTACTTAGAATTATTGGCTTTTATATTAAAATTAATTAGTATTAAAAAAAAAAAAGTAGTTTAAAATTTTATAAGTTCATTCACGTGTGATATATCATTTTTTCACTAACTCACGCTCCTGATCAACTCATATATACAGTTTACTTTGCTGTTTCATTCACTTCAATGTCAACTCACGTACTAATAATTATTTCTTCACACCGAATCATACATGAGTTAAGACTTGAGTTACAATATACAATCCTTTATAAATTTTCACACCGAATCATACATGAGTTACAATATACAATCCTTTATAAATTTTAAAATTATTATATAAAATTTTAGACTACTCTTTCTAATATCATTCTATTTTAAAATGAAATCCCATTATTTTTAACAACACAATGAACAAAATCTAACGTAGAATAAACAAATCTTTCTGAAAAGCAAAAACTCCAGTTTAATTTGAAGCTTCACCGGCTATGAACAACAAGAGGCTAAACACAGAAGAGATTAATTAAGTATTGCACTTGCCAAACATAGAAACAAAAGAGTTCATAGAGCTAGTACATAAAATGCCAACGCTTGAGATCATGTTTCCAGAAACATATGAAACTGGATTGAACACAAAACATGAATAAACAAAAGTAACTTCATTAAGATATCGTAGTACAAGAGGATCTTTTAACTAAGATCTTTCTCTTTTAACCTTTTTTTTTTCCCCTTCTTCATATTCTTGACAACTGAAGCATAGTGGTAACATAATATTGGACCACCAAAAAGAAGATGCAGATATAATTAGGTTATTTAAAGCCAACGCTAAGCTGCAAATGAAGAAATGTTGGTTCAAGCATTGTTTTACTTAGCAGTAAAAACACCAAGAAGATCTGGATACTGGAAAAAGTCACCCAAAACCCCATCACTAGAAACCTGCATGTTGGCTTGAAAGTTGTCGTAGCGTGGCAAAGATTGTGCTTCAAAGCCAACACTAAAACCCTCAAGCTGTTGTGGATTTGCTTGGCTATGGCCATGGCCATGGCCATCCAAGTAAACACCAAAGGGGACATTCTCTGTACTCTTCTTGACATCACCAAGTGATCCTTTAACAGAAACATCATGGCCTGAAGGAAAAACAAATGATTCCATATTCCAACTAGAGGTTGGCAAGGGCTCTGACTTCACTGTTGCTGCTTTTGATTGAGGGAAAAACTTGTGTATCACTTCTTCTAACAAGCCAGAATCAGATGGCTCGGATGAGAAAAACCCTATAGAATCATTCTGATCAGTTGTCATAGCACTTGAAACTGAAGAACAAGCGGGTTGGTGATTTTCAAACTTGGGTAGGCTCATAGATGAGCATGCAAAACCATCAGAAATGGTAGTAGAGTTAACATTACTTGCTTGAAAAGTTCCATCACATAACTGATTAACCAAAGATGAACCAGAAACTGAAAAATCATTAGATGTTGCAGAGTTACTGATGCTGCTGGCAAAAGGAAGCTGATCATACAAAGGAATATTTAGAGAAGAGTTTGAACAAATTGATGATGAATTTGAAGAGTTCTTAAGAAGGTCACGCAAGAGAAGCATATTAAGAGAGTTGTTTCTTTGAGTTGACCCTGAAAAGTTATCAAGATTAGGGCTTGAAAAAGATGATGAAAGAAGCTGCTGGCGAGAGGTTAAGTCCCTAAGGGAGGGATGAGATGATTTCATATAGTTAAATGAAGGGATTAGATTTTCAGCTGAAGGGTGAGTAGTAGTAGAATTAGGATAAACAAAGTTGGTTCTTGCTTTAACACCTCTCATCGCCCTAGCTGCACAATCATAGGCACAAGCTGCCTCCTCCGCCGTGTCGAAAGTGCCCAACCACCGTCGTTCTTTCGACTGAGGGTCCCTTATTTCCGCCGCATAACGGCCCCACGGACGGCGGCGAACGCCACGGTACCTCATGGTGGTGCCACTAGCAGCACCATCTTTTAGTGACCTCTTTTGCGGGGTGGTGGTTGTGCTGCAGCGTTTGGTGATGGAGGAGGTGGGCTGAAGAGGGTCAGATTCTGTTGTGTGGGAGAGACTGTTAACCCTTCTCATTGCTTCTTCCATTTTGATGAGTACTAGGTTAATCACTACAAGAAATATATATATATATATATGAGAGTGGTGAAGAATCCCTGAAAGCTATAGGGTATATAGGGAGGGAGAGATTAGCACAACGAAAACTGTGATGGCTCTTTACTCGGGACTAGAGGTTACAAGAATGTGCACCAGAACCGTGGGGTTGATGCTCTATTTATAATGTAGAGTTACTCATAGTACTTTCTCTTTTTTTTTTTTTTTTTGGGCCTAGTACTTTCTCTTTTTTTTTTTTTTTGGGCCTAGTACTTTCTCCTTTTTCTTTAGGGCAAATTGGTCAAATAATCTCTATTATTTACAAATTTTAGACAAATAGTCCATAGTATTTTAAAAGTTACGCAGTTAGTCCCTATTATTTGTAAAAATTTCACTAATAGTCTCAATTGTTTCAAAAGTCATTTAGTTAGTTCCTATTGTTTGTAAAAATTTCTCTATTAGTCCTCAATGTTTGTAAACATTGAGGACTAATAGAGAGACTTTTGTAAATAATAAAGACTAATGGAGAGACTTTTGCAAACAATAAGGACTAACTGAATGACTTGTGAAATAATGGGAACTATTGGTGAAACTTTTAAAAACAATAAAGACTAATTACGTGACTTTTAAAATAATAAAGACTATTTATCAAAAATTTGTAAACAATATGAACTATTTGTGAGATTTGCCATTTCTTTAATATTGGAGTAATAGCGGCATATGCATATTAGAGTGCAAATTCAGAAACAAGTCGAATTTATTCAAATTACACAATACCTAGTTCCGACCAAAAAAACAAAAAAGAAAAAAAAAATTACCTAATTATGTTTATTCATAAATATCTCTATTCACATATTAGGAAATGAACTTCGTTTTTCTCCACAAGGTCTAGACTCTAGGCTAATTTTTAAATTCTTTCAAGAGGTAATAATTTTATCCAAATTTTCTCATGGCATCTAATTCTATAAAAAAACATATTTAAAGTTGAAGGTAATTATATCTTTTCATTCTCTCTCTGATATACTCTTTCTCAAACATATACAACATAAGTTCAAACACAGTTTCTCTCAAACACATAGAACATAAGTTCAAACATACTATTTGTTACATCCCAAGTTCAGAATTTTGACCAGCAGGCGAAACTAGTGTTGTAGATATCAAAAATAACTACTTGGGCCCTCTTTTCTACTGGTCCAAAATGGTTATTTCTGATGCCTACAACACCAGTCTCGCCGACAGGTCGGAGTTCTAGGCTCAGAGCGTGACAAAATGATATTCAGAGGAGGTCACTAATTGGTGTGAGAACTAAGTGCTATGTGGGACAAAGTGCTACACTAAGAAGGTGGTGGGAACCACCTAATTGAACACGTAGAAGTCACCTCTAGAATCTTGCACAGCCTAGTTGGTCGTGGGTGTGTGCCCCTGATAAGGACGTCAGGTCCTTAACAGGGAGTATGCCTGTGTGTAATATCCCACATCGGTGGGTGATTGTGAATTTAAATTGTTTATAAGTGGGTGTTGTGGGTATAAGAAGTAACTTGGGTTAACCATTTTGGGTCAGTAGAAAAGATAGCCCAAGTAGTTATTTGTCACGCCTACAGCACCAGTTTTACCTGTGGGTTCAGGGTTCTAGGCTCGGGGCGTGACTCTATTTCTCATACATACACAAACACAAAGCATATTCACACACAAAGGTAGGGGGTTAGGGGTGTTGATGGGTTTTCGGTCTAGGTGATGAGAGGTGGGAGGGTTAGAACAGTTAGGAGAGGGCTCTCAAAAGGATGGGTTCAGGGAGTCAATCAAGTGTAGGTTCAGAGGTTTGGTTTATAAGGTTTGGGGTGGGTGGGGGTTGGGGTTGGGTTGGGGTGGTGTGGTTTTAGTGTGGAGGTCTCTCAAGTTTCTTTTCTTGTTTATTTAAAAGATTTCTTTTGGAAAAAAAGTAAAAGACAAAAATACCCTTAGTCTTAAGAATTTGTTTGATAGAGTTAGACGTCAATGGGAATTTTGGTAAAAGTAAAACTTCATAAAAGAGTTCGGGAACTAGGATTGTTGAATATAAAAAATAATACAATTAACCATTCTCTAACAGTTTAAGCTTTTAGATGAGATTGTCACTTAACATGGTATTAGAGTCTAGGTACCAAAAGGTCTTGGGTTCAAAACTGACCGCTACTCATTTAAAACATTAAAATTGTCTAAGTGCAAGGTTCACAAACTAACTTCGCTCGCACTTGTGGTGACGTGTTGAATATAACAAATAATACAATTAACCCCTCTCTAACAGTTTAAATTTTTAGATAATATGGTAACTTAATAAAGCTAAATCTTATGGGTGAGAACGAGGTTTTACCTTCATATATCTTGAATTTTAATAATTTATTTGCACTGGAGTTGTTGGGACTTGGGACATGGTCAAATATGCACACATCAAAGCTGCGACAATAACATAATATTTGAAAGTCATAATACCCAAAAAGAAAAAAGAAAATAATGTGTGATAGAGAGAAAGATAATTAAACCTTTGATATGTATAGCATTCTACATTGAAGAGTGTGTTAAGACTTGAATTAGTTTAATTTTTTCATGGTAGTTTAATCATCAACCAATTTTTCCGAATATTTCTATTACTTTTTTTCCAAATTGAGGAACTTGATATTAAATGATCATGCCTTGCTCTGACGTGAGCAATACAGTTCGACTTATAACATGAGCCAATATATCATTAATCTTAGAGATTCTCTTGTGCTCCAAGCAAAGCATCAAATGCACTTAAAGGTAAAGTAAGCTGCAAATTAAAATCTGCAATTTTGCACAGATTCAAAATTGAGGTGCCAATTTTAACAGGAACAGGCCTGAAATTATTGTTCAGCCATTATTGTTATTTATATCGCCTTGGAAATACACGGGCATGTGACAGTTAAAAAGTAATGTGGATAATAATTGGCATTGGCGATCACCAGGACAAATGAACATCATAGGGCAAAACAAGGGTTGTGTTTCTTGAATTACTAGAATTTGATTGACATCGATTGTAATTTTTGTTTTTTGTATGACGGTAAATATTTTAAAAAGTCTTTAATACTCGTACCAAATTTTAAACATGGTTCAAAGCAAACACCTATCTCAATCCAACATGATTTATATATAGACTCAATTTCCTGGCGAGTAGTAGAGAAATGATAGATCCAATTGCTAATAAATTTTTCTTCAAATTTCTTTCTGGGAAATTGTATACCCCTCACATCAAGCCATTGCTTTAGTCTTTTTGATTATCCATTCTGCATGATTACACTGTCTGCGCTCAGAACTTGTTATTACCCCAAGCATGCATATCAACTTTTCTTTTACTTTTTTCGATTGGGCATATTTTCATACTCTCTTTTCTAATTTGTCTCTCCTTTCTTGTGTTAAGGCTTCTTAAGTTTCGCGTTAGCAGTAAGTGCTTTTAGTGTTCGACAGCACAAAGAATTTATGTTCACATGGCTTTGTCTGTTGTAGGGTTTTAGGGTTTTAAAGAATGGGTGTTTAGGTTGTGATGGTAGATAAAAGTCTAAAGTTGTTGTGAGGTTGTACTTACAAGTCAGAAAAAGGAGTAACTAGTCTACTAATTAAAGCTTTTGGGGTTCACTACAAGTCCCATCAATACTAAGCTAATGGCCTCTCAAGTGGAATATTTGTCTTAATTTTGTTGTCATCATGCTTGCTATTTTAATTAGTGGAAAATTCAATATAATATCAAAATTACTTTCAAAATTATTCAATTAGTAAAAATTAACTTCCAAAATTAGCTTGTTTAACATCAAAAAGTCAATTAAGATAGTGAAATTACTACCTATGGAGTAACTCGTGCAATCAAAAAGGGATTTCTTTACGTTTTTATTTATAACACTCGGAGTTTGTCTCACCCAATTAACAGTGACTTAGCTAAATTTTTGTACTTGCATCTATAATTAAGCTTGTAAACAAACACTTAATTCAATTAAAAATTAACATAAATCAGTGAAATGTGTGTTAAATAATTTGGTTAGACATATTAATTTGACACCAGATCATTTTTGTGGTTTCTCATAGTTTCTTTATGAATTTCTGATATATAATATGGAATATTATGAAAATACACTACTTATATCATCCAATATTTCAAATGATCACAACCAAGCTTGGGATGGTCCAACCTTTTTGGAACCTCAAGATAAAACTCCTTAAGATTCATCATTGTTCACCTTAAAAAATTAAAAGGAAAATAAAATTACCAGTGACAAACTCCATTACTCACCAAATACTTGCCATGATTGGCACCTAAGTGTCATTATGTTGATCTTATAATTATTGTGGTTTAATTTGATTTTTGGATAAATTTCACACTTAGTCCCCATTGTTTGTTATTTTTTTCAAGTTGATCATTAATATTTTAAAAGATTTATAGAGGTCCTTAATATTTACAAAGTGATTCAAAATGGTCTCTATTGTTTAAAACTAGTCAATTTAGTTCCTATTTTTAATCCATAAAATTTCATTTAGTCCCCAAATAGAAATAACATACATGGATTGAATTGATTTTTTTTAAGAAACAATAGGGACTAAATTGATTTTTTTGAAAAATAATAGGGACTAAATTGGCTAAGTTTGAACAATAAGGACCATTATGAATAATTTTTATAAACATTAGGGACCTCTATTAATTTTTTAAAACATTAAAGACTATATTAAAAAAATATTTAAATAATAGGGACTAAGTGTGAAATTTACCCTTGATTTTTCAACCATTTCATTATTTGCCAAAAATATCATTGGCATCTAAAGCCTAATTACTGCCACGTACAATTTCTGCGGTGTTTTTCCTAGGAGAAGAAAGGACCGAAAACGGAAATTAATGAAACTATATTAATTTTCATGGCTTTTCATGCCATTTAACTCATGGTTAAATGCACTTAATTTGCACTTCAGGCAAGAAGTTTAGCCAAAGTACTTATCATGGAACACAAATTAATATGACCAATTCATTTTTTCTTTGGGATGGTGGGTTAGTGCACCAAAAAAGTTCCCCATGCTCCTCAAATTTTATAAATAGTGACACTTTCGCGCACCGAATTACAATTTGAATATCACAAGAGTTTCTATACACAATTCTTTGAGAAACGAAAGTGTGGAAAAGAGTTTCGAAATGTTCAAAAACCACACCTATAAAAAAAAAAAGTGTAAGTTCTATTAATTATAACACGTGTCACATGCTATCATTTTAAAAATAAATAATCTTTTTTGGTTCATTAAATAATCGTTTTATTCAACTTTCAAAAAACATGAGCCTATCAGTAATACTTCATAAATTGCAAAAAAGCCTATTAGCGGTATTATCTACACATTTACGTTGGAGAACAATCATTTATCTAACATCCATCAAATATCTTCTCAATGATTTGCTTTTTTGTGTTAATCCTCAAGCCATGCACTCTGCTATTCCTTTCTTGCCAAATTTAATAAACACAAGCACAAAATGTAGATTTAGCAAGGCCCACTTTCAATTGCTTCTTTCGACAAATCAAACAAAGTCTCTGAATAATTAAATCCCAGTGCACATTTAAATTTTTCACTTTTAGGAGCGAAAGAAAGTGTCTCCAAATAAACAGTTGATTGTTCAAAATGATTAAAATAAACATTCAAAAAGCACATCTATATAAATAAAAAAAATTCCAAGGTGTGAAGTGTAAAATACGCTTTTATTCTTTCAAATGATGTTAAAACCCAGTTGACAGAGAGCGATTAGCACATTATTCAGTAGAGTTTGATTACAAATTGGTAATTCTTTGGGTACAACGATAAGTCTTCACACATGTACCAGATTCTTAAAGACAAAATTTTAAATTAATAAAAATGTCCAACTCGTAATTTTATAAGAGTAATTGTATTTCATTATCACTAAATCATGCACCAGGGAGCAAAATATGGTGAGTAATTGTAACAGAAGGCGGGGACGCCAAAAATGAAGAAAGATTAGAAGATCAACTAGATCTTAACGACAAGAGGAGATCCTATCAGCAGGGGACGTAAAATCAATAAGCCTTTTTCAGTAGGAGATAGCAAGCATTGACCCGGTAGTCACTTGTTGCCGGCCCTATGCATATTTTGTGGCAGCATGGAAATATAACTAGTACAATCTCGTCAGTCCCACTTTTCGTCCACAAAACTAAGTACCTTAAAAGTATTATTTTATGTTCACCTACGGAAATGGGGAGTGTTTGAGAAGACTTTCAGGGCTCATCTATCTATCAGGTTTAACTTTATGGTCGAGTGTAAAACAATAGAAAAGTGAGATATTTTTTTATTATTATTTTTTTACACATACTTCTGTTGCTGCTAGTTTGTTTTCATTTAACAAAAGTAGTTCAAGCTTCCGATGTTATAGTCCAATAGGAATACGGATAAAATTACTTTTATAAAATTATGGGTTTGACATTCGCTGTAATATTAAAGTTATATTTTTAATTAATTTAATATATGTGTGATAATAAATCATTATATTCAAAATTTATCAGTTGATAATTAAATTTCGTTGAATAATTTAATAATCGAACGCCGCCAACTAATTTTTCACGTAATTCAAAAAAAAAGGTACTTTAAATACATGTAAATAAATGATCTTTGAGAATCGTCCATTGATGGAGTAATCAAGTTGCTCTAGACTCTTCCTAATAAGTCATTTAATAGAAAACCTAATATAATATTGATTCAGATTATTTCATTATTGTTTTGTTTATTTGTTCTCAAACCAAAAGCTGATTTGCTTTTTCATCTGTAGTTGAAGTGTCACTTATAAACTAATCCCTTCTAACCCCATTCACCCCCAACCATGAAAGGAAAGATAGTTTAACGATGAAACATAATAGTCGGCAAGATTATTATAGACGTCAAAATTTACAATTACAAATTTTGGACCACTAATAACTTGTAAGGACAGAAGACGAAAGAGCGACGTGAGTCTTGAAACACTGGTGTGGTGCCGGCCGAAAACACCTTGAAGCTCAAGTCAGTATTTTATTGAAAGAACAAGAACGTGAGGAAAAGATAGAGACGATAGAAGAGTCTACCATAGTATCGGCGTTGATATAAGGAGTGTTGGTCGTAGTTATCTACGTTGTAAATATGTAGAGGGGAGAGGGAGAGTATTGCTAGGTGCGGCGAATATTCGATGCCCTCTCCCTGTGTAGGTGTGGCTTACTTATAAGCGTAGGTAGGTCAAGCGTCATGGACCCTTGGGAGTTGTATGTTGAGTAGACTACCTCGGACGAATAATCATCTATCCGGTAGGATAGGGTGATCTTATCCTGAGTTTGTCGATCATCATCCACTTCTGGTAGACTAGTCAATTGGAATGACTTGTTTGATCGTTTATCTGGAGATATCCGATAGCGTTCGAGTTGAACTTGAGCTCGTCTCCAATAGTTCGCGTAAAATAACGCCGCCATGCAGGCTTGGTCATGGGCCTCAGGCCTTCAGTGGCGTATTACAATCCGTGATGTGGTATGTGGGCCTTGGCCTAAATTACTCGTCGATACGGGTCATTTGACCGGTCACGGTAGAATCATGGATCCAAGTCTAATTTTGGTGTCAACAATTATTAGTCATATGTAAATGGACAAGCATATTTACATTTACGATAAAATTAGACCATGGCCCGTAAAATCAGCTTTGATATCATTGTAAACAAACATGAAATTTTATCTGATTCAATTAGTATTAGATAAAACAACACAAATAGAAGTACTCGTAATTTATACATTAATAACTAGGAAAATTCTCTAACACTAAAAATAAGGGGTGTAACAGTGCAGCACTGTAACATCTAACGGTTCTTTACCGGTTCTGCAACCCAAGAGAGACAACTTCTGAGATGCAAGTGGAAGTACTATCATGGAGATGCAAATGCAAGAAAGAAATAATGCTGAGGCGAGGCTTCTGATCCCATAATAAATTTTGCGGGGTTCAAATCTGCAGCCTTCTCTTCCTTTGTTGGAAGTTCGTACACAAAGCATATCTCGATTAATTCATGTGTCGCAGAGCATCAAGATTCGCATACCCAAATAGGAGCAACCTATAATTGTGGGTGTCTATCTCTTGTTCCTGCAATTCCAAGTATATGAAAATTCTTTACCAAAAAAAAAAAAAGTATATGAAAACTCATTGATGCAGGGCATAATATTTTTAGGGTGACAAATCACATTTTCTTCTTACTTCTTTATCTTTATATTTCAACTCTCTGAATAACGTTTATATTTAAGATTCCTGTTCAATTCGAGCTAAAATAGATAATTTGGCACTAATATATGAATAGTTTTTTAAAGTGAGAATTAAACTAATTTTTCAAACAAAAAATACTTTCAAAATACATATATTTTTTAGCCTGAGTTATGGTATGCCTGTTCACTATAGACTGGTTGCGTAACGATGTTTCTCAAGTTTGACAAGCAAAACTCGGAGTAGAAAAGCCAAAGTTTGCATTCGTAACCCAGATAATTACCATGGTTGCATCAAAAGTCTCTTTAATTGATTCAAAAGTTTTGGTTGATGAGATAATGTTGAACTTCGTTACTTCATTTGTATTGTTCAACTTCGTATCTCTTGGTTCGGCCCACCAAATCTATACGAATGTTATCTTTACTATCTCACCTCACTGTTTTAATCTTTTTTATATGTTAATCAGCTTCTTTTTCAGACTAAATTATTTGCACGCAAAACTATTAATCTACGGGAAGCTAGCTAATATATAGATTGGTTGTGTAATTTTGGTTTGGATTATCCGTTGAGAAGCTGCACCATTGAGCGTGTTCTAACAACTTTCTATTTGTTTCTAGATAAAGGTAAAAGAGGCGTATCAATATCTAAATGAATTTCTAAATAATATTTTTATAGAAATTTTACCCTTCATGCAAATAAATATATATATATTTTAATATAGACGTCCTAATCAGTCAAGCTAAAATACAACTGGATACCACAATTATCGAATTAGGACATTGAGTATTTTGACTAACTTTTTTGGCTAGCCATATCTCAGTTGTAAACATTCTTCCTAATAGAAAACTATCACATCGATATATCCAAAATGAACCCTTTTAAAATTACATGAGCTACGAGACAAATAAAACGCATAATCTTACTTCAACTCATTGGTTTCCAGAAGCATTATCAATGGATTGAGATTGACCATCTAATTACTTCAACCCTTGCATTGCACTTTTGCGCAAATGAATGTTGACCATGGTAATGCTAGAACCCTCTTTAACCATGTGATAGAAAATCTTTCTGGAACCTATCATTATCAATCGTTATTTAGTTTATTTTTTTATTTTTGGGTCGAGTTGTAGCATTGATTAATTAGTAGAAAATAGACTGGTTGCTAGTTTCCTTAATAATGCTTAGTGGACCATGCTGGATGTAGTACTTAGAGTAGTCATAAGATTAAAAATGATATGTATCAACTTGTTTGCACTAATTAAGTTCTATTATATTAAAGACAATAAATTAGATAATGTGATAATTTAATATAATATCAGAACTCAGATTTTGAGTTCAAATTTCACTACCGTCAGTCATTTAAAAAAATTAAAATTATTTAGGTATAATGATAAAAAACAAATCTCGTCAATATGTGTGGAGTGCCTTAAAGACAGTATATATTATAATAAACCCTTTTGACAAACTTGGAGCAAGCCCGCAAGCTTCATCACTCGTTTTGCAATTTGTTAGTCATCATCTTAGCTTTTCAGACACCAAGGATGTTTATACACATACCATCAAACGTTCATCTCCTTTGTGGCAATCTTGAGTGAGAACACTTGCAAGTTAGTGTGGCCTCTTGAGCGTTGTGTTGAGTTTTTCCTTCACCCAGAAATGTTGGGCTTTTTTCCTTTTTTTTTTTTTTGCTTCCATTTCATCTCCTCCTAAATTATTGGGATATAATGCATAATTGAAATTAAAACGATAACAGCAATTTGAAGACTCAACCTTTATTGAATCAATACCTTGTTTAAAAGGCTAAACAGTTAGAAAAAAAGGTTATTTTATTTATTTATTTATTATTTTAACACACTTGCGCACATGTAGGTAATATTTATTTTTTAGCCTTGCGCATGGACAGTTTAAAAAATAAGGTATTATTTTCGATGCATTATGTCCTTGTCCAACCAATATGGTATCAAAGCTTTAATCGAGTCACATCCATCAACATTTGACACATGATAGATCTGTCAGTCTGTTTTGCTCTCACTGGCTTGTTTGCCTCAATGTGAGATCTAAATTCTCGAATCACATTGGATCACAAGTGAGGAGGAATATTAGAATATACATTTCTCCACATCAAAAATCCATTAAATTTAATATCACCTTACAATACTATAGGGACTACTTATCCTAATATTAATTAATTTTAAGATGGAACCTCGTGATTATTAACACCCTCACGTACATGGTGCTGGTAATCCAAAAGAGATTTAATACTATGTTATTCTATGGTCCTCTCTCTGCCTCTCATTTTTATTCAATAATAAAACAACGAGAAGCTACAGATTAATATTTTTCTATGCATTAGGATCATACATCCCATGATTATTACACCATTTGTATAATTAATTTCCCATATATATATATATATATATAAAAGCCGACTGTTGGAGTTTCTAATGGCGAAATAAAGCTCGAATCGAGCTCAAACACAACTCAAATCTTAGCTTGAATTCAAGTGAGTTAAGCTCTCAAGTCCAATCATGACTATTCATGCAAGTCAACCTAGTTGTTATTCTTATTAGGCCATCTCCAACAGGTTATGTAAAATGCATTTTACCCTACATGTAGAGAATATGTTGGAGATAAACATCTTCAACAGGTTCTCTAGGGATTCTCTACTTTATAGAGAATCCCTACATTCAATTTTTAGTATCTCCACATGTGGAGATGCTGAACAAATACCCTAAATCATTCTCTAAAATAATACGTAGGAGAGACTTTATAGAAATAAAAATAAAGATTCTCTAAAATAGAGAAGCTGTTGGAGTGATATTGAAATAGAGATTCTCTAAAATCAGAATGTAGGGAAGCTGTTGGAGTTAAACTGAAATAGAGATCCCCTATATGTAGAGAAATGACCAAAATTCTCTACATGTAGGGAGAAAAATAAAGAAACTGTTGGAGATGGCCTTAGAACCAAAATTTGTTGCAAGACCTTATGCCTTTTCTCTTCTTCCCCTTACAGGAAAACGGGTAGTCTTTAGTCACTCGCAAGGACACACGAAATAATGACTTAAATAAATGATACAGAAAATAATGTATTAAACAAAACGACGTAGAAAAACTCTTTAATAAATTTGAATTGAGGTCAGTCATTTACATATTGATAAGTCTCACACGCATAGATCTCACAACTCTCTCTCACACTTATTATATGTGACACTGATCTATTAGACTGGACTAATTAAAGTATTTTTTGAATATTAGATACATCTGCTGCTGAAACAGTCAGTCATGTCAGTCCCTCCTGATCATTTGGTCCCCTAAACTAATCTTATCTACTCTACAAATAGTAGAGTTTAATTCCTGCTAAAACCTCCCCGATAAAGCCTGCAAAATCTAGCCCCAGCTCGCACACACACCCCTCTGCTGCCATGAGCCATGAGAAAAAAAAAAAAAAAGGAAACAACCCAATGGAAAACCTAAAGCTTCCTATTAAAAACCCTAAACTTAATGCATGCATGCCTCATGCCACCCCAACCCTACGCTTTTTCATGTCCTCTCTTATCTGATAATTGTACTCTATCCTCAGTTTTGTCACCCCCTTTTGTGATCAATATATTAATAGATCACAGAGGACTATTAAGATTATATTCTCTTATTGAGACCAAAAAGAGAACCCTTTAGTGCTTTTTATTAACACTATGCATGGGGCTATATCTTATCTTTATCTCCTTGTCTTACTCTTCTTTCCTGTTCACAAACTATCTACCCAACCATATGTGAAATAATGTTCAATACCAACATTAATTGGTGTGCAGAAAGATGATGCAATGCTTATGTTATCCCAATTTAATTTCTAATGTAGTTTTCTTTGTGGGCATTTAATATTGTATATTAAAATATTACCATATGCAAAAATAAAATTCAATGCCACAATTAATATGGTGGACGTGGAAAAGATGATGTAATGCTTGTGTTATCCCAATTTAATTATCAACATATTTTCCCTTGTGGACATTTAATTTTTGCATATAAAAATACTAGCATATGTGAATAGAATTGAATTCTAGAATAAATGGGGTGCAAAAGATGATGTAATGCTTATGTTATCCCAATTTAATTTCTAGGTAGTTTCCCTGGTGGGTATTTAATTTTGGAGCATATGAAAAATATTGAAGAGATTGGCGTTATCTAATATGCATTTATTTGGGCCTTATAAAGTTGGTCATCAGGACATTATTATATAATTCGTACGCTGCCTTTGGTGCAGAGTCTGTGATCCATTAAAGTCCTAAAAATTAAAATTTTATACTAGGGGTGTTAAAATTGAACGTATGTTCATATTTAGAAAAAAGTGTAATTTAAATTCGTTAAACACATAATTTATTAGAACTAATTTTAAAAAAATTCTCTTTCTCATTGATTCAAAGTGAAAATATGAGTAACTATCCCATCTACATTTCAAATGCTCTGCCAACAACTTAGTGACTTGGGTTTCCTTTGATTCCAGTGAAGTATTCCAAAATTTTGGTTTTTTTTTTTGTTTTTTTTAACCTAAAATTTTGGTTTATAAATGTACTAATACACTGTGTCGACCCTGCGCACTGAAACGTTGCTATCATACAGATAATTGACAGGATTTTGCCTTTCATTAATCCACCAACAATCATACTCCACGTGAGCTTGTTAATACAACAAAACCCTAAAATTTTTCACCAACTTTTAAGCTAAAGTAGCCACGGTAGTATAGCATAGAGCACTCGTGAACTGCCATGTTTGCGGCTGCCCCGTGCAATGTAATGGTTGACTTTGTGCACATCTTCACACGCAAATTTTCGATTATTAACAATAAATCAGTTGTTTATTTTGTCAACCAATAATAGAAGGTTGTATGAGGCAGGCGTGCAAAACAACCTGCTCGTGTGCCATTGCTTTACCATGCAGGTCATTTATAGATGCAATCATAACACAACGCTTATTATAGTACAAAAAGCTTAATTCCGAAAACTTAACGTGGGGTTGCTTCTCGTAATTGAGAATGTATAGGGCAGTGTCCATTTGGATGGTAATGCATCTACACGTTCTTAAATTTTGTTTGGACTTGTTGAGATGGTAGACTCTTTGGTTTCCCTTCCTTGCGGGTAACTCATGATCATTATAATTATGATATCACAAACTTTATAAGACCTTTGATTGATTTCTAATGTGTATTTAATTGCGTAGCTACATCACGAAACTATAGTTTTAGAATGAATTTAATTTAATATTATCTAAGAAAAGCTTCTTAAAATAAATAAATAACCAATCACTATAAGATGACGGATATAGCACTTTAGGCTTTGCGAATATGAATTACCTAACTCAAATTTGCTTCTCATAATTTTGAAGGGATAATTATATATATATATATATATATATATTATATGTGCTAATGGTTTGATTGTGTGTGATGGAGATGAAGATTGAGATGGCCAAGGAGGAAAAAAGGATTAAGAAAAGGAAAAATAAAATATTGAGGGGTAAACGATACAATACTCCCATGTGATTTATCGTAAGTGCATATTTACCCTCTGTATTTTCTAAACTAACTATTTTCCCCCAAGGTTAATAGGATATAACGATCATTTCAAAATAAAAAATAAAAAATAATAAAACAAAACCCCCCTCAATAGTCCCCCCCCCAATTGCCGGCAACCCATCCCCCTTTCCCCAGAACCTATACCCAAAATTGCCACCATTACCACCAAATTTCAACCCCCAATCCCGCGACCCTTACCCCAAATGAAAAAACCTTAAACCCTCACCCTAATCCTTGTTCACTATGTGTTGTGTGTTTGTGTTCCTCATTGTGTGTGTGTGTGTGTGATCGACACTATGTGTATGTGTGTTCGGCTCCGTGTATTTGCGTGTGTTCACTATGTATGTGCGTGTTTCGATGATGTGGTGGTGTGGGTGGGGATATGGGCTACAAGTGTAGGGGTGGAGACGGTGGTGGTGGTAATAGTTAAGGTAAGGGTAGGATACAGAAGTGGGGGTGGGGGTTAGGGGTAATGGTGATGGCGGGTAATCGTGCTGGTACGGGCGGCAATAAGGGGTAGGGGGTTGGAACAAGTGTCATGATTCATTAAATTTTTTTTTATATTAATATTCAAAGGTCATATTTTTCATTTTATACACTAGCATTAGAAATTGTTGTTAGTATTAGGGGGATATGTGCACCATAGGGGGTCTTAGCTACTTTAGCAACCACATGAAGTAAACGTGCACTTTAGGTACATTACAAGGGGGTATTGTGCCGTTTACCCAAATATTGAAGATTAAATTGAAGTTTTTATAATTTTTTGGGACTAAATTGAACTTAATTTATAAAAAAAACAAAGATTAATTTGAACACTATAAACTTTTTACCTTTACAGTTCTATACAAATCTGTTGAACCTAATGATATTTTTAAAAGAAGGGACTAATTTCTCTAATGTTAACAAACATTAGAAAATATTTGCACTTATTTGGAATATTAGGAACTAAATTAGAAAAATAGGACAATATTGAGAATCATTTACGTAATTAACCCTAATTTCGAAGGTGGGGTTGCTTCTCTTAATTGAGAATGTATAGGTAGTGTCCATGTGGTTGGCAAATGCATTCACAAGTTCTTTAAATTTCTGTTTGGACAAGTCGAGATTGTGGACTCTTTGAGTGATCGTGATTAGTACTTGATCAAAGAGCATAAAAGTTAATTAGGTAACATGTTTAGCAATTTAGGTTTGTAAATAATTACCCATGGTATGTTTTCCAGTGATTGAATTTTTCCTCTGCTTTAATGTCATGATCAGCTAGATATACTTTAAAAGATATGTCATGTAAGAGATAGAAATTACGACAATATTTAATTGTTATTTTTTTCTAAGAGTATTACTACTGCCACCAAATGTAACGTGAAAATCCTGTATAGATTTTAAGTAGTGCACGGTATTCAGGGGTTGGTCTCCTCAAGAAACTATATTTTTAAGGCGTTGATGTTTACTATATTTATAAAGGTTCCTTCACATACTTTAATGTTTGATGATGACTTGCATTTGATCAAAATGAGGAATTTGTTCGAGGAGGGGCTCGCATGTGATTAACTAATTGATGAGGCAATAGTTTACTAAGGTATTATTAAGGCAATGATCAGTAGCAAATTTGAGAGGATAATTAGTCACATTGCGGCTGAGACACAACCCAAACTCCAAATGAATTTTTATTTAAAATGAATCTTATTTATATAAAGGATATAAATTTATGGTACAGTGACACATTGCAACACATATTTTAAACCAGTTAAAAATCAAATAATATTTATAATAAAAAATTAAATTCAAACCCAAAAATTGAAATAACTTTTCGGGGGATTTTTTTTAGAAGAATGGGTTCTTTAATGGGAAAAATCCGTTTTGCCTATAATTTTTCACAAAATTTCAAAGTTTTCTATGAAAAGACAAGTAAAACCCAAAATTCATGAAAACTTTATAATTTTGTTAATAACTCAAGGGGTGAAATGATATTAACTTAAATTTTAATTATAATGAATCATTTATCCGAACACTTTATCTAACTTTTGCGAGCGAGGTTCGTTCCACATTCCGTTTTCCCATCTTTACGTCAAACACCATAGCATGCCTAAATGTCTATCACTTATATCCATGCATGCAGTTATGGAAATAGCATACGTATTCACAGTGACAGGAACTGATTAGATACGCCGCCAACCAGTTGATATGTATGTGCAAAATTGGACGCCTAAAAGCTCAAAAGCAGATACGTATGCTTAGAGAAGAAAGATAGAATAAAAAGTCGAAAACGTGTCGTTTTCATGCACAAGGCCGTGTCCCCCATGCAAAATTTATGCCGTCAGATTTTCATATTTGATGCTACTACAGTAGTACCGCATTACATCAATTGGCCGCTGGATTTTTTTTTTCTTTCTTTCTATGTTATGAATTATATGATTTCATTTTAAAATTAATCAGAACTAAATAAAATAATTTAAAATCTTATAAGTTTGTCCTTAATTTAATGATTTCTTGATGCTAGATAAATACATATCCCAGCACTTTTCTCACGTGTAACCTATTAAGAACCAAGAACCAAGAAAATAGTACAAATTTATATTAAGGGTGTCAACATTCTTAGACACATTTCTCCAATTGTATTTAATATGATATTGGGATCAAGGTTAGCAAACAATCTTGATTTCAAATCTTGCCGTTCCTATTTAAAAAATTTTAAAATTATTCATGTGTAATGCTAACACAAAATCTTGCTTACACTTGCAGGGTGTTAAAAATAATAAATAATTATAATAAGTCATTTTTATCAGTTTAAACTTGTAAATAATGTGCTAACTTAATAGTTAAGCAGAAAACTTATTACGACTAATCCTATAAAAATTAACTTTCTTATGCCTTAAAAGAGGTAGACTAGTGGCAAATAATGAGAAATAACATTTGATAAACTTGGGTTCAAAATTCTTTGGTTGAGTATTATGTTTACACTCTTTATTTGCCTGAAACATGTATTACGGATCACCATAAATTTATTAGTTGGTGATTGAGTTCTACTACTAAATTTCACCTCTTAGTTTTTTTTATATTTCGATTACAGCAACTTCAATTCCTATAATGATATACGGACATGGAGATCGTAAGTTGTCAGATCATGGTTTTGGTACGTATATATCGAGGGGCGAGGGCTCAGAAAAGCTAAGCCCTCATTGTCTGAATGGATCAGAGCATGTCGGTTTCAAATTGACTAATATTACTTTTAAACTTTTGTGCCTTGTATGTATAGAAAAAAGCTTTTGATGCTTATTGACGGTTGACATTGTACAACATCAGCAATTAGGTGGGCCTTGTATATAGGGCTTGGAAATGGATCTAAAGTTCTAAACTCCTGTCCAAGACTCGGCTGATTTTGGATATAATAATGGGCCTGTTTGGCCCAATTACCATGTTTCTTCAATTTCTGCATCTTGACCAAGGAAGTTGTTCTTATAAATAGTTCTGAAAAAGAATAGCGCAGCCTGACTTTAGCTACAAGTTTCCTTTTTCATTTCTTCTTTGGAAAGGGAGACTGAGCTGTATTACAGATTAATCATTATTGGAGATGTTTCAGCCCGCTTGTTAGATAATTAACTGTGTGGCAACAGATTGAACGACGAAACCTGAGCCAAGAGGAGCATGCATGAAGTAGTCGGATGCTTCTGTGTTGCCGTCTCATGTTTAACCAAGTAATCCCTTCTGATAATTCTACAAGTTCATCAAAGTAAAACAAAAGATGCAAACGTTCAAAGCCAAAGCTTTTACTAGTAATTTTTTTTCTAAATTCAGGTTTCATCAGAGAAACCGGGAAGCCTCGAATCCATTCACAAGATGATCATACAAAGTCATCTTTCCTTGAAAAAGAAGATGGTATTACTTTGCTTCACTATTCTCGTTGCTCCAAGCGCTTCTAAGGTTACATAGCGACAAACTTCCCAGGATACAAAATTTTATCAATTTAGAAACAAGGTACAAGGAAAAAATACAATGCAAAAGAAGAAACGAAAAAGACTAGATGTCTAAACATGTTCTCTAAGCACCCTTCTTTCTTCATCAACCATATTGCTGTAGAAGGCAAAGTTTGAAACCAACATGTGATGGGAAGAAGATTGGAGGATGATTACATGTTAAGATATGAAGAGAGAAAGGACCTTCTCATTGCACTTCCAATCGTCTTTCACCTGCATCTTCATGCTCAACCTGGCAAAGTTATAGAATGATGCATAAGCTATTTGATGAATGAAAGATAAATAGAAGATAAGGAAGAGAGATGGTGACATGAATTTTCTCTCGTTACCTCAACATGTACTTTAGGTTTCTTCTTTGATTTGGGTCCGTATTTATCTTTCTCAAGCTTCTTCAAAGCTAAGGCAGACTCTTTTCTTCCTCTCTTATGATGAATTGCCACAGTTTCTTCATCTTCTTCATCATCCACTCCAACTGCCATCGCCAATTCAGATACAAGAATGAGAATCTTTTCAAACCTTTTGAAGTTGCATATTTCAAATGAATTGTGTAGTTTGTGACAGAAAAAAGTTCATCATGATAGGAAAAAGAAATCTCGGAATTCATTGGACTTGTGAATAAACTGAACAAGCAGGTATCTTTGGATTCAAGAAGAAAACTATGCAAATTGAAGATGACCTCTCTTTCGTCACAAACAATTTTTTTTTTATTTAAAAGAAATTCCTTCTCTTTTTGGCGGGGATCTACAAAGAGAGACCAATGGATGCACATGTCAAAAGGTGTGAGATATGAAGTTTACCCACTGTGGAAGGATAGAGTAGACTTGAGAGAGGAGTTGGACAAAAACACTTGTATGAGATTTCACATGTATGGAGCAAACAAAAGATTTGTCCCTCGATGAGATTTTGTGGCATTGTCACAATCTCAACAAGATTTTGTGGCGTTGCTATATAGAACCAACCCAACCCAACCCAACCCAACCCAACCTAGTGGGCTAAGGCTTGACTTGGTTTGTTTGGTTTGGTTTTCATGGTAGGGATCTTGAGCTTATCCGGTCATATTGAGCAGTGAGTATAAATTGAAAGACAGATTATAAAATGCTGTAGAAGTTGACCAATATGTTACTGTATATGAACACAAATGTATATCCATTAGCATATTTACCATTGTCATCATCTGAACCAGTCTCTCCAATTGCAAGACCACCAAAATCCTCCATGTCATCCTCCTCTTCAAGTTCTTCATAGCCTTCAACAAATTCTGTTTCATATTCCTGCTCGATTCAATTGCAAAAATAGAATGAGCAAAAAATTTGTGAAAATCCTCAATAGTCAATACCCAAAGGAAATTATGGGTTCAGCAACATAAAAAGATAAGGAAAAAGAAGTTTCAACAAGACCTCTTCATCTTCTTCTTCTCTTGCATCCAGCCGCTCCTTATCAAGAACCTTATTGTACTCTTCAACAGGATAATTGTATATGTCACCATAAACTCCTTTCTTAAGGCGTTCAAGCAATTCCTTTTCAATACTCTGCAGAATAGTTGACGACATTAGCTTTATATAAACAACTTTTAAACAATCACCATAAGCAGAAAACAGAGCAACACAAACACAAACTGAAAAATAATATGCTGAGAGCATACTTTGTCCAAAACTGCTGCTTTTTCAGCCTTTTCCTCTCTCCTAGCCTCTCGTTTTTTCTCCCTCCTAGGAGTGGTCATTATCTTCTCCCTGTTGGAAACAGATTAGCAAGAAGCAAAGATCTCAGTAGATTGGTAAAAGGCTAGCTGCAAAAAGGGCGGATTCCGGGGAACAGAATCATAACAAGTGCACTTAAAAGATGTTCTCATTGAAGAATATGCAGTAAGTCCTTCAAAGTCGCAACTGATATTTCATCTCAACCTCAATTCTGACACAAACTGAGGTTCAAGGTATAATGAGTTGTAATGAGAATTACATGAAAGTCCAATTTCGTAAAGAGTAAAGTAACTACAAGTTCAACAAGTCCTGGCTTTAATACGACCTCTAAAACTATTTTGTTATTTCACACTCCAACCCCTAATTTACTTGATATGGTGTCAACATGAGCATCTCCTGGACTTGTTAGCATAAATAGATGAAAATACATAGATATTTTCTTGTGTACTAAATCTGCTAATATAAACTTATCAGCAACCATCCAAATCCCAATCAAGGAAGCACAAAATTGGTGAGACACACATAAAATCATTGGCACCAACACATCAAAAACATACTAAGGGTTCAAGTCTGTCTTTTCTATAATTCCTTTTTTTGGATCTTAATGTGGGCAACAATAGATACAAATACTAAGTTGCAGTTTATCGTTGCTTCGTTTTGTGCACCTGGTTTTCAGAGCAAGTTTCCTCATTCGTATCCGCATCTGAGTCATCTTAGTTAATCGTTGCTTTGTTTTGTGCACTAGAAATTTTGGCCAGTACATCTGTCAAAATAGATGTACATGTCAGAGAGAGAAAGTAAACAAATTTAGTTCCTCTGATAAAATTCCAATTGCAGCAGAACTGATGAAAGACAACGAATAACGATTTAAAGTACCAAATGCTTGTCGATAATTTCAAGGGCCTTTTCATAATTTCTCGGCAATTTAACTCTTTCCCACAACTTGTTTGGCATATGAGCCCTTTCAATAGTCTTCATATATAAATAGAATACTCCTGCAGAAGAAGATTTGGAATTACAGAATGATTTGGATATGTGATTAATCAAACAAACCAATGATGACTTATGAACGCAAACCCTTCATACAGTTTTCACATATAAACTCCTCCAGATTAACTGAAAATGTATACAAGGACCAGATATGTAACTAGTGAATATGCACATGGCCAACCATTGATACATATACTGAAGGACATTTTGTTAACATAAACCCAAGGCTGTAAAATTAGTGAAGTCTAAAAGTCATCATTTTAGTACCATTTCAACCACTGGAAAAGAAAAGCCAAGTGAAGAACAGGCAATCAAAAGTTTGGTTCTTGGGCAAACAAAATCACATAATAATTACTCGAAGTCAAAGTGGAAGAATAAAAAGTTGTATAATCGACAGTAATCAAGACCATTGGAAACAGCCCGTTTAACAACAGGACTAAGGTGCATACACCTCCCTCCCCATATCCTACTATTTGCACAAGTCTTGTCAACTGATTACAATAGCAGGCAATACCCAGCAAGTGAAATAACATAATTTCTCATAGAGAAAAAGGAAGAAAGCAAAGATTATATAATTTATATCAAGCAAGACCCATTCAAAACAGCCTCTGTTGCAAAAAGTTAAAGCTGCGTACACCTCCACATACCCTACTATTTGCTGACTACAGTAGTAAGCAAGACCCAACAAATGAAATTGATTACGATAGCAACCAAGACCCAAAAAGTGAAATCACGTCAAAAAATAAAGACGCAAATTTTGTATGATTGAGAGTAAGCAAGACCCATTAAAAACAGCTTCTGTAGCAATCTAACCTCCCGTATCCTACAATTTGCAAAAGCCTTACAATAGTAAGCAAGAACCAGTGAGTAAAATCACGTCAATTCTCACAACCTTATAAAATTTGAACAGGATTTTATATAACATCAAATAAATATACAATAGGATTCGAACATTAAAATTGAAAGACATTGAATCATCAAAAGAGCAAATGCTCCAAGACAGAAATGATGCGTTAACAGAGGATGTCCACTTGTGGGCATGCAGACAAGATTAATTTCAAAATGCTACAAAAGGAAACAAACAGCTCTTTCAAACTTAAAGGATATCTAGCAGACGTGACTATGGCAAAAGGAAGCCATAAGACCAGTCCCCTCAAGTTTCTGCATAGAAATTTGATCCACAAGCTCTGCTATATCAGCTATGAGATGCTTCTCCCAACTCCAAGAACACTTTTTCCATAAAATACATAAACGCAACGGAGGTTTTGGAGTAAGATGTTGACTACCACTCTTGTTAACCTCCAAATTATGTACCGTCTCTTCAAGTATCCCATCTCTTTCTTCTTCTAGAGAAAAAGATGGTCTAAATGCTATGCCAGTTCTCTCACACAAGCTAAGGGTTCCCTCTTCACGTCTTCATATGATTAGTATCAATACTTTCTCTGGTTTATCGATGTTCACTTTCCTATACCCTACCACTATCTACAGGAGCCATGTGCATTTATGATACTAAGCAATACCAAGCAAGTAGAATCACGCAATTTCTTTAAAAAACCGAAAAAAAGCAAAATTTAAGAAAATGGACAATCTTAGCAAATGGGGTAGCATAATAACAACTAGGAATTGAATATATAAATACCATCGTGATCGCGAATGGTGGCGTAGCGGCTGTTGGCCAGAGGGCAAGAGCTCCGGTTGCAAATCCCAGTCACATTATACGGATTTCGACAAAATATCCCAGTTTCAATTCTGTTCACATCATTCATTAAAAAATAAATAAAATTAATAAATACCCACATAATTAAAGCCAAAAATGGAGCATAAACACGAAATAATTCTATAAAAAATAGAAGGAAAAAAAAAGAAGAAAAAAAAAGAAGAAAAGAAAAAAGGGGTTGTTTACTTGGCCATGAAACTGCAGTGGTTGTGTCTGATAACTTGCCATATAACTTCATCGTGCTGCATTTTCTTCTTCTCCTTCTTCTTCTTCTACTTCTCTTCCTTTATTAAGCTGCTATCAGCTGATTTCGTAGAATTTTGTGTGTTTGTATCGAATTTGTGTGCGTGTGTAGTTGGGGTTTAGGGTTTGGGAATACTAGTTTTGGGTCGGATCATGGACGGTTTGTATAGGCCCACTTACGGGCATGTTCATGGGCGGATTTATATAGGCCAACTGGCCCAAATGTTTTTAAAAATATATGTGCATTTATATTAACTTTTTAAAAAAATATTGGTATTTTTAGTATCAAATACTATATTAAATACCCCACTAAAAAATATTAATGTCTTAGTTTTCAAGAAAATAAAGTTCCAGTTTTTTTCGTAATGCAACGTCCTTAACAACATAATTTTGAAACTTTTACGCATCTGATATTATAAGAGTACCTGATACTCTATTCTGAGACTTTATTATAAAATAATTTTAAAGTAAAAATAACAGTCAAATATTCTATTGTTATATCAAAATATTTTGAAAATCCATATATAACTTTATTTTTAGCATTTTGGCAAAGCCTATATAAAGCTGGTGGACTACGCCCAAAAGAAAAGCTCTAGTGCAACTGAAGTCGAATTATGGCCGAAGACTCTTTGGTCTAATGACATGACATTCGCTTATGTAAAAAAGTTTGCAAGTTCGATATGAATTCGTATCTTATTTGTAACATTTCACGACTTTAGGCCTATTTTTTTAAGAAGTTGAATTATGGACCGTAGCATTTCTATTGGTTACGGCTTCGTTTTGCTAAAATGATCAATTCGTGTCCAAGTGTTGAGATGAACCAAGCCCATTAGTCTGTCTCCAGACTCCAATTTCCCTTCTTTTTTTTTTTTATGACGTAAGATTTCAATTAGTAAAATTCGATCATCTCTTAGTAAACTCATGAATGTAGGAGTAAGTTCCAATATATATATCAATTCAATCAAAATTACCCATAGCAAGTTGCATGAATCGAACCTGTGAACATACTCCAATCTCCCATTTACTTGTACAACCTTTTATGAGTAAAAATCATCTCCAAACTCGTATTTTTTTTTCTCAAAATCTCCAAACTAATGTTTGAATTCTAACATTGTAACATTACGTATGAAGAATCACCCATTACTCATTTCAGCCTAAATAATTAAATTTGATCTAATTGCTTTAATAACTCCTAGTAAGTAGATTAAAATCTCTAATTTCACCCAACAAAAAAAAATACTTTTCCTCCCTTTTTTGAAGTTTAAGAACTAAATAAAAAATTGAGATAAAATATCAGGATGTTAGAGTAAATTATTAAGTTAGGAGAGAATCCTAATTCCCTTTTTACCAAGATTTTCATAAAATATCATTAATATTGAATTCTTTCACTATATTAGTACACATGCACCCTGATTTCTATCGCTATATGAGTATAGACTTTGGTATTGAAATTTGACTCCGCCACTGCCATTACGTTAAGATAGCCTCTTCTTTTGGACGCATGGATTAATCCAATACGATGCTATCATTTATTGATTTTCCCAATTATCCCGAAAAATTTTAAAGTATTATTGCCTGCTGGTTTGGCTGAGCTCAGTGAGCATTGTTTATCTTCATCATGGCCATCCACTATTCTTAATGCTTGATGATCATCTTCTGGATCTCACACCAGTCACACTTGAATAAAACAAGTTGGCCTGCGGGGCCATGATGTTGATTACATGACATACGCTTCTTTCGCTTTCTATCAAAGCCTCCAACTTCTTCTTTGTTTCTTTTTTTTTTTTTCTTCTGTTTATTGTGCTACAATAGAGAGGAGGGGACGTTTTTCATTTTTCTCTTATAACAAAAGATTCACTTTAAATAGTATCATATTAGATATATCTCAAAATTATAAATTTTATATAATATAATAGTGCAATCAAATACATGCTTAACGTCAGTTAAGAGCTAAACAATATTTATGATAAGATGACTTAAATTTGTCGAACTCAAAATTTATGATTACAACGAATCACTTCCTCACCACTTAATTCTCAACCCAATAAGTGTGAGAAAAGGGATGTTTTGGTGGAAGGCTTTATTAGCAAGCCAACAAAAATAGGAAAGTGGAAAGGTGCATGAGGTTAAGCAGATTATGATCAATTATCTCCAAGAGCTAACAATGATCAAGTTTTGCATTATCTTCTTTTGTTAATTAATCAAGCTTGATGTCAGCTATAGTATGAATGTATCAACTGCTGTACGGCACTATTGTTTCTTATTCATGATCTGACCAAGCAATCTATATCTGCAATCTGTCTACCATTACAAACCACATTGACTCATTATTTTTTGTTATAACCAACAACTCATTTTAAATTATAATTACATTTAATTTATTTGAAGATTATAAACTCTATAATTTTAACGTGGTCTAATATATGTTATAACTCAATTAAAAACGAAATAATATTTATGATCCAAAAGAATAGGGCATGATTCATTACTTCACTTGGACCAGATAGAACCATTTTCACATGAAAGTTATCCAGACTTCTCAGCCGCATATAGTGGCTGATGTATCAAATAGTACTTGGTAAAGTCCAATGGCTGGAACCACTTGATATCTTATCTTCATGTCGTTTTAAACATGTTGTTCCGATTAAGCATTCTATCTCTACACGTAATGCCAACAGTGTGCAAATATTGCATAAGATTGATCATGAGCTGGCTTCACTTCAATTTCGATTTTTTGTGATGTCACAGATTAGCTGAGATAAAAATGAAAGTGGCTTATCAGTTTATGACATGTTATCTTATTTATGAACTTGAAGTTTTGAATTTATAGCACGATTTTTCTCAGTGATCTCAAACTATTCAGTACTAGTTACATTGGAATATCCGAGATTTTTGCCAAAGGAAAAGTATCTTGCTACAATTGTAAAGAAACAAAATCCAAAAATCCTATTACCACGACTATGAACCCTTTGTGCTTGAGCATTGAGAGAATTTTGTTTTTATTTTTTATTTTTTGATTACGAGGGCCACTAAGAGAACAAGTTCAGTTTTTTAGTCAAAGATTAATTGAACCAATTTTACTGTTAATTGACCTCATGCATGTATTAAGGCGCACTGCTTTACTCAAAAATTTATTAATTGGTGATCGAATTCTGCTAAATAATCTGATAATCAGGCTTTGTGAGTTGCGCTCCTACATCATCCAAAAAGAGATTAATTGAACCATGAATATCAATTGGCCACGGAATCATTACACGAATATGAATCTTGAAATATTAATTCCATTATGTGAACTTAGATTGAGGAAGACACTGAAAATCAAATGAAGTCGGCAACAATAACGACAACACAAAGTCAAACATTCCTCAAGTTATGTACTCAACAGAGCCACCCTTTCTTCCTTCAGGCTTTAGCATAACATTTTGTCCACCATATTCTGCGTTCAAATATATTTAATTTATTGTGGGATTTTAGAAATTGTCACAATATTTCCTTAATATTAAATTATCGCTATTAAGTTACTACCTCATTTAAAATTTTTAAAAAGAGGTTTATTATATCATTTATTATTCTTAACGCATCCCCTCACGTATAGGTGGTATTTGTCTTGAACCTCACATGTGGACGTAATTTTTTATTTTAAATGGTTCTTGATGAAACTTGAACCATTAACCTTTTGATAATTTGAGTTGATACCATATTAAATTAACACATCATCTAACAATTTTTACTTTCTACTTAAAAGGTACTATAGATCGTGTTAAGATCTCACAAAATATATTAAATTAACACATCATCTAACAATTTTCACTTACTAGCTACTTAAAAGGTACTATGGATCGTGTTAAGATCTCACAAAACTGTTTGCTTTGAGCATGCGTGGCTACTCGTGCCTAGCGAAGGTGATAATGCTCTTCCTCTTAACGGATTACTAGTTCTACAAAATGCTTTAAAATGCCTGAAAAAGTATTTAGTTCCTACAACACCACTACTTTTTACCCTTAAAATTACTTAGTTTAGTTTTCACTGAAAAATATCTTAAATTTGCCTTTTCCTTTTTCTTTAATTTGTCACAACTTGATTTTTATTTTTTGGACAATTATACAACTTTCACATCCTTGGGTGGTACATGAAAATACTACTTTCTTGAAAGTTTGAATTGCTTAAACATTAGGAAAACTTATTCAAAGAACAAATCGTTTGAGAAAAAAAGAAAAAAGTCATAAGGTGGCAAGAGAAGGAAGTCTTTTTTTTTTTTTTTTGTGCTTTACGGGAGGCTAAGTCAGCTAAACTGCGATCATTATAAGAGATGTTTCATCCCTTCTATCCTTCTCTAAGAACACCAAAAGGCGAGTCGAGAAACCCAAAGATTTACTAAGCCCAAAAGTCATAAGGTGGCATGAGAAAGAATATGTTGAGAGTAAATGGTTGATGGTGCCACCGGTCACCATTCCTGCTGAAAATTTCCAGTCCTAAACGCGGTATAGACACTACTATTTCTTGGTCAAAAAATAGTTGGTCCACAGTGACAAGTCTTGGAGATCATACTTTTCCTTGAGAGAAGAAAAGATGGAGCACTGGTGGGGCAGCTTAACCTTATACCTTAAACCTCTTTTTCCCTTTATCTTCAACATGCAATCAATTTCGTTTTCTCTTTTTAATAATAGTTTTTGGTGTCTTCTAATTATATCCCACGTCTCATTTTCCCACTTGGTTGCTACTTGAGTGGACAGCCTTCTTTGTACCAAAACTATGGCGCTCATTTTACAACAAAATCTCCAAGAGAAAAGGGTTTATTTATTTATTTATTTTATTTTTTTAGCAAAAAAAAAAAGAAGGGGTTTTTTCTTTCTTTCTTTCTTTTTTCTTTAGGCCCCTAATGAACAAAACTGTTTAAAAGTGCTTTGAGCTCACATCAATGGTGTATCTTGGTACGTATGGTTTTATTTCAAGAAAGTATAATCTAAGTTAGTCGATCACAAAATTTACTTGAAATACTAGCTCAAAAAAGTTAACTTTTGAACTGGTTGAAGCCCGAGATAAGATCAATCTTTCTTTTCTTTTCTTTTTTAATTCTTTAAATTTATTTTAACGGAATGGTTTGGTTTGGTCTGAATAATTGGTCCACCTTATTTTCCAGCTGTCATGGGCCACAAGACACTCCAGTCTCTTCCCTGTTCAATAAGTTCAAGCAAAAGTAAAGTTGTTACTCAAAATATTAAATTGAGCACTATTTTATTCAACTATGGAAACAAAAAGGAGGAAAAAAAGTATTAATTGATACCCTGCACCGGCCACGTCCAATAATTCCAATTCAGTAGTCACTTTTGGCGTTTTTAGTCTTGCAGAGGCGCCAATCTTCAATTTCAAGCTCTCCTGCAGAGAGTTAAGCCATGAGATCAGATATGGCTTTTCTCAATATATATCAAACAACGAATATCCTCATCGCATTTAATTAGGTTAAGACAAAATAAGCCACTAAATATCACGGTTCTTTCTATGATTAATTTATAGAGTTGAATTTTGTTCCACATGAATTTTTGATATATTTTGACCCAAAAAAAAATGATATATAATAAATGATAACTTTCAAAATTCAGCTAAATTCATATAGCCTAGAAATGGAAAATTGATGATGAAGAAGAAAAGACACAGTAACAATTTACATGGCTTGAATAATTTGGTTTTTTTCTTTTTTGGTATAATAAAGGATAAAGTCGCGATTTGAACTTGAGACTATTAATTATAACAGGCCACTAGCCGGCAATTCCACCCGAGTTAAATATTTTGACTTTCTTAGAATGAAATATAAGAGGAAATTAAGAACATTGAGATTAAAGCAAGCAATTTTACTTACACGCTATTTAGTCTCGAGGTCACTAGTAACCCTGCGGAAAGCAAATCTTAGACAATTCTCCTCACCTGCAGCTCAAAAACAAAGAAGACATATTAGCAGAATAATTAACAATTAAACAGAAATTAGTCACAGATTACACATAAATATATAAATATTAATTACGTCACTACACCTAAAACGGAGAAATAAAAAAGGAATACAAACAAAAATGCAAATGACTTGCACGGAAAAGAAAATCAACAGAAAAATAGAAAAAGCAAGCACCAAATGCAACGCCAAATGTGTAAGTACAGTAGATTGAGATATTCTTATCTTGTCACGCATTACACAAATGAGACGAAAAGTCCCAGAAAAAGGAAAAAGCCAAAATTAAATACGGAACCTAATGCTATTCATGTTATTTTTATTTCGATATGAACTCGTAGACTTTTTAGAAGTGTTTTCCGTCATAAAAAAAAAATAACCGTAGTGGTCATTTATTGTCAGTGATGCTAAGTGTCGGGGCTAGCCAATGGACAAACGACTCCAACCATAAGTTGAAGAAAAATTAACAAAAGAAACAGAAATGCTTCGCTCACCATCACATTTTGATGATCCCAAATAGAAATAAGATCATTATTTCGATTTTATTGCCATGGAGGATCAACAAAAAGCAACCCTTTTTTGGTTCTTAGAGTTACACGACCTTGTTACATCAAAATATATCTTCTTCGATCTCTATATATCTCCGTTTCATATTCTTTTTTCGAATTTTCTTTTGCTTATATTTCAATTTCTTGTATATATATATATATATATATATATATATATATATATATATATATATATATATATATATATATATATATCTTCATGTATTAATTACGTTCTACAATCTTCCCCATTGCTGCTATTGCCAGTGATTGCCATTGTGGACGAGGTATATATGTCTACTAGCATTTCCGTGACCGTGGTAGGCACATTGAGGAAGCTTTCCAGCAGATTTTTCATAGCACAAAGGAAACACCCTAGGCCGCCTCGACATGGCACGCATGGACGTCGTCCACCTTGAACTTGAACTTGTTCTAGCCGCGGCTGAAAATGAAAACGATGATTTTGGTGATATTGCGTTATCATTACTAGATGATGAAGCAGTGGAAGGTGAAGGTGACACTTTTTTGGCTGATTTGGGTGCAGAAAGGAAGGCTCTAATCTTGATTGAGCCTGCCGGTGGGGTGGTTGCAGCAGCAACACATTCGTATTCCTCGATGAGATTGGCGAGATCTTCATCTGAGGTGATCGATACAAGCGCATCTAAGTCTTCTGTTGGCAATTGACACCTTACACTCACTGATGTTCCACACATCTCTCCTAGCTTCACCAACAGCTCTGTAATCACATGCACCACCACAAATACATCCATCTCACTCCATATACTCATTAAAATAAATATACATAGCTAACAAACATATCTAAAAGCATCTTTAATTTAGTAGTCGTGAAAAAATAATAAATAATATAATAAACCCTAAACTCCTCTTAACCATTTAAGTTTTTAAATGAGATGGTAATTTAATATGGTAATTCATTTCGCCATCACTTATTTAAAAATATTAAAATTACATGTATACATGTGTAGAGACATATTAAAAATAATAAATAATATAATAAATCATTAACGGCAATAACTTAATAGTAAGGGGTCCTATAAATAAAAAATAGGACCCTGTATGATATAAGGGTTGTTATATGTCACTATAGTAAAATAATGTGACCTTTTGTATGATAAGTATCTACTACATCAAATGCACAATACTAATCAAAATGCATGAAATGCACTAACCGGAAAAGGAGATGGAGCGTTCTGCGGCAAGAACACGGGTTTCGCCGCCATGATAACGGAGCTTGCCATCAGGGTAACGTGGGAGAATCTTGCCACCATAGCTACAAAGAAACTTGATCATGGTGGTGGAGCAAGGTTTCATGGTGAAATTATTTGTGTTTAAATATAACAGATGATGGATCCAGATTTTTAATATAAGGAAGATCAAAAAGAGTAAAGTATAGAATAGAAGAGAGAAGAGAAAATTAAAGCCTTGAAGATGCTTTGATGTGGCGCCTTCAAGCCTATGTAAAGTACTCTTCAACACTTATTTATAGAGTTTTGAAGAAGGCTCTTCAAGATTGGGAGGATTGAGTGGGTGGTAGAAACTAGGAAAAAAGACCCCAAATGTTAGGTCACCTTGATTCCCATGCCTGTGGTCCAAGTGACGCCCACTTACCCCATAAAATTTATATAAATTTAAAACATATAAATACTTTTAGTTTTCTATTTAATTTTTTACCGGAAATATAATATTTCTTGTAATTTTGTCAAATTGTGTATTATAATTTTTATCGAAAGAAAATTTTGGTAAGCTTGTCTGTGGACCTGAAGCTCAAAATTTGAAGCTTTACGTTTTTCCTACAATATTGTTAGATTAGATGTATAATCGTTTAAAAGCCTACTTTAAATATTAAATCAATTTCATTTTACAAATATTGTTGGATTAGGATCATTTTTCATTCATTAGTGTTTTTGAGGTGACGTTCTAATCATTTATCTCACAATTTAATCAGTTTCAATCATCTATTTTAAAATTCAAAATTTTCTCCTCTGTTATTTCTCTTTTTGTTCCCTCCTCGTTTGTTTCAACCATAAATATTCTTCCCATGACCTGGTTGTGTTGGTATCATATCTTCTGGCCGTTGAACAGATTCCGTTTTCACCTCAAACAATTTTAGAATCTTCTTTTCATATGTTTGACCTTTATGGTTTATATACAATGTGAGGTGTTTTGAGATGCTTCCTTCATCTTTTTAGCCCACTTTCTTCTTTATTGGTTGTTTCAAAGTGAAATCGGGAAAATGTTTATATGTTTGATTTTTCCAAGAAAAAGAAAATTTCACGGTCCATATTTTCCATTCTTCGGTAATGCATAGTATATTTCTTGCAAATATCTATTAGTATTGCTATTCTTCAGGAAAATCACGTAGGTATATGTTCACAATTTAAAAAAGTTATCACTCTAATTAAGATATAACATAACTTATTGTATTCAAAACTATGAGTTATGAATTTCACCAGTAAACTAATAGAAAACAAGAAAAAAATCTTAACAAAAAAAAAAAACAAATTAACTTAATGCAATGCAGTATTCATGTATGCAACTGATATGTAAAAGGGATGGTCCTGACCAGTTTGTTTGCATGAAAATGAGAGAGATGCTTGAATTCATCGGCACTTCAGTGGACTCACAAGTATTGAGGTAGTATAATTGGATAGAGCAAGGGCGGAGCCATTCTCTCCAGCCCCCGCTCACCTGTTTTTAAAAAAAATATGTATATTTATAAGATATTTTTTTATTTAAAAAATCAATTAAGTAGTCACTATTACTATTAAAAAAATATTTATGTATGAGATGTTAAATTATGCTATTCTAATTTTCACTGAACAAAAATTTTTAACCTATATTTGAGATAGAGTCTTATTATTATGTTTATATATTTTATGTAATAATTTATAACTGTTTATATATGTTTGTTTCTCTTGTGTGTGTAAGTGTAACAACAATGATCCTAAGTCCTCAACCTAGAGTGAGAAAAATACTCATTCAAAATTCAAACCACTTGGCCAATGAAACTCCATGACAATTTACCTTTTGTACCCTATTTTAAAGTGAACCTTTCATTCTCCAAAAGATTTTTTTTTTTTCTAAAGAGCTACATACGTAAATTTGAAGAAGTATTAAGAAAAAAATAATTAAATTATCACTTTATGATTTTTAGGGTATCGACACATTTGATGTCAAAATTTATAAGCACTAATTTGTGTACCCAATGAAAAGTAAAAAAAATCTAGAATAATATAACCAATTTGTTTTAAAAAAGAAAAAGAAAATTCCACATAATATATATAAACAATGATGATATGGGAAAATAATGATTGACATACACTCAACGGCTGATTCGTGGTCCCTCGTTAGCCCACGCAGAGCGCCCCATTCCACAAGGTTGGGAGAGGATGTGTCGTGTGATCAAGAGGGAGAGGGACTTCAGATTGTTAATTGCATTTGCCCTTCGAGAGTCATGCACGCACGCGTGTACTTTACTTGGTGAATCAAGAATCTGGAATTTATACCATAGTAGCTAAAAGATTATGGTTTCGAATCCTACATAACGTTATAAAGAGATTTAAATTTATTATTAAATTAGCTAGACACGCGCGTATGGAAAGATAAATATACATCTTTCTAAGCTACAACATTAGAAGAAAGCTTTATCAATATTGTAAGAGCACATAAGCTTGGAATATTATTTGGCTGAATAAAATGAGACATGATTATGCGTTGGAATGGAACATTTATGATGCTAAAAATGAGGAACAATCTGTTGCGCAGGTGATATTGCCTTTAATTTTATTATAAATTGGCGAGGCCAATTATATACAATGTAAAAGACTTCGTATAAACAGGAGATAATGTTACAATTATTCATTTAAAGATAAGATAAAGAATCCATTGTTAAAATTTTTAAAATACAACAAAGTTGAAGATAAGGATATATACAATCTAATGATTTTTAAAGTTTGTTGTTATGAACACTGTGAATTTGGGGAAGACCACCGAAGGTGATGGATCTTTCATTAACAGAGAAACTACAATAGCTGGAAAAGAAATAAGAAAAATAACAAATGGATATATCTCTCCCTATCTACTCTCTTTCAACTGCTATTTATACTATCACAAGGCTCATAGCTCAGATGCCTGTTAACTAATTCTGTTATGCTTCCTCACCTATCGCATTGCCTATTTTGTCATGTAGTCTTTCAGATACTTAGGAGCTGCCACGTTAGTACGCTTGCTTCTTCTGGGCTCTTTAAGTGCACTAGTTTTTGGTACTGCAATAAGACTGGACTGAGGCACTGATTGGGCCTGTTGGTCTGCATTACTGGGCATAACACTACCCCCCTGGTCCAGCAGAACCTTGCCCCCAAGGTTCCAGTTGGGGT
This sequence comes from Ehretia macrophylla, assembly GCA_037974665.1. NCBI lineage: Eukaryota > Viridiplantae > Streptophyta > Magnoliopsida > Boraginales > Ehretiaceae > Ehretia > Ehretia macrophylla. The sequence goes on from CM075767.1 coordinate 37,461,058, forward strand.
AAGCAGCTAAGAAATCTTGTTCATCTTCCCAAGTTGACTTCTCCGGTGGAAGGTGTTCCCATTGAATCAATAGCTGCGACTGCAAGGTATGTCCTTTATGAAGCACCCGCTGATCAAGAATGGCACTTGGCTGTAGTTGAGGCAGAGTCGGGTATGGTGGTAAAATCACCTCCTGATTGTTGTTATCATGCATTCCAACAGCCTTCTTTAAAAGTGATACATGGAAGATAGGGTGGAATCAAGCCGTGTTTGGCAATTGCAGCTTGTAAGCGACTGCACCAATGCGCTCCGTGATACAAAACGGCCCAAAGAACTTTCTATTGAGCTTTTGATTTGAGCGGCCATGAACCGACGTCTGTCGGTAAGGTTGCAGCCTCACAAACACCCAGTCCCCAACTTCGAACACTTTATCAGTTTTGTTCTTGTCACTTTGGTTCTTTATCCTCTGTTGTGCACGCTGAAGATTGTTTTTTAAAGTGGACAAAATGGCATCTCTTTGCTGAAGATCATAATCCACAGCTGCATTTTTGGTCGAAATTGGCATGTAATGATGCAAAGTTGGCGGTGCTCTACCATACACCGCATAGAATGGAGTCATGCCGGCCGACGATTGATAAGAAGTGTTGTAATGGAATTCCGCCCACGGCAAGAACTTGGGTGATTATCCATGACAAAACACCGAAGATACATCTCCAACGTACGATTAAGTCGCTCCGTTTGCCCATCCGTTTGAGGATGATAGGAACTACTCATTTTCAACATTGTTCCTTGTAAGCGAAACAACTCATTCCAAAAGGCACTTATGAATAATTTATCACGGTCGCTCACTATCGATTTCGGAATGCCATGCAAACGAACAATCTCCTTGACAAAGATGTCAGCAAGTTTGGAACTTGAAAGGCTACCCAAGGGAATGAAATGGGCGTATTTGGATAATCGATCCACCACTACTAATATCTCTGAATAGTTGTTAGATGGCGGCAATCCCTGTATGAAATCTATCGAGAGGTCTTCCCAAATTTGAGAGGGTATTGGGAGTGGTTGCAAAAGGCCTGCTGGGTGTAAATTGCTTGTCTTAATCTGCTGACATATAGTACATTCTGCCACATATTGTTTAACTGCTTTCCTCATTGAAGGCCAATAACAATTAGCTGCCAATCGTAAATAAGTCCTCAATCCTCCCGCGTGCCCTCCAGTTGGTGTAGCGTGAAATTCCTTTATAAAAGATAGCCTCAGTGAGTTAGGAATCACCAGCTTGTTATAAAACAACAAAATACCTTCTTTGTAGACATAGCCTGGTAGAGAATCAGGCTTTTGTTGAAGATGTTGAATAATAGATGATATGGAAACATCATTGTCTTGCGCCTTGCGCAGATCCTCCAAAAATGATAATTCCACAGAAGACATGGCTAAGAATGAAGCCTCAACAGGATGTCTTGATAATGCGTCAGCGACAATATTTTCCTTCCCCGGCTTATACATAATCTCAAAGTCAAACCCAAGCAATTTTGATACCCATTTTTGTTGGTTGGGTGTTTGGATCCTCTGTTCTATCATCGCCTTAAGACTTTGCTGATTCGTCTTAATAATGAAATGCCGCCCTATGAGATATTGACGCCATCTGGCCACTGAGGTGGTGATGGCCAACATTTCTCGTTGGTACGTTGACAATGCTTGTGATCGGGGGCTGAGTTTTTGACTGAAGTACGCCAATGGATGGCTATCTTGCAATAATGTAGCTCCAATACCGCGGCCAGATGCATCAGATTCTACAATAAATGGCTTTGTAAAATCAGGCAAAGCTAACACTGGAGCTGTCGATAGAGCTGATTGCAATTGCCGAAATGCTTGAGTAGCCTCGGATGTCCATGCAAATGCATCTTTCTTTAATAGCTCAGTTAATGGATGTGCAATGGCTGTAAATCCTCTAATAAACCTGCGATAGTACCCAGCCAATCCAAGAAAACCCCTTAGCTGTTTGATATTTGTTGGTACAGGCCATTCTTGCACAGCTAGCACCTTACTTGGATCCATAGCCACTCCATTTGCACCGATTATGTGCCCCAAATACTCAATATTCTGCTGCCCAAAATTACATTTCGTCTGTTTAGCAAAGAAATGATTAGTAGCCAGTAAATGAAGAACAAGTTCTAAGTTGCAAGTGTTGAGCAAAATTAGAGCTGTAAACTAAGATATCATCAAAAAAAATAAGAACACATTTTCTTAGTAATGGCCGGAACAAGTTGTTCATGACAGACTGAAATGTTGCTGGCGCATTGGTCAACCTAAAAGGCATAACAACAAACTCATAATGTCCATCATGAGTCCGAAATGCCGTCTTGTATATATCCTCTTCTCGAACTCTAATTTGATGATAGCCTGAATGAAGGTCTAACTTTGAAAATACTGCAGCCCCATGCAATTCATCCAACAACTCATCCACCGTTGGTATAGGAAACTGATCTCTTACCGTTACCGCATTGAGAGCACGATAGTCGGTACAAAATCGCCATGTTCCATCCTTCTTTTGGACCAAAAGAACCGGAGCCGAGAACGGACTAGTACTTGGCCTTATGATCCCTTCTGCTAACATCTCCGATACCAACTTCTCTATCTCAGATTTATGGCAATGAGGATACCGATAAGGGCGTACATTCACTGGAGTCGTGCCTGGATTCAAATGGATCTGATGATCACTCGTACGCCTAGGAGGTAACCCTCGCGGTGTTGAGAACACCTCCTTATATTTAGTGAGAAGCTGCTGCAGCTGTTTCTGTTCGTAATGGACAGCCAAAGCCTCCTTGATTAAAGTTGGGTTAGAGTGTTCTGTTGGGGACAATTCAGTAGACATAGTTAAGCTATAAAATACAGCTATTGACCTGGTTGCTGTCATCCGTTTAACCCCTGCAAACGGAATTTGCGAAATAGCAACTGGATTACCTGCCCTGAGTACTACTTGCTTACCATCCTGCTCGAATTGCATTGTTAATTTTGCGTAGTCATGCAAAATTGGCCCCAAGGTCGCTAACCATGAAACTCCCAAGACTACGTCAGAACCTTCTAGTGGCAAAACATATAACTCCATTGCAACCTTATGACCTTGAATGTTGATCTCCGTTTGTCGCACCACCCCTTCGCTCACCAACTTCTGACCGTTTCCCACGGCTACCGTCAAATTGTGAATAGCTTCAATTGGCAATTTCAGATAACGAGCGACTCGAGATTGTACAAAACTGTGGGTGCTTCCCCCATCCACAAGAATCTGCACCGAAGTACCATTAATTTCTCCTTGGAACCTTAGTGTCGTCGGCGAGTGATTTCCCGATAAGGCATTGAGGGAAATTTCTGGTTGAGCACTTAGTTCCTCCAACTGTAGCTGAGTTGCCAATTGTTCATCCTCTTCAACCGTGTCTCCCCCTACCTCATCTCCATCTATCATAAAAAACTGGGGCTTATTCTTACATCTGTGACCGGGTGTGAATGTCTCATCACAGTTGTAGCAAAGGTTCTTTTCTCGCCTCTGTTGCATTTCTTGCTGGGTTAATTTTTGGATGTGTAAAGGTGTAGTGGTTGAGGCTGTTTGGGAATGTGTTTGGCTATATGTGGATTGGGGTCGTGTATGGGTATAAGTTGTTGTGGTTTGTGGTTGACTATATAGTGATTGAGCTCGTGTGTTGGCATAAGGTTGGGTGGATTTGTAGGTTGTGGGTTGGCTAGGTTGTGGTGTAAAGATATTTTTGGTCATGTAGCCAGTAGGTGTTTGATGATTTGTCAAGCTGAATTTACCTCCTCGTTGAGCCTGCCTATACTGCTCAAGGAATTTGGACTCCTGCAACTTCGCGAGTCCTATAGCTTGTGATAACGTTGTGGGTTGTAATGCCAGCACCTCTGTACGAATGTCCATTCTTAAGCCCGCTATAAAGCAGCTAAGAAGGAACGAATGAGGTAGGCCAAAGGTACGGTTTGAAAGAGCTTCAAAATGCGACTGATACTCTTCAACAGTAGTAGTTTGCACAAGCTTAGACAAAGCCCCTTGATGGTCATCGAATTCGGAAGGTCCGAAACGAATTTCCAACGCCCGAGTAAATTGCTCTCACGTAGTAAACTGCCCATTTTTAGTCATCCATTGAAACCACTGAAGCGCTTTTCCGTCCATGTGAAACGATGTTATTAGCATTCTTTGCTCATTCGGTGTATAATGGTACGCAAAGAAGCGTTCTGCTTTAAAGATCCAACCCGTAGGATCATCTCCTTCAAACCTCGGAAAGTCCAACCTCATCTGTCGTGCTTGAATGACTGGTGGGTTGTGTGATATCGGACCCATTGGCATCGACAAGTTAGAACCAAATGAGTGAAAACGTTCGATAGCTGTAGATGGACCCCCTGTAGCCATGGTAGGTAACGGAACATGAGGAACAGACACGGCTGAAACCAACGGTGAGAATGGGCCCGAAGATGCCGCTACCTATGGCACTGAGGTGGGGATGATCAACGGTGGCACACTAGTTCCGACGGCCATTTTTTCTGAGAGCAGTAACTTTAAAGTTTCCTCCAACTTATCGTCTTTTTCAGAAAGTAATTTCAACATTTGATCCAACTTACCGTCGAGCGTAGTCACCTTAGCCATGTCATCCCCTATAGCGTGTTGATGATCATCTAGGCGCTTAGCATAATTCACCGACTCCTCTTGTAACTTCATCGACTCCTCTTGCAACTTCTTCGTAATATCATCTAATGCTCTGAGCCTAGTTCCTTCCACCATTCTCTCAACGAAAGCACCAAAGTTGTTATGAACACTGTGAATTTGGGGAAGACCACCGAAGGTGATGGATCTTTCATTAACAGAGAAACTACAATAGCTGGAAAAGAAATAAGAAAAATAACAAATGGATATATCTCTCCCTATCTACTCTCTTTCAACTGCTATTTATACTATCACAAGGCTCATAGCTCAGATGCCTGTTAACTAATTCTGTTATGCTTCCTCACCTATCGCATTGCCTATTTTGTCATGTAGTCTTTCAGATACTTAGGAGCTGCCACGTTAGTACGCTTGCTTCTTCTGGGCTCTTTAAGTGCACTAGTTTTTGGTACTGCAATAAGACTGGACTGAGGCACTGATTGGGCCTGTTGGTCTGCATTACTGGGCATAACATTTTTGCAGCCATGTAGTTATCTAATTTGATGCTTAATGATGACATTCTCTAAAAGAATTAAGATATTAATAAATTTGAACATGTGAAGTTAGTTTGAAAAAGTTGACAATGGTGAGGTTCATTATTTAAGAACTATTATCTTGTGCGTTAAACAAAAGCTATCGCTCAGATCCTACGTCTGTTTGAAGCAAAAAATATCAAAATTATGCTCAAGAATCAATTGAAATAATCAAAAGTTATGAATTTGACTTATGAACTAGGTCGGCTAGTATCGAGGATAACTTCTTGAATGTCTAAGCAAATATTCCTTAATTGTTGTCTTTTTCATTAGATGATCATGTCAATTGTCAAGCAACGATATTACAAAAATGCTTTCCCATTCTCACGCCATGATGCTAGCTAGCTCCCACTTGAGCATGGTAATGTGCCTTCTGTGGTTCCCACTTTTGCTCCTAAGGTTGCATATTCAAACGCAAACTTTCAGCTCTTGTTTCTTTCTTCTCCCCTTCCCAAATTTTCTCGTCAAGTATTTTCATAAAGGAAATGAGCACATGAGCATATCCACCTTTATCTCCTTATCCCTTTGAACGGAGAATCATGCACATTGCTTGGTTCATTTGATAGACATATGTGGCCTGAAATTATAAATTAATGCATGGGTAGGTCCCAATTAGAAATAATCATATATGAAATATGTGGAGATAATGCTAAATTTGGAAAAAAAGGAAAAAAAAAAAAAAGAAGCAGAGAGAGAGGAAAAATTAAAAATACTTTCCTTGAATTAAGGATTTTTTTTTAAAGTAAAAATAAAAGAATTGTTTGATATATTTTTCAGTGATAACATCGTCAAATTTTGAAGAAGGTTGATGTCTTGGATTTGCTAGCTTAAATATTCTTCAATTTTTCATTTCATCGGAGCTAGGTAACATATGCATATGCCTGAAAATCTTGCCCGACCAGAGTAACCAGGGGCTTAATAACAACGTTTCACAGAAAGCTGCAGAGTGATTTTGCTCAATCTGTAAAACAAAATAATACTAGGCTGCCGTGTGATCATGCTCGATATATATCACAAATATCATGCTCGATATATATCACAAATATCATGCTCTTCGATATGGGCGGATCTATATAGTTGGTTGTGAGAGTTGCAGTTCACTAACCCGAAAAATTGTTTGAATTGCCTTAGTAATTTTAATTTCTGTAAAATTACTTAATTTTCACAACTTTATTAATATTGAGTACCAATATTACTAGTAAAGTATTTTAAATCCGATTATAAATCGAATTTTCTAGCACATAAGTGGGCCGATGAATAATAATAAAGCCGATACTTGTATGCCAAATGTATTTTTTTTTTCTTTTACCTCGCATCCCTATGATTCAAACATTATTCTCTCAATTATAAAAGAAATAATCCAACACTAGATTATTCTGAAAACGTTTATCTGGTCTTGCCCTCGGCATGCGTTCCTGATACTGAGAAACTTGGGAGCAGGTGTGGACCATATAATTAGGAACTTTGCTCTCACAGCTGACAAGTAATTGGGATGAGGAATAGGAATGCAGAGCTAATTATACTCGCTCCATACATAGGAAGGAGCGAAACTGGTGTGCTTACATATATATACATTTACATAACAAATGCTGACAGTTTCAGGCTTAATATTCCACCAGTGTGTGGGGGCGCCTATCTCCATGCCATGCTTGCAGGCTAGGTGATTCCTTGTGAACATCATAGTTTTGGGATCATTCTTTATAGAAATGGTGGTTAGGTTTTGAAATTAATAAATTTTTTTTTTAAACAATGACTCACTCTACATAAGATTATATTAAATCTACCTTAAAACTATAATCTTGTGGTGTAATAGTACAACCTAACACATGTTCTAGATCAATTAAGGGCCAAACAATACTATTTATGTTCCAAATCAATCAAGGAACAAACAATATTATTTATACTAGAAGGGCATAAATTTGAACTTAAGACTAAAGAGTACAACAATTAACTATCTGATAAATTCACTCAATTCTTGTGGGCAAATGATATCTATAATTAATATTGCAAATATGGGTCGAGTGAAATATAGTGATGGGCAAATATTTGATCAGAATATACTCTGCGAGATTCTAAGATCCTTTTTTGAAAAAGAATTTTTGGTCAGAAGATTCTAAGAGCTAAATGATGGAGGAATATCTCTCTCTCTCGTGTGCAATTTTTCTTGCAGTTTGATCTGAAATAGGTCGGTGTACCCAAAATGATTTGTTCACTGGAATGCCTATATCAAGTAACAAACTCCACAAATAAGTCCATATTTTAAGTATATAAAGTCCCATAAAAGTATTTTTGGTTGATCTGTTCAAGTATAAAATCAATTTTAACTCAACAACAAGTTAAGACAATTTATGATATAGAAAAATTTGCAGTAGTTTTCCAAAAAAAAGGACGCATAATCATCTCCCGAAACACTATAAGAAAATTTGTTTTTAGTGGCGGGCCATCGCCAATTCGTCTCTAAATTAGCGACAGAAATAAGACGGAAATTTTTGTTGTCAAGCATAGTGACAATTTGGAGACAGAATGGAGACGACACATGTAAGTTGTTTCCAAATTGTCTCCAATTAGCGACTATTTGGAGAAGACATTATAAGTCGTCTCCAAAAGTATTTAGTTGACGACTACTTGGAGACGACATACAAAAGTCGTCTCCCAACCGTCTCCAATTGACGACTACTTGGAGACGACATACAAAAGTCATCTCCAAACCGTCTCAAGTTGGCGACTACTTAGAGATGACTTATCTATGTCGTCTCCACTTGACGATTTCGTGGAGACGACATAGATAAGTCATCTCTGAACCGTCTCCAATTGGCGACTACTTGGAGACAATATAGATAAGTCGTCTTCAAACCATATCCAATTGACGACTACTTGAAGACGACATAATTAAGTCATTTTCAAACCGTCTCCAACAGCTCTACAGATCGTTAACCCCATTATTGAAGTTGTTTAGCAAGAGGATTCTACTCCATAAATGAGATTTGTACTCGGGTAATAGCTAGATAGAGTAATTTTAATTATTGGAAGTGATTATTAGGCAATGTTATGTTGTAACAACTGGAATCTTATCATTTTTAGATTTCATTTAATTAACCTTTTTTCTAAACTACTCTGACAATGATCTAGTGTACCACGTATCCAGTCCCATACATATCGCCATGGGTGACAAAATAGATTGATAAACTTGGTCTTCCTTGCTTTAGATTCTGAAGTTGGTTAGGATTAGATTTTTCTAGATTTAATGTTTTCTATATAGGCTATTGTAAAAAGGGGTGCTTGTACCCCTTTTAGAATAGTTGGACGATGGGGCAGGTAAGTCTCCCATCCTCCCACGAAGGTTAGGCTTAATGTTTCCCTTCATTCTTGTACCTTTTTCTTTATTAATAAAATTCTGGAGGGTACCGCCCCTCTTTCATAAAAATAAAAAATAAAAAAATAAAAAAGGGTGACAAAATAGATTGTTACTTGTGAGTTACATTATCATGTAGATGATCTTCTTTTATGATATTATTATGAGAACAAGACAAAGACTTTGGTGGGATTATAAAGTAAGTAAGAAGGTGATATGTTCAGGATTAGTAATAGATGTTGAATCTTTATCTTTTATTTTGAGTCTTAATTGATATACATAACTAGGATTTTTTGGTACATACCACTATATTTATGGCATATTTGTTTGTTGATATAGGAGATAACTTTAGAAGAGTATGAGAAAGCACTGGAAGAGAACAAACACTGAAACCACGTGAACAAGATGATTAGAAGACAATAATAGATCATTTTAAGTTTTTTCTTATGTAAATTTAAGATATTATTTTTGTACATAATTTAGGTTTTTTTATTTATTTATAAATTTACTGTAAATATTAATTTGTACATTCATTTTTAATTTTTTTGTTAATATTATTTTTTTTTTCAAATTTTTGTAAAAATTAATTGGCATATTTAATTTTAGTTTTTTTTAAAATATTAATATTTTTTAGTAAAAAATAAAAAATATAAAAGAATTAGGCGACAAAGTTAATAATTAATAAAACAGTGAAAAATTTAATGGGCGACAGATTGGCTACGGATATTTGGCGACAGAAATAAAAAAAATAAATACAAATTATTGGAGACGATTTGGAGACGGAGTTTGGATGGAGACGGAATGTGGTTAGAGACGGTATGGAGACGTAATGTGGTTGGAGAAGATTTGGAAACATAAATATTTGGCAACGATCTGGAGGTGTCAATTATTGGAGACGAAATGTCTGTAGAGACGGTTTGGAGACGGAATGTGGTTGGAGACGATTTGGAGATGGAATTTTTTGGTGACGTGTGGAGATGACAATTTTTTGGAGACGGAATGTGATTGAAGGCAGCTTGGAGACGGATTAAAATCCGTCGCCAAAGGAGATGAATTGGCAACGACACGACAAATTGACGATGATAATTTGTGTGACGGACGATTTTCGTCCTTTTGCTGTCGCCTAGACCCGTTTGGCAACAGAAAGGAGACGAAGTTTTGCTATTTTGCTGTCGCATTTGGTAGTTTTTTTTTTTTTTGTAGTGAAAGCACCACACATTCATATACATTAAGGAATTAAAACCATAGTTGCCTCCATTATATATCACATTTTCTCTAGTGAATTTTCTTTTAATGTATTATTGTTTCTTACAAGTAAACAATAACGTAATCTTTCTATTCTTCAACATGAATTTAGCAATTAATTGGCCCTTCTAGAAAAAAGATAATTTTATTGAGATCTAAAGTATCAGTTTAGAATATCCTATGATTCTAATGAACGTACATACTTATAAACTAATGAACTTTGGTCTTTAGGACAATTTTGCGAATAATAATGATATATCCTGTCTAAGTTAAATCATATACTACATGTGAACATATTATAATTTGGAAATTATAGTAGAATGTATGTATGTAACTAGTTGTGTATATATGTTTGTTTGTGTGTATATATGCTAAGAGTGCACATACACACTCTCAAAGTTCGATTTTGCGCCGTGGAAACAAGAATAAAAAAATTAGTTGTCATTTGAAAATTTATAAACTTTTATTTAATTGGGAGACACAAATTTGCAAAGAAGCTTCTAAAAAGCCAATGGATGTTGTGCTAGACCAAGAAAATGCCCAGATGTCACGGCCCTGATTTCAGTAAAGGCAGGGAGAAATTTTCCGAATTCTTAAGATTGGTTAGGGAGTAGATAGGTATAGGAAAATTTTGCAAAACGGTCTGTGCACAGCCTCACACGCATGTGAGATCCACATACTACAGAGATAAAAAACGTTTTTAAAACTGTTCCCACAAAACTATATAATAAGGAGTGGAGAAATAGCATCCCGAAATTCAGGAATCAATTTATCGCCACAGTTGTTTTGCAAAATATCCTTGTACATGGGTCATTGACAAATCACAATGAAGTTCATAGCTCCTCAAATTTTATTGGCTCGTGCTTTATACATTCACTGATTTATTACCACTTATAATAAAATGAATACTTTGCACGTCACAAGCCTAAGCTTGAATTCAAGTCCATAAAGATTTTATAAGTAGGTATTGTGAGTTTAAATGATATTTTAGAGTAACTGTTTCAATGCCGATATATTGATTTAAAGTCCAAGTAGTTATTTTTGAAACCTATGATATTAGTCTCAATTGCGGGGAGGGGTGCTGGTCCCAGGGCGTGACACATGTGTTTTTCCTTGATTTTATGAATTTGTTACATATACTAAGAACATATATTTGAAATACAACAACTAAATTTATTGCAACAGATTCTTTTGATCATAAAAACTTTGCAACCTCTTTTAGGACATGTTCATTCCCTGCGTTGAAATCGTAAGAAATAGAATTTTTATTTTGTTACGCACGCACGGGATACATCTTAAATGGAAAAAATATATACTTGAAGCTGAGAAAACATAAATTTTAGATAAATAAGTAAGAATATAAAATATAAATTTTAGACAAATAATTAAGAAATGAAAATACAGCAGGTTTTTTTGTTTCTAAATTACAAGGAAGCCTAAGCGGGATTTTTTATTTTATTTTTCTTTAAGGGAGGCCTAAACCATTATATCACTTAAGATATTACATACGATACTTTATATAAACTTAATCTCGAGACGTCTTACATTTAAAATGAGAATCATACTATTAAACCAAATGATTAGTGGCGCCTAGGCGGGAGTTTACTCTACAATCAAATATGACAAAGTTTTTACATCCACTTGTGTTGCCACAAATTTAGGTGGCGCTAAATGTGTCCTCTAGCCAACTGTTTATCATATTTTATGGTAGTTTTACTGATGTACTACATATATATTTTGACTTGCATTAATCTAAAGGCTGGCGTCAACCAACCTTTCTTGTATTTCAACTGTTATATTAGGGTCAACATGGACTCTGTTCTCATATATCAACCCGCTTCAAATTCTATCTCATTTCTTCCTCAGGTCATCATCACATGCGTTATTCCAGGGCTCGTTCCAGGAACACCTTTCGCTACCGTTCCCCTAAATTCTTCTGGTGGAACTTTTCCTCGAAAGGTGATGTTCTCCATTTTTATTATCCATGAAAAACATCAATTGCATCACTTTAGATGTGAGAGGTTTCGAGATCAAATATCGTGTGTGACACCCTAAGTGATATAAAATCGCTTAGGCCTCCTTGTAGGAATCGAAAGAATAAAAAAAAAAAGATCAATTACATGCATGTTTATAACAAAAAGTTGATAAGATAACTTGTGACGATGCCATACTACATTGGTAATTGGTTATCGTTTCTTTTTCGTGTAAATAAAATCTCATTTTATATAATTAAAAAAATTGGAGTTGATAATGTTGATGTATTTATCATTCCTTGCTTATTCTTTGGGCTGCTTATCAGCCTGAAATCTTCTTGGTATATATGTTTATTTCAGATCATTTTTTCCGATTAATAACTGCACCAAATTTATATGATTGTATCTACATTAAAAAAACTCACGGTGATTCTACGTATATCTGTTATAAGTGTAAGTATGTATTTCCATTTCTTAATTTATATTAATACTAAATCATATACACCAATACCCTAATAAAAAATGTATTGCTTATTTAAAATGATCATTTTTTTTTTTGTTGGGAAAGTAATTATTTCATTCTAACAATCTCAAAACCTTACAATGAACGTGTGAATGGATCATCTAGAGCTAATGCTCCATTCTGTACACAAAACACTATTTTCTAAGCTATCACGAAATTTACAATAACTACTAGCTTTTCCTCTAACATCCAAAATAATTTTCTCAGTAATTTGCTCTTCCGAGCTCGCAGCCAAATTATATATTATGTTGTTACGTTCAATCCAAACATGATAAACACAAGAACAAAATGTAACCTGAATAAGATCCGACTTCAGACTCTTCCTTTTACTTCTTCTCTCCAATTTGTCCCCAATGGTGTCCCAGTCACGGTTGAGATTGCCACATCTCAACTTCCTAGCACACTGCTATCAAATTTTGTTCGTAAACGAACATTGAAAAAAGATGTGATCACGGCAATCGATGCCCACAACACAAAACACACACTTCGCTTCGTTGACAACACCCCATTCCATCAATCTAATCTTTGTTGGTAGCTTGTTAAGACAAGCAAGCCAAATGCAAAAACTCTGTCTAGGAATAGCAATTCTATCCTAAACAAGGTCTGCCCATTTCATCTTCACGCCTGGTGCTCTGATTGCATTCCATGTTTTGAAGTTAGAGAACTCACCCGACTGATCCTTGGTCCACACAATCCGGTCTTGCCTTCCTTAGTTTGGTAATCCTGGATTAAGATCAACAATAAACTCCACTCCCCTAGGCCAATGCCATTGATTGTCAATGACACAACCATTATCTTTCATCATTTTGAGGCTGCTAGGAATATTAATGTTATGAATTCTCATGTAATCACTCACTGCTCCATTCGGCAACCAGTGATCCTAGAAAACAAAAGTTCTCGAACCATCACCAATATTGTGCTTAATGAATTGATAAGCAATAGGTTTGCACTTGAGAATTTCTCTCCACGACCAAGATGCATTTTCTGGGATATCAATGCTCCAAATACTCTGGTTATTAAGAAAGACAGTATTAACCCAATAACCCCACAATGATTGATCATGTGAATAGCGACTTTTAAATGTAGTATTTTTGTGTTTGTTTTCATCATCGATTTCTTTATTTCATGCAATTACTATTTGCAATGAAATAACATCTAAGAGTTGGATGATATGGTCAGCTAGCAACCTATTGTAAGAAAATATTGCAAGTTCCACTAGGCATTTGGTCTAGTGGTATGATTATCGCTTTAAGTACGAGAGGTTCCGAAATTGATTCCTGGAGTTAATATCCTAAGTTATATAATATTGACTTGTAAACCTCCCTTAAATAAAATAATATAAAAAAATTGTAAATTCGAACTACGTTTTTGACATCCGTTATAATCATGCTTTTGAATTTCTCTTGAGGATGGTAATGTTACAGCTTCTCGCCTTGTACTCTTGTAGGTTGCTCTGTGAAAATGCAGGAGGTTCAGTTTGTTTTGCACACTGTGAAATCCCATGGAGCAAAGCTTGCAAGAACGCATGCATATGATTGGCTGATTCTTCTCATCCTTGCGGCAATAGATGGCGGTTTGAATATAATAGAACCATTTCATCGCTACATTAGTTCAGAGATGATGACAGCTGATTTCAAATATCCCTTTAAAGAAGACACTGTTCCAATGTGGGCTGTTCCAGTACGTGTCACAAACCTTCAATGGAACCCTATATTCAACTAATTCTTCCCCCCCCACACCCACCAAGAGTTGGATGGAATAATCGGATACGGACCTGTTGTGATCAAAAGTTCAAATTCGATTCACAACTTCAGTCTCCATTCTACCAAAGAAAAAAAAGAATAATTATTTTTCTCTTTAATTTCATGAGGATATATACACTGCAATGTATATAATCATGTATTTTCCGTGGAACAGGTTTATGCAGTAATCGTGCCTTGGGTCGTATTTCTCGTGTATTATCTCCGCCGGAGGGATGTGTATGATTTGCACCATGCTGTACTAGGTAAATGTGTAACTAGTATTATCGGCTAGAACTCCCTTCAAACGAGAAAAAAGAACACAGAATTAATATTTAAGAAATAGTACTTATGATAAAGTATTTTGTTTCTTATGGCTATGGTTAATGGTGCATTCCCAGGTATTCTATATTCTGTTCTAGTAACTGGAGTCATCACAGATTCAATAAAAGATGCTGTCGGTCGACCACGCCCGAACTTCTTCTTCAGATGCTTTCCTGATGGTGTAGCAGTATGTGTCTTCCTTTTATAGTGATACGTATCTTGTTCATAATCCTCCATTTATTATTATTATTATTATTGTTGTTGTTGTTGTTGTTGTTGTTTGTTGTTTGTTGTTGTTACGATTATTATTTATATTATTGTATGCATTTGCAGAAATATCATCCTCAAACTGGAGATGTTATGTGCACGGGAAAAGCAAAAATCATAAAAGAAGGATACAAGAGCTTTCCCAGTGGCCACTCTTCATGTAGGTAGATTGTTCATTGGCTTGTAACATTGAGAACATGACCTCTTCTATGACTTACATTCTTGCTTTCATGATAGTTACTCTGCTTATAACTAAATTTGATTACCAAATCACGTATTTCATTTTTAGTTTCGGATATTTATTGACCAGCTTATAAAAAAAATTAAACGGTTAAACATAATTTATTATATCTATTTATTATTTTTAACAAATATGAATCGTGAATAACCCTATACGTGGTTGTATATGTACTGCAGGGTCTTTTGCGGGCTTGGGTTTTCTCGCTTGGTACTTGTGTGGGAAAATCAACGTATTTGATCGAAGGGGGCATGCTGCAAAACTCTGCATCGTCCTTCTTCCATATCTATTTGCTGCGCTGGTAGCAGTTTCTCGTGTTGATGACTATTGGCACCATTGGACAGACGTTTTTGCAGGGTCAATTATCGGTTAGGTTTTTATTTAAATGAATAACATATTGAGTTCCTTTTAGGGCTAGAATCAAATTAACATCAATCTGATGTTGATCTTTTGTTATATAATGCAGGAATAGTCGTTTCGTCAGTGTGCTATTTGCAGTTCTTCCCATTCCCTCATACGACAAATGGTATATATATACAATCTCAATTAACCAATTCATTTACTAGCATTTTCTAGTAATGTTAATCTTTTTTTTTTCAAAAGTGAAAAAACAAAAATGTTTAAGGCTTTGAATTGAATAAAGAATCACAATTCACAAAGAATTAAATGCAAACTAAATTAAGTCATACATGATTGGCTAGAATATCGACTGTTTTCTTCCTTTGGGATAAGTAAGTATATTTTGTCGATGAAAAACCAAATTAAATACAAACTTTAAATAACCGTATACCTCCTATATATCGCGTACAACGTAAGTTATCTCAAATATGTGATATATATAATTTGAGAAGTTGTTCCACATTTCTTCGTCAGACGAGTTCTTGGGGCATTTTTCGTGTTAATTCTTTACCTTTAACTGTTTCTTGATATTATCAGGTTGGGCAACTCATGCATTTCTTAGACAGTTGGAGGAACATGGTGGCCAGCCCATGTCTTCTGAGATGGAACTTCCTTACGTCAACAGATCCGGCGTACAAGGTGTAGGGCAAGATTTGGAAGCTCAAGGAAGTGGCAAGAGATATTGAGTATAGAGTATTTTTAATCAAGAGGGACCTCTGAGAAGACGTGTGATGAATTTCACATACACAAATTCTGCCTGCAATTATGGTGTTAATGTTTGTGATTTGAACTTAGATGATGCTTATAATTTTCTTTTAGCCTACATGATGTGTGCTAAGATGTAATTTGATTCTGACAAAATGTTGTCGGACGATTTCTCCATAATACAAATTGCTCAAGGGTAGTATGGTTTTAGAACATGGTTTAAGTATTTCATGAATTAATTAATTTATCGTGCAACTTAATTGCAAAGAACATTTTATGCCAATTGCAAAAGAAAAAGAAAAAGAAAAAGAACAAAAAATGTTTTTGTAATGGAAAGGAAAAGTTCGGGTAAAGAACAAATTAATTTAAGTTAGGCCTCATATGTTTGGAGAGAATTAATTTCAAATTTTCAAGATTAAAAAATTCTGAAACATCAATTTTTAGAAATTGAATATCCTACATTTTAAAGTTCACTCGATATAATTCCATGCTTGTTTCAAAAACCAATATTAGCCTGGGACCTTCAGAATTCCGATAAAAAGTGAGGAAGATTAATTAATGCAAACTCCCCCTAATTTTATTGTAATTACAGATAACGGCAGATTTAAGATTTTTGTTCAGTAGGAGCTAAAAATACACAAATTAAGACTCTTATACAAATAATTTTATTAAGTGGAGACTAATTTAATTTTTAAGACTAAAAATATTCTAAAAAGAACATGTTTTTTTTTTTTTTTCGAAAAGTTTGGGGCTGGTAAATGCCTCATATACTTCCTTCAATATCATGAAATCACACAAACTTCCGCACATTTTAGTGGTTTCTTCGACTAACTTTCCTTGACTATCTTTTGCATCATTGATAGTAAGAAAATCCGGGGTTTTATAGAAAACAATGCTTATGTTAAAACAATGTCCTCATTTTCCACGAGAGCTTCTATTGAAATCAATTTTGGCTAAACGTGATGTTCAGCATCCCCGTCACATCTTTTTAAAGATAAGAGACATTTATAAGACAAAGGTCATATTCAACTAATACAAAATTAATATTACTTTTTTAACTTATCATCGTCAACAAAATATTCATAGTGTTGGTAAAAAAAGTAAAACCTAACCGCGTCATTGACACTAGGCAAAGACCCTATTATCGTTTCTAGAGTAGCGAGTCACCGAAATCATCGTTTTCATTTCTAGAGTAGCGAATCACCTAATCATCATTTTCAAATATCATATTTTACTTCTCATGAATTATGATGGAAATATATATTTATTTGAACGAAAATGAGGTGAATACAGGATTAATTGTTGAATTAGTGTATAATTTAAGTTGTTTAGCATTGTGGCAATGTCAGAGAACGATAGTTATTCTTTTATATCTGAAATATTACGATCCTATATATATCCACCTAAAATCAGTGATCACTTGATATTCAAATCTAACAAATGATATCTTCCAACAAATCGCAGCCACCTTAATCAATAACAATTTCAACTCTTTGTCATACTTCTTTCCATATGTAGCAAAATGCTGGAAATCATTTTTTTTTTGGAGGCCACTTTCTCGTTGACTATTAATGTTAGCGACATAATGACACTATTCAGGTCTTTACTTAAAGGGCATTGCGCACAGCTCAAATCTTCATTTAAGAAAAACTGGAGGAGTGAGGTAAAGCAATGAAACGCGACAACGACCTAGTGTCCTGCTATTTATATTGTAGCTAAATACTTCTTTCTTGTATTTTTTACAAACAGTTGCTCGAGTCTGATTACTAACAGAAATAAAAATAAGGGAAAAAGACAACATATTTAGACGGAACCTATGTTGGTTCTTCTGTTATCAGCTAAAATGATCTTCGAAATCGATGCATGTTCTCTGAAATTGAAAATAGAAATGAATGAGTAGCACATTGTAATACAGTAGAGCCGTCACGCATTTCTTGTAGAAGTTGAATGTAGACTGTAGGGTCTAATCTCTTTATGCTTAGCTCTCACTATTTTGATTGAATACTGATTGATACGGGTAAGATCCTTAGAGTATGTAGAAATGACAGAATGACCTCTGGGAGGGGTCAATTCGGACAAATGGAGAACGTTGGGCACCTCGGATGAGGGCTCAAACAAATCTGACCCCTCAAGAATTGCACCCAGGGCTCGGATGGAGCGCGGTGAGAGACCCTGGGGGGTCGGATGAAGCGAAGAGGCCTCCGGGGGTCTAATTTTGGGACCTCGAGAGCGGCGGAGGTTACAGATAGTAGTGTTCTGCGATAGTAGAGCACGTTCGACGGTTGTAATCAGTTATAACCCCATTAATGAACATAGTTAGTGGTTGCATGCAGTTATTCCCCCACTAACTCCTCACTACTCCACTATTCCCTACCTGATTTAGTAGGCATCTACCTATAAATTTGAGAAGATTCAACTGGGAAAAGGTAATTGCATTTTTGTTACACACACCTATATACACTGTCAACTTTTTCCTCCATTGAGGCACCAAGCTAACTTAAGCATTGGAGTACTAACGCGGGCACGACCCGCCAAACCTTCTATGTTTTGGAGACGTCCGGCTACACGAGAAGACCATTCGCTACTCAGTAATATTTTTACTTTAACAGGTTGGCGCCCACCGTGAGGTCGATTCTTGGTTCCCACTGAGTTTTCATAAGATTGTATCATGAATACAACAAGGAGTTGAAGCGTAGTAAGTGTACATGAAGAAAAGGCTGTAGAACAGCCCAACATGCAGTTCTGTACAGGGGAGACCTCCAACCCTAGGCAAGTCGATCCACCGCCACCAGGAGTGGAGATACCAGTAGGAAACCGACTGCCATACACTAACCCATACACGAATCTGTACCCAAATTATCTGTCAACTCACTCTCAAAATTGTCCGCAAGGGTCTGCATGGCATGCAGGGTGGCAATATCCTACCGCCCTAATACCAATCCCGCAAATTAATCTACCGGCAGATTTAGGATATATTCTGTGAACTCTGGAAGAGTTGAAGGAAGCCATTCATAACCCATCACCTCAACCCACACCACATCACTCAAAAAATCTGCCACAACAAGTACCTCCATAAAATCCTTCACATCAGAAAACCTAATCAGCCAGAAATATAACCAACCCAAGTGAGTCTGGGCGACGGATTCACACTGGGGGACAACACGTACATGCAGAGAACTCCACAGGATCATCTCAGGGCTTGGACACGGCGGCACGGGGCCCGTCATAAAGCGTCAGAAGAGGAGGTACAACTTGTACTACCTCAGTTGCAGGAACGTTCAGAGGCCCAAATCCATTTAACCGAGCCTTCAATGAAGTCCCGAAGCCCGCGCAGTACATATTGCCCTATTTTCCCACCTATGATGGGCAAGGTGACCTTAAGGATCATCTGGCGATTTTTAGGCATAAAATGGAGTTCACGGAATTGCCAGAGGCTTGGGTATGTAAGGCTTTTATAGGAACTCTGGTGGAAGCAGCCAGGGTGTGGTATGATGAGTTGAATGAGGGACCAGTCAATTCTTATGTCCAGTTGGCAGAATTGTTTGTTGGAAGATTTTCCTCAGCCATCAGGCCAACCCGACACACAACTTCTTTGCTTGGACTAAAGCAGAGAAAAAGGGAAACTCTTTGCCAGTATGCAACTCATTTTAATGAGGCTACCCCTCCAGTGTACGCAATTTGACCAGAGGTTTGTGATACAAGCATTCACAAAGGGAGTAACGAATGAGTTGTTCCAGGCTTCTTTAGCCAAGAAGACCCCCCTGAACATGACAGAGTTGATGACCAGGGCAGAGAAGTACATGAAAGTGAAAGAGGTAACAATGGCAAAAAATGAGGAAGACCCAAAGAAGAAAGGGTAGAATAACCAAACTTATGTGACACAGAGAGAGAGAAGAGCAAAAGAGGGTAGACAGGAACAGAGATGAAGGGAAATGAGAGAACCACCCAGGCTGCAGAGGTTCTATAATTATATTTCTTTGGTGAAGCCCAAATTTGAGATCCTGGCAGAAATCCGGACACGGATGAACCTCCCAAATCTACCGAAAATGAAGACAGAGAATGAGCGCGGCAAAGGCAAAGGGCAGTATTGCATGTATCATAGAGACTTTGGGCATGATACTGAAGCCTGTAGGAATTTAAAAGATGAAATTGAAGCCCTGATCAGGCACGGGCATTTACAAGCCTATGTCAGGAGAGACAACCAAGGGGAAAAGCAGAGAAAGAGGAGCCCGAGGCCTGCTCAGATGGCACGCGCTCAGGTGGAGATAGACATGATAACTGGGGGTATGGCCTTAAGGGGAGAAAACCTGCAGGCCAGGAGAGGTTACCGTAAAGCAATTTGCGGGGACCCCCCGATAAAAAGACCGAGAATGGAAAAAGATATCACTTTTGGCGATAGAGATTTGGATGGTCTAGTGTTATCTCATGATAACCTATTGGTAATTGCTGTAGATATCAGTGGGGTTGTGGTACGCAAGATCATGGTCGATATAGGGAGCTCAACAGAGGTCCTATTTTTGAGTACATTTGAGAAGATGGGTTTGAGAAGGGAACATTTGAGGGCGATGAAGGGAACCTTGTCAGGGTTTAATGGTAGAGAAGTAAGACCCGAGGGTATAATAACACTGAATGTAATCCTCGGGCGTGACAAGCTGAGCCGTGGTGAGATGCTGGATTTCATTGTAGTAGATTGCGAGTCACCCTACAATGGGATATTAGGAAGGGTGGCCCTGGGAAAGTTCAGAGCAGTGGTGTCTACCTATCATCTAGTGATGAAGTTCCCTTTAGAAGCTGGTATAGTAACAGTAAGAGGGGACTAGATGAGAGCCCAAGAATGCTATGCTGCTTGCCTGAGGTTGTAGAAAGAAGAGAATGAACTAATTGAGATTCCCGAGAAGAAGACCAAGAAGGGGCGGGAGCCGAAAAAAGCTGAGCTAGCAGAGAAGTTACAGAAAGTCAATTAGCAACGGGGAATGAGGTTCAGATTGGAACAGAGCTCCCTCAAAACCTAGCTGAAGGTATAACTCATTTCTTGTCTTGTAATATAGATGTATTTGCTTGGTCTATACATGATATGACAGGAATAGATCCGTGGATAGCTATGCATCGACTGAATGTAGATCCAGCATTCAGGCCGGTGAAGCAGAAAAAGGCGGGTCTTCTATGCAGAAAAGAACCGAGCGATCAGAGAAGAAGTGATCAAATTGTTGAGGGCTTGGTATATCCATGAGGTGAAGTACCCTACCTGGTTGGCGAATATGGTGATGGTCCCCAAACCATCTGGGGCTTGGCGGATGTGTGTGGACTTTACAGATTTGAACAGGGGCTGCCCAAAAAACTGCTACCCATTACCTAGAATAGATCAAATGGTAGATGCCACCTCAGGTTTTGAGATGCTGTCATTCATGGATGCCTTCAAAGGGTAGAACCAAATTAAGATGACACCAGAAGATGAGGAGAAGACAGTGTTCATAACAGACCGATGGGTGTTTTGTTATATGGTGATGCCATTCGGTTTGAAGAACGCAGGGGCTTGTTACCAGCGCATGATGGATAAGGTAGTTAAGGGGCAGTTAGGACGGAATATAGAGGTTTATGTTGATGATATGTTGGTGAAGAGTAAGAGGACAGAGACTCTCATAGAGGATCTGTCTGAGGCATTCTCGATAATGAGGAGGGTCGGTATCAAGTTAAATCCTGAAAAATGTACTTTTGGGGTTCAAGCAGGAAAGTTCCTGGGTTTCATGGTTACTCGAAGGGGGATCGAGGCTAATCTAGAGAAAGTGTAAGCCATCCTAGATCTTAAGCTGCCCAGGAGTATAAAAGATATTCAGAAGTTGACAGGGAAGATAGCCGCCTTGAGTAGATTCATGACAGGGTCGGCAAACAAATGTGCACCTCTGTTCAAGGTCCTGCGAAAACTAAAAAACTTTCAGTGGACGGAAGAATACTAGGAGGCTTTTGAGAAATTGAAGGAATACTTCAGCTTGACACCTTTGATATCAAGGCCGGAGCCCGGTGAGATTTTGTATGTATATTTAGCAGATCCCCAGTGGCTGTGGTAGCAGCACTGGTACGTCAAGATAGAAAGCAGTAGAAGCTGGTTTACTATATCAACCAAATACTTAAAGTAGCAGAGCTGAGGTATCCGACCATAGGGCAGATGGTATTGGCCTTACTTATGGCCTCAAGGAAGCTCAAACATTACTCTGAGGTGCATCCCATATGTGTTGTGATGGATATGCCGTTTAGGCAGGTATTGTAGAAACCAGAGGTGTCGGGAAGGCTTCTGAAGTGGTCTGTGGAATTGAGTCAATTTGACATCACCTTCAGACCAAGGACTGCCATAAAAGCTCAGGCTATAATAGATTTCATTATGGAGTTCATAGGGGCACTGTCAGAGGACAGTCCGAGGTCGTGGAAGATTTGGGTAGATGGAGCCTCGGGCATGAACGACATCGGAACTGGGGTCATACTGCAGGGTCCAGAGGGTGATGAGTTGCAATTTGCTCTGAAGTTCTGTTTCTCAGCCTCGAACAACAAGGCCGAGTATGAAGCCCTCATAGTAGGTATCAAAACAATTCAAGCGATAAGGGCTGATTTGATAGAGGCCCACACAGATCATAATTGGTGGTAAGTCAGATAGGTGGAGAGTATGAGGCCAAAGATGAAACCATGACTGCATATTTGGCCAAAGTAAAAGACACAGTGGCTGGGTTAAGTGGTTTTGTAATCAACTGAATTTCACGGGCGGAGAACGAGAGAGCAGATGTCATCTCAAAACTTGCAGTGGGATTGGCAGGGCCAGTGACGATAGAGGTGGAAGAGGTGTCCGAACTGAGCATAGCTCGGGGGTGCGAAGAGGTAGCCCAGGTGGAACATAGTGAGTCTTGGATGCAACCTATGGTTGACTTCCTGGAAAAGGGAATCTTGCCAGAAGACAGTGAAGAGGCGAAAAATGTGAAAATTCGAGCCCTAAAGTATATAATGCTCGAAAAGCAATTGTATCGGAAAACGTATCTTGGCCCATGCTGAGGTGTGTAGATAAGGGTGAAGGTGATTATATACTCAGGGAAATGCATAAGGGGATCTGTGGCAATCATATAGGCCATAGGGCATTGTTCCAGAAGATACTGAGGTGTGGGTATTTCTGGCCGACCTTGAATGAAGATGCTAGGCGTCAGGTGCAGAAGTGTGATACATGCTAGAGGTTCTCGAGAATCCCACGGCAACCAGCAGTGGACTTGACAGTGATGATGGGCCCTTGTCCCTTTGCTTAGTGGGGTCTAGATATATTGGGTCTTTTCCCGATGAGCACAGATCAGAAGGTCAAATGCTTCGTGGCAGTGGATTACTTTACTAAGTGGGTGGAGGCTGAGCCCGTAGCCAAGACTATAGATAGAAATGTCTAGAATTTTTTGTGGAAGTCTATTGTGTGTAGATTTGGGATTCCGAGAGTGATAGTGATAGACCATGGGACCCAATTCGATTGCCACTATTTCAGAAAATAATGCTCGAAACTGGGCATCTCTCTTAGATTTGCTGTTGTAGCGCATCCACAAACTAATGGTCAAGTAAAAAATGCTAACATATCTATTTTGCAGGGTCTGAAAAAGAAGCTGGCAGCAGCCAATGGCCTATGGGCTGAGGTGTTGCCCGAGGTACTGTGGGGATGCAGAAAAATGCCAAACGAGTCAACGGGCGAGACCCCTTTCAGCCTGACGTTTGGGGTAGATGCTGTCCTACCTGTAGAAATTGGCTCGGCGAGCCAAAAAATTGTTGAATATGAAGAAGAAGTTAATAACTAGGCCCTACGGGAAGACCTGGATTTAGTAGAAGAATTCAGAGAGAAGGCCAGAATAAAGATGCTTGAAGGCAAAAAGACTATGGCGAAGCATTTAAAAAAGAAGGTAAGAAGCAGAGAACTCCGAGAATGAGACTTGGTCCTCAGAAAGGCAATATTCAGACTTGACCCGAATTAGGGAAAACTAGGACCAAATTGGGAAGGCCCGTACAAGATAGTAAAAGAGGTCAACCCAGGTACCTACAGGCTTGAAGACCTCAACAATAGGGAATTGAGAAATGCTTGACATGTAGAACATCTAAGAAAATATTACATGTAACCCTCCATTTGAGTATCTAGTGGTTATTTATATCTTTATTTCAATGTTAAGATGTTGTACATATCGAGGCAAACTATGTCTCTAGGCGTTGTTTGTATCAAGGCAGATGATGCCTTTAGATGTTGATAGTGTAGAGACCGATTATGTCTCTGCAATAAAATTGATGTTTCTATCCAAAGCTCTGTTGATGATTGTAATAGAAGAGAGTTAAATCCTAGCGAATGAGGTCAACTTCCAAAAATTAACGAAAGAGAGACATACCTTCTTCGGAAACGAGGTCTTCTCGGGATGGCATGAAACTGGGGGCATGATCCCCAAGGCATAGAGACTGGAAGGGCACGACTCCCAAAGTCCAAGCCTGGGGGCACGACTCCCAAAGTCCAGGCTTGGGAGCACGACCCCCGAAGTTTGAGCCTGGGAGCATAATTCCGGAGGCATGAGAGCGGGGGCATAACCCCCAAAGCCAACAAATATGAAATTAAGGGCAAGAGCATGAACCGGCAGAGGAACCAAATGCAAAAGGAAAAACAACAAATTGAAAGAAGAAAACGAGAAGAAAAGCTCTTTTCATTAAAGACAAAAGTTTTCATTACAAATAGAAAAGCAAAAGCAAATGCAATGCCTATCCCTTGTCCTCACTATCCTCGGCCTATTCCTCAGAGCTCGAAGAGTCACTAGTAAGCATATTCTCCCTAATAACTAAACCATGCCTTTGAGCGTAATGGTCAAGTTTCGCCTGAAGTGCAGCGGTGACATCGGCTGTGGTATCAGCGGCGAATCGGGCATATAACTTCTTCAAATCATCCTTGTAGCCCTGCCCGCTATGGAAGTCCTCTACTGCCTGGGTCTTCATATCCTCCAGTGAGGCCTTCAAATCCCTAAGTTGAGTTTCCACGGAACCTCGAGCTGTCTGGGATGCCTCTAACTCAAAGAAGCCTCCCAATCAGTCTGGAGTTGACAACGCTCAAAATTTGCTGAAGTGGCCTCCTCCCGAGCCATCCTGACTACTTCACGAGCGGTGGCAAGCTCGGTCTGGATAGCAACCTCGGAACTCCTAAAGCACTCCTCAGACTCCCTAAAAGCAGCCTCTGTCTCAGTGAGCCGCCACTCATATTCTCCCACGAAGTGGTAGGCCCCACTAAGACCCACGGATATTTGCAACAACCAAGCAAGGTCAGAAAGACACAACTCAAATAAAATGAAAGTGAATGAGGAACTAAGGAAAGAAAGAAAATACCTTAAGGCGAGCCCTTTCAAAGGCCTTTTACGCGATGGGGTGTAACTGTTCCCTTGGAAGCTCATGCAGAGAACTCGCTGTGTGAGTGGAACCCTCAAGAGCCGGGCGGGGGAGGGAAGGGGATCTCGGACGAGACTGAGCAGAGGCCTCAGCGGCGAAGAGTGATGTGCCTTTCACCAACCCACTATCCTCGAGCATAACGCCAACTACCTCTTCATAAGGAAGAGCTTCATGTCAAGCAGCAACCTCCTTGAAGGCTTTCAATCTACGAGCGACTCATTCGGGGGTTGGCGAAGAGAAATCCTACTGGACAGGGGGTTCGGACCAAGTGGGCTCGGATGAAGACTCTGATGGGACGACCCTCATTTGCCTCTTCCTAGGACCCCATTTGGCTTTCTTCTTTCTGACTCGTTTAGCAGCTTGGGCTCGTCGAGTCTTGGCTTAAGCTTGACGTGCCTCGGCTTGAGCCTCCACAGCAGCAACAACAATAGGATCAATCTCTCGAGCCTCGATAAGAGGAATAGGTGTAGGATGAGTGTTATCGACGCTAGCGGTACGAACCTCGATAGCCTTGGAATTGCCGAGGGGCATTGGAGGCTCGACAACACCTGTAACAGGAAAGTGAAAGATTAGCTAGGAGGAAAGAAAGGTCTAAAATGATATTACATGTAAAAAAAATTTCATTACCTTCATCCTCGCCGTGGAACGGAATATCAGCATGGATTTAACCTATTGGAGAAGATCAAAATTCGACAATAGAGGCTCGTCTTGATGGAGAGAGAATAGTATCCGAAGGCCTTACTGCGACACCAATAGCCCGAGGCCGATCATGAAGGCCCGAGGCAAATATGGCTTCATGGGTCAGGAAGGAATCCCTACGTATGGGATGAGCTCGGCGGAGAAGGAAAGAAGTCATGAGTCTTTCGGTTGGAGTCAGAAGAGGAGGCTCGCGGTAAGCATCAAGTTTGGCACCAGACAGAAGCCTACAAAGCCTTTTGACGGACCATCTGAAAGGATGAGCGACGAACACGAACTTGTTGTGCCACCCACGATTGCTAGAGGGCCAGTTGATAAACGGACGGTGACGGGATCTAGGAGAAAAGTAGTACACACCAGAGTTTTTAGAATCGTGGACCAATTTATGGAGTTGACGGAAGAGGTTGAGTGTTGGGGAAAGCCCGAAGGATTTAACCCATACATAAAAGGCTACTATTTCCCTCCAGCCATTTGGTGCAAGCTGGCAAGGAGCAATGTCGAGGAAGTTGAGGACATGGACAACAAAAGTTAGGAGTGAAATGCGGAGAAATTGAAGAACGATGTAAGGTAATGCCAATTCCCCTATCGGTTTGGAAAGCTACTTCATGATGTCCGAGAACTCGGTACTCGTAGCCTTCGGGAAAAATGCCTCTGCTACGAAGGTCGAGCATATCACGATCATCAAAGGTGCATTTGTAGTGTAAGGCTGAAAAGTCTATCCGAGCCTTAGGGTCGGGATAGGGAGTCGCAGCCCTGGGAGGAGAGAGAGGAGATTCGGGCATTCTTAGAATCATCTCTAGAGTAATGTGTAAGAGTTCTAGATGAGGATCGCATCGAGGAATAGTTTGGGAGGCTTCAAACCCAGTAGGATTCGATGGGGTTGATTCCGAAGTTCGGACCTCGTCAGACCTAATGGACCTAAGTGGTTGAGCCAGGATAGGAACCCTGAGAGGAGGAAGTGTTGAGAGTATCAGAGCAGCAGTGACCGAGGGCTCCGCGCGTGCGCTATCCTTAGGTCCGAGGCCTTGAATTACGGAGGTAAAACGACAGTGACTTCAATGATTTTAGAGGAAGAAGTAGAAGAGGAGGACGCCATTTTATAAGAGTGATGGGTGTAGAAAGTTGAAAGAAGGGCTCAGATAAGGGCCCATGGTGGTGGAGCAGGGTGGTGTGAAAGCTCGAAATGTCAAGCCATAGCGAGAGAGGGAAGAGAAGAAAGAGAAGAGTGTTTGAAAAAGAGTTAGAGGAAAAGTGAATTTTGTAAGTGAATTTTGAAATGGTGAAAATGGATATTTAAATGAGTAGAAAAGAGAGGGAAAACCAAGGGTCTCTAATCTCAACCGCGAATTCAAAAGGCACTCCACTAGATTATGACAAGTAGCAAGGCTACAGTAAATGGTAGTCGGTAATAAGTTACACGGAAGACGAGACGACTCTAAGGTAAACTCTCGCGCCATTATGGTAAATCCGAGGTGACGAAACTAGTTCCTGGACCCATTGCATAGCTTCGAGAACTGGGGGGCATCGTGATACTGGTAAGATCCTTGAAGTTTGTAGAAATAGCAGAATGACCCCTGAGAGGGGTCAATTCGAACAAATGGAGAACGTTGGGCACCTCAGACGAATCCGACCCTTCCAGAATTGTACCCAGGGCTTGGGTGGAGCGCAGTGAGAGCCCTTGGGGGGTTGGATGAAGCGAAGAGGCCTCCAGGGGTCTAATTTTGGGACCATGAGTGCACGGAGATTACAGATAGTAGTGTTCTGCGATAGCAGAGCACGTTCGGCGGTTGTAATCAGTTATAACCCTATTAATGAGCATAGTTAGTGGTTGCATGCAGTTATTCCCTCACTAACTCCCCACTACTCTACTATTCCCACCTGATTCAGTAGCCATCTACCTATAAATTTGAGAAGATTCAACTGGGAAAAAGTAATTGCATTTTTGTTACTCACACCTATATACACTGTCAACTTTTTCCTCCATTGAGGCACCAGGCTAACTTAAGCATCGGAGTGCTAATGCGGGCACGACCCGCCAAGCCCTCTCTGTTTTGCAGATGTCCGGCTGCGCGTGACGACCATTCGCTACTCAGCAATTTTTCTATCTTAACACTGATAATGAATTAGGTTTGCATGTAAAAACTAAATTTCCAATTCCTAATTCTGCTCCCCTTGATATATTTTCGATATTCTTATTTGTAAATTTTGAATAATCATGTCGAAAGCGTACGATGATCAACAGTGGTCATCAGGAACTATTTATGAGGTTGAATATTAAAATTAGAAGATTAATTTTTTCGTAGTGTACCTTAAACAATTACAATAATTTTGCTCTTCAGTATTTAGGCTCTTTCTTTCTATTTATTTTCATTAGGTTTGTGTTACACGTGATATATACATAACTTGAAGAAAAAAAGAGTATAAATTCCAATATTTGTCGGAGGAATAGTTTTTTTTTTTTTTCCATATATACTTTGGTACTTTGGTTCACAAAACAACCGCTAAAAGATAATTAAATGTGTTAGAGCTTCTGAGCATATATGAATTTTCTAACAAATTTTTCCTTGAAACTTGTAGCTGATACTTTTCTTTACTTTTTGGCTTTCTCTACAAAGATTTGAGATGATGAAAATTTTTCGAATATATATAAATTCCTTTACTTTACTAAAAGCCATTATATAAATGTGTCATTTATATAGAAATCCTTTGAGATTTTTTGCATTGAAATGTCTACTCCTCTCCTCCATTCTTTGTCTCTATGTTCCTTTATTGATTCAAAGGATGTAACGGAATAATATTGGAAAATTTTGGCATGTAAAAATGTGATCTTGATGTAGTGAAAAAGGCCAAGTTTGACTAGCAAAGTCAACTATGTCCCTTTTTGACAAATAATACCACTTTTTTTAGGTGGAAACGACCTTCTGAACAAAACGCAACCTCTACGCGTAGCGTGATTTTAGCCAAATTCCATCGTTTTGAGGGTCAAAATGGTACTTTTTCATTTTCCGATACAAATTATGCTAGTTTTTCAAAAAATTTAATAATTCAGGGACATTTACGTAATTTCAATAATTTCTGCATGTAGGGTTTCGTTGTAAATAGTTTGTAAAGCCTTTTGACAGCTAGACAGTTTTGTTTTCAGTTAATATTGAAGATCTTCTCAATTTTTTGAATTCAACTTGGTATTCTTTTGTGAATCAACGAGTTATTGATCTACAACTCTCTTTCATTGTGCATGCTGCATTAGATCTTTATTTGGTTTCTCTACATGTGTTGAAGATAATAGAATGATTTATTTTCTTAATATCTTTTCCTAAGCCTATTCTAAAAATTGTTGCATTTACTAAAGCTTATATAATGATATGTAAGTTTTATAATCCTCCTTTCCCATTGGTTTCTTGAAGAAACCTCTCTTATCTTTCCATTTCTCTTTCGTACTTTTTTCATTGTGTTCATTTTTTCACATTGCCAAAGTATTTGATTAAATAGTGAATGACTATTAAATAAACATAGTCACAGTTTTTGAAGTGGAATGAAATGAGTATTTTTCAAAAAATATAGCAACAGTATTATGAATTTACATTTTGAAATCTTTTCGGGGAGAAAACCATTTTAGCCCCTGAGGTTTAGCAAAAAAAATCCAAACTAGCCCTAAGTTTTGAAAAAATACAAAATCAGTCCTTGTCGTTATGTTCGATCCGTTAGAAATAACTGATAGAAGGGCAGTTAAGACATTTTGCCCTTTCATTTTAAAAAATTCAAAAAATGTAAAGGAATGGATAGGGAAGTGCCACGTCGGTACTCCCCTTTGCCGAGAAACAAAGTAGCTAGAGTAGATGGGATTTGACTCTTTTTTTTTGCCTTAGATTCTTCTCTTTCAACGAAAAACACACGCACACACACATACACACACACACATACACACTAAAAATACCCTAAACCCACGAATCTGATCTCTAACATAAAAAAAAAGCAATGTACACACGTTAAAGGCTCATTTGCGTAGAGATCATTCCTATAGCATTTATAAGTCGCGAAAAGGCTTCAAATTAAAGAGGTTAATAGGGTTTACGATTTAGTTTTTGCTAAATATTTTAATAATAGTGTATATTATATTAGTTTTTTATTTATTTTAGACATATTTTGTTTTATTTTGTTGTTTATTAGCTTTACATGTGATTTATTTGTGATATATAATTTTTTTCGAGATTTTACGGTTATTTTTTTCTTAAGATTATATGGTCCGGGTTTATTGCATATATATATTGTTAATACTTGGTATATTTTTTTCCATCTATTATTATGATTGATTAATTTTAAGAATGTTATGTTGATGATAGTGTTTTGTTCAGGTTTTTTGGATTATGCTAAAACTTGTATTATTTTGTTTGAACATAATGACAAGTATATTATGGGTATTTTGGGTATTTTTTGTTGTTTTAATGACAAGTATATTATTAATTTTGATAGTTCCCGAAAATTTTATTCGATTTTAATATTCACTATCTCAACCAAACGAGTATTGTTTCAAACTTGGAGTCCGATGGATATTATTATATTGATATGTAGAATGACATATGCATATCAATTGGTAGAGAATGGTTAGGGCAATTGATATATTTTGAGGGTATATTTTAAACTTGAGCATTTTGTAATTTAAATTTGTGAATTTGTTGCTCGACTGTGATGCATTGTTCCACGGATGTCTGTTATGAATTCAAGAAATTTTCCAAATGATAGTTATTCATCGTCAGATTTCCAAAATGCGTAAAATGAACATTTTTATTTTGAGCAATAGAAATATAGTATGAATGGATTTTGTTGCGATTCAGATACTCAAAACTTTTTGTATCCATAGTAGCATCTTTTATTTTTGAACTTAATCAAATTTCTGTTTATATCTTCCCAAACAATTGATGATGATGAAGACATTTAAGCAAATTTTGTGTAGATTTTCTAAAGAGCAAGAACTTTGTTGTTGTTGTTGTTGTTTTTGTTGAGGAAGAGCATGGATTGAAAGTGGGGAAAAAAATTTGCTTGGGCGGTGGTTAAATAGTTGTGCATGTATGGTTCCATAATTTTTTTTTTTTGCATGGCCGTTAGGTGGCTGTTGGGTTTCCAACAGTTAAAACCCAACGGAATCCAAATCTTCTGTTTTCTTTTTCTCTTCCCTCCAAATCTCCAACAGCTAAAATAAGGGCATTGTAGTCTTTTCATCCAGTCAAAACTAATTTGACCGTTAACTCCAACATATTGGCAAGGACTAATTTTGTCTTTTTTAAAAACGCAGGGACTAGTTTGGATTTTTTTCTAAAGCTCAAGAACTAAAATGGTTTTTTCCCAGTCATTTCGTTTATGTAGACTATATCTTTCGTTTATAAATATATATCACTAAATATCTTGTCATTTCATTGTTTTGGTGCCAAATTTACTTTGAGCTATAAAACCTATAACCAAAAGCAAAGCAAAATGAGAATTTGAAAATGCTATTCTCTCACATATTATTAAGTTTGTCATGAGATCTATATTTTGAATTCTATAATTGGCTTAGGTTTTGTTCATCCCACATATGATATGATATCATAAAATCTACTAAGTGGTAATAATAATAATCAAGCTGATACATTCATCTCATACATTAAGATCATGATTACAATGAGATTTATTCATACAGAAATACAATAGATAATACATCCATATTATTTTAGCAGATCCAAGTAGCAGCAACCACACACATGCCACATGCCATACAATAGACACTCATTTTTATTCATAGGTAGATGCATCATATTTTTGCGTATGTAGTAGTTGTCTTCATAATTTATCACACACTTGAGAGTCCATTACTTTGGGACCTTCCTTGAATTTGCTCGGTGGTGAGTCTCCATATGCTGTGAGAGAGTGAGAAGAAGGTCCATCAAATCAGTTGGATATGGCATATCTTTGTTGAGCTTCTCATAGTCCAAGGTCCATGTCACCAAGTGGCTTGCAGCTTTGGTATCGACATGATAAGTTATAGTGAGAAACTCGTATAACTCCATTACATCTCCTTCAAGCACCTTGAATACGATTGACTTCTTCTCTTCATCAACAGCTTCAATTACCTGTTTAGCAATCTTCTTCTTCCCATCTATAGGTAAAGCAAATTAGCAAATGATTAAGTACATTTTTTCATCTAAAGGATTAAATTATTGACTATACTAAATTGGAATAATATATAGGGTTAATACCACTTTTGGTCCTTTATCTTCTATTATATTCAAAAGTGAGACATTTCAATCTCTTATCTTTTAAAGTTGGGACACTGTTAGTCATTTTTGCTCAATTTTTTAATTTTTTAACTCAATCCATTAATTTTTTAATGGAAGAAGCATGTGTGCAGCACATGTGTTTTATTTTCCCGTTAAAAAATTAAAGGATTGAGCGAAAAAGACTAACGGTGTCCGATCTTTAATAAGGGACTGAAATGTCTCACTTTTGAATATAATAAACCAAAAGTGGAATTAACCCTAATATATGTAGAGAGATCTAAATCAATTTAGCTTCCAATGTTGTGTTCTTGATTGAATACTATATTAGATTATAACCTCATTTAAAATTTAATTTACAAGCCTTTTAATCGTTGGTTCAACACGAGATAATGTGCAACAGTTTATTTTTTTTTTACTATTTTTATTTTTTGTCTTTGCTAAATAAATAAGTGCATGCATAACATGCGATAGTTGTTGATCAATAAAATGTATGTTGTCATTGAGACATGGATCTTGGATTGGAAATGCAACAATAATACTACCTGAAAATGGGCATAATCATACACCAATATATTTGATCTGTTCAGTACTTCAGTTTTTCTTATTTAGTTCTATACATTCTCTGTTTTGACTTGTTAATTAAATTACCCTATTGTGTACCAAAAGGTGATTTGTGCTATACACCACATTGAGAAAGACCAATCTCCTATAAAGTTCGTTCTTCTAATTACAAATGGTAAATTCGGACTCTGGATAAGATAGGAATAGGATTGTCGATATTGGCCCTTCCTGGTGTCATGTCTTGGCCGAGTTTATCGTCTCCTAGGGGTTGATAATATTTTTTTATCAGATTGCTCGAGTAAATTATATCTAAATATTTTGCATGCTTAGCAAAGAGAATATAGCTTTAAAGGCTAAAAAGGACCAAACAAATTTTACTGCAGAAATTTCATTGACATTCCAGGTATATTACACGAAAATTTCCAGAACAATATTGGCTTACCCTGGGTGTAGTGCCAGATGATGATAGAGCCTGGAGTTCCCCATTTGCCTTCATGCAGAATACATGCATGTATCATATCAGGGCTCATGGTAGATATACTATTTGGCTTGTCTCTAAGGGTCTCATGAAATAGATCCCCAACACCCTTGATCTCAATTTGGTTACTCATAATACCTTTTAGACTCATCTTTCTTCTTAGTAGCTGAAGAAAGCAAAGTCTAGCAAACAATGGGAAATGTATCAGTTGAAGGGAAAGCGATGAAGAATGCTTAGACCTTCTCTTCTTTATATAGTTGTTCAATGAGTAAGGCTCGGGCACTATTTTAGTTTAGGGTTTAGAGTTGAGGGTTTAGCATTTTAGTGTTCAGGGTTTAGGGTTTAGACAAAGTTTATAAAAACCATGAAACACAATATATCCAAACAGCCAATATCTTATGGCTGGACATCAATAAATTTTACGGGTATAATTTTTTGATCTGTTTTAATACTTAAAAATTATTATAAAAAGACTAAAAAATATTATTAATGACTTTTAAGCGTTATAGATGATCACATTAATTACAAATTTTCTATAGCAACAACTGTTATGAATAATAAGCAACAATTTAAAAAATCAATGCAATTAAATTATAATTATCAAAACCATCGCGAAAAAATAATTTCATGAGCAATTATTAATAATAGGGTAACAATAATTTAACAGTTATAATTAAATAAAATTGTGACAAAAAATTTCAGATCATGAAACAGTTAAAATATAGTTGCATAAGACACCTATTGCACGCTTTTTTTATTTTTTAATTGAAATATTACAAAAAAAACTAAAATGTTATAGTAATTTAAATTATATTGCCAATGCAACTTAATTTACAAAATTTTAGTTCGTGAAACACTTAAAATACAGTTCCTCACCATTTAATTCTAGTGTAGATGGTACTTGTGCTGCGCCGATTTTAGGTAAGGGTCCACGTGAAATTTCAGCTTGTGCTGATGGGACTTGTGCTTCGCCCATTTTTGGAATAAATGATCGTAATGGTCTCTTATTTTAGATCCTGTTATATTTTTATTTTTTATCTATAAAACGTGATAAGTTAGTTTTTTATTTTTAAATTTATAATCCCGTTAGTTCTTATAACAAATTACATTAATTTTTTAACACAGATTGCATGCGTACGATACCTGATCAACTTAAGTCAGATTTTAAAGTGGTAAAAGACTAATTAGTCATGTATTGGGTGTATGTAATTTACGTTAAAAAATTAAAAATATTTATTAAAAAAACTAACGACGTGACAAATTTAATGATAAGAGATTAATTTATCATATTTAATAGATATGAAACAAAAAATGTCACAAAACTTCAAAATAAGAGATCATTTCACTCATTTACTCCTGATTTTTGGTAGGGGTCCTCCATCTCGTGAAGTAACATATTGAGCATCCCGCACGCGCCACACGTAGTCAATTTCCAGCCACAACTCGATTAGGGACCTTGCAATTTCAAATGCTTTATTTATTTATTTATTTTATTTGGTTATGATTTCAAATGCTTTATTGAATTGGCATGATAGTGCTTCCTACAATAAGCACTTCCCTAGTCTATCTCAATCCAACGAAAATTCAACCAATGAATTTCCTAAGCTTTGTGGTGCCTCCATACAAAAAAAGTCAAAAATTTAATATAAAGAACTAAGATTATATTAAATTAAGATTGATAAGGGATAAATCTCGACATGACATG
The DNA here is from genome assembly GCA_037974665.1 of Ehretia macrophylla. Taxonomy (NCBI): domain Eukaryota; kingdom Viridiplantae; phylum Streptophyta; class Magnoliopsida; order Boraginales; family Ehretiaceae; genus Ehretia; species Ehretia macrophylla. The sequence goes on from CM075767.1 coordinate 37,496,148, forward strand.
AAATGTCAATTTTGTCGTTGATGGTGGATAGTTACTTGTCTTAATTTCCAAATTCGAAATCGGGGACATTGATACTTGTTTCAGTATACGAATCCAAGGTCGAGATTCCTAAACATTTCAGATATCTCGAAAAAATGATTATAACAAAATCTGACACAATTCCACGAAATTAAGAAAAGATGTTCTTAGTCTCCATTTGTTTGCAGTAAAATATTTTTTGAAATTTTTAATGTTTGATAACACGAAAAATTTGGTCAACCAGTAAATATTTTACGGTCAAGAGAAAATTTTAATTCGAAAGAGTGAAAAATATTTTCTTGTCTTTTGGGATAATAAAATATTTTTTGAAACTCATCCACTTCACCTCTACCCCACCCTACCCCCTCCCTTGGCCCACCCACCCCCTAACCTTAACCCCCACCCCCACTCCACCCTCTATCCTCACGGTTAACATGTATATTATATGTGTATTTTTTTTTATATAAAATTTTATGTCGAAAAGTATTTTTAAGCCCAATTCTCTTTTACATTTATGCCTAGAAGCCCAATTCTCTTTTACATTTATGCCTAGAAGCCCAATTCTCTTTCAACTTTTAAGTTTTAACCTAAAAGGATAAAAGCACCAAATGACTACAAATGTTCTATTTTTTGTTCTTAAAAATAACATTTCAAAACTGTTCTTGAAAACTGTTTTACAAAATAAAAAAATAAAAAAAATTTCCAAATAGGCCTTAAACGTTTTCTACTTTTCTTCACTCAGCCACTCTTAACTCTCAAGCACTCATCTCAACAAGTCATCCCTCCCGTCTTCAAGAGTAAAGCTCTCATCTGAGCTTATTTCCTTTTTTTTTTTTTGTTTTTCTATTTTTGTTTACTGTAATAGTTGATAAAAATTAATTTTGAGTTTTCAGAGTTACTGGAAGAGGTCAATCTGTATCGTTGTCTTAATTGAGCATAAACTTTGCTTCTAGGTACACAAAAGTCAGGAACTTCCTTTAATTCTGTTATCTTTTTTGCTCATTCTATTGCAGGCAACAGGAATCTCAAAAGCTGTATGTTTCAGCTCCTATTTTGTGCTGCTATTTATCATATTTTGATTGAAAAGAATAGACGTATCTTCCGAAATGAGGTACACACCGAGGAGCAAATTGTCGAGCAAATCTGTGCAAATGTCTTTGCTAAGGCACAAGCAAATAAAAGATTTAATAGAACTAGTATTCATAGATACTTTGCCAATTGAATTCATCGTCTAAATGTAATATGAATGTTTGTTTAAGGTTCATCAAAATGTAATACGAATGTCTGTTTGCCATCAGCACATAACTATCACAGTATCACCTTTCGTAGGATTGAAATTAGATTTTGAATTTTGATCTATTGTATTTTTATATTTTTTTACATTTTAAATTAATATATATTTTTTCATTTTAAATGTAATATGAATGTTTGCCAGGAGCTTTCCCAGTGGCGACTCTTCATGTAGGTAGATTGTCCCTTGGCTTGTAACATTGAGAACATGACCTCTTCTGTGACTTACATTCTTGCTTTCTTGGTAATTACTTTGCTTATTACTAAATTTCATTACCAAATCGCGTATTTCATTTTTAGTTTCATAATGGATATTTATTGACCACCTTATAAAAAAATTGAACTGTTAAACAGAAGTTTATTATATCTATTTATTTATTTATTTTGCTATGCAAGTAACTCATTTCATTCCACTTTAAAAATAATTACAAAAAGGGTGAAATCGGATCATACTGATACCCCCTTCAGTACACAGGATACTATTTTCAAGACTATTACTATATTTACGTTGAGTATAAAGTTTTCTCCTAACATCCAAAAACGTTTTTTGAATAATTTGTTCCTCAGTATTCGCGGTCGAATTATAGATTCTATTGTTGCTTCAATCCACACATTATAGACACAAGCACAAAGAGAGACTTTGATAAGATCTGATTTCAAGCCTTTCCTCCTGCACATTCTAGCCAATTTATCCACGATAAATTCTCACTCGAAGCAAACATTACCATACCTCAATTTCCTTGCACAACGTTGCCAAATCCTCCTGGTAAATGAACATTGAAAAAACAAATGGTCCCTGCAATCCTGACCTATGGGGGCATGCTGCAAAACTTTGCACTGTCCTTCTTCCATATCTATTTGCTGCACTGGTAGCAGTTTCTCGTGTTGATGACTATTGGCATCATTGAACAGACGTTTTTGCATGGTCAATTATAGGTTAGATTTTTATTTAAATGAATAACATATTGAGTTCTTTTTAGGGCCGGCTACAATCAAATTAACATCAATATAATGCAGGAATAGTTGTTTCGTCAGTGTGCTATTTGCAGTTCTTCCCATTCCCTCATACCACAATGGGTATGTATATACAATCTCAATTAACCAATTCATTTACTAGCATTTCTAGTAATGATAATCTTTCGAAAGTGAAAAAACAAAAATTTTTAAGGCTTTGAAATGATTAGAGAATCACAATTCACAAAGAATTAAATGTAAACTAAATTAAGTCATACATGATTCGGCAACTCATGCATTTCTTAATACTTGAATTCTATAATTGGCTTAGGTTTTGTTCATCCCACATATGATATGATATCATAAAATCTACTAAGTGGTAATAATAATAATCAAGCTGATACATTCATCTCATACATTAAGATCATGATTACAATGAGATTTATTCATACAGAAATACAATAGATAATACATCCATATTATTTTAGCAGATCCAAGTAGACACTCATTTTTATTCACAAGTAGATGCATCATATTTTTGCGTAGTAGTTGTCTTCATAATTTATCACACACTTGAGAGTCCATTACTTAGGGACCTTCCTTGAATTTGCCCGGTGGTGAGTCTCCATGAGTTGTGAGACAGTGAGAATGTTAGAATATGCACTTGTCCCATATAGAAAAATCAGAAACTCTAAGACTACCTTATAAGATCGTGGACTACTCCACTTGGCACCAATTGGTTTTAAGTTGGAACCTTAGGCTTCTTAACAATATATCAGAACTAGACCCATGGTCTAGTCTCATTCATCTTTCGCGTGCGATCCATCTCAAATCAGATCCACTTGTCTTCAATCTTTCGCGTGTGCGTAGTCCACGTACTTTCAATCTTCCACATGTGTTATCTACCACATGTGTGTTCAATCTTTCATGCGTGACCCATTTCAAAAAATTCGGTCCACATGTATTCAATCTTCCAAGTGTGACCATCTCAAAATAAGGTCCATGTGTGTTCAATATTCCACGTGTGACCCCTCTCAAATCAAGTCACACGTGAGGGGGAGTGTTAGAATATGCACTTGTCCCACATAGAAAAATCATAAACTCTTAGACCACTTAATACGATCTTGGGTTACTCCACTTGGCGCCAATTGGTTGGAACCTCAAACATCTTAACAGAGAAGAACGTCCATGAAATCAGTTGGATATGGCATATCTTTGTTGAGCTTCTCATAGTCCAAGGTCCATGTCACCAAGTGGCTTGCAGCTTTGGTATCGACATGATAAGTTATAGTGAGAGACTCGTATAACTCCATTAGATCTCCTTCAAGCACCTTAAATACGATTGACTTCTTCTCTTCACCAACAGCTTCACTTACCTCTTTAACAATCTTCTCCTTCCCATCTATAGTTGAAGCAAATTAGAAAATGATTAAGTACATTTTTTCATGTGAAGGATTAAATTAGTGACTATACTAAATAATTGGAATGATATATATAGAGAGATCTAAATTAATTTAGTTTCGAATGTTGTGTTCTTGATCGAATACTATATTAGATTATAACCTCATTTAAAATATAATTTACACGCCTTTAACTCGTTTGTTCAACAAGAGGTAATGTGCAAAAGTTTTTTTTTTCTATTTTTATTTTTTCTTTGCTAAATAAACAAGGGCATGCATAACATGCGATAGTTGTTGATCAATAAAATGTACGTTGTTATTGAGACATGGATCTTGAATTGGAAATTAAATGCAACAATAATACTACCTGAAAATGGGTATAATCGTAAACCAATATATTTGATCTGTTCTGTACTTCAGTTATTCTTATTTAGTTCTATACATTCTCTATTTTGACTTGTTAGTTAAATTACCCTATTGTGTATCAAAAGGTCATTTGTAGTATACACCACATTGACAAAGACCAATCTCCTACAAACCTTTTTACTTCGAAAGGGTTTCTTCTTCTAATTGCAAATGGTCAATTCTGATTCTGGATAAGATAGGGATAGGATTGTCGATGTCGGCCCTTCTTGGTGTCATGTTTTGGACGAGTTTATCATATCTCTAGCCCCCAGTTGATAATATTTTTTTATCAGATTGCTCGAGTAAATTTTATCTAAATATGTTGCATGCTTATCAAAGAGAATATATCTTTAAAGGCTAAAACGGACCAAACAGATTTTACTGACATTCCAAGTATATTACACGAAAATTTCCAGAACAATATTGGCTTACCATTGGTGTAGTGCCAGCTGATGATAGAGCCTGGAGTTCCCCATTTGCCTTCATGCAGAATACATGCTTGTAGTATATCAGGGCTCATGGTAGATCACCAACACCCTTGATCAGTGGCGGACCCAGACTACGAGAGTCAGTGCATGCACCACAAAGATATAGTGAATAATCAAAGGTTCAAGCAAACTTATATATATGTAAATAAATACATATTAAGCACATTTTAAATACAAAAGAGATGAAAAAAGTAACTTTAAATATAGCAATACAAAAAGTACATTTTATAATTGTTTCCGATGTGAATACATTTTTTGAAAGTGTTAAATAATCAACTCATTGTCGATGCCTTCAAATACATCTATTTTTATGTAAGGGACTAATAAATCATTCATTCAATCATCTCCCATTCGATTCCGCAATTCAGTCTTCACAATTAAGTAAGTTATAAAAAGACTATATATAATGATTGTTTTTAACTTGATGAATTTTCACTACCTCTAAAGTTGAAAAAAAATCACATATTAGCATATGAATATATTTAAATTTTCCCTAATATATATAAAAATCTCCATTATTTTGAAAATATTCTGCTGAAATAAGCAAAATCAAGATCAAACATTTCTGTTTTCAATCAAACCTAGTTAAATGTTTTGTATTATTAGTAATGATAAAATACACAACATCCAAGGTAGCTCAACTGGTTTAGCACTTGAAATAATGAACTTACCATGTGAGTTCGATTCTTCTGGCGCACAAATTTTCTTTTTTCCTTTGCAAGCTACTTAACAAATTGGCAAAAGAAAAAAGCCCATGAAGCACTTGAGCAGAAAAAAAATGACATATTAGCATATGAATATATTTAAATTTTCCCTAATACATATAAAAATCTCTATTATTTTGAAAATAGTCCGCTGAAATAAACAAAATCAAGATGAAACATTCCTATTTTCAATCAAACCCAGTTGAATGTTTTAAATTATTAGTAATGATAAAAATACACAACATTCAAGGTAGCTTTGTTGGTTTATCACTTGAAATAATGAATCTTATCATGCGGGTTCGATTCTTCTGGTGCACAAATTTTCTTTTTTCCTTTACAAGGTACTTAACAAATTTCCAAAAGAAAAAAGCCCATAAAGCACTCCAGTAGGATTCGAACCTAGCAGGTGTAGCACACCTCAATTTTAAAGGTGGTTACTTAACCGTTGAATCATATCAATTTTTGTTAAGTGTAAACCTATACATACACTACTTGAAGAGTAGGTCCGCCACTGCCCTTGATCTCAATTTGGTTACTCATAATACCTTTTAGACTCATCTTTCTTCTTAGTAGCCGAAGAAAGCAAAGTCTAGCAAACAATGGGAAATGTATCAGTTGAAGGGAAAGCGTTGAAGAATGCTGATACCCTGTCTTCTTTATATAGTTGTTCCATGAGTAAGGCTCGGGTACTATTTTAGTTTTTTCGTGCCACATTGAAGGTTTTAATGATAGTCTCGGGCACTATTTTAGTTTGGGGTTGAGGGTTTAGCATTTTAGTGTGTAGGGTTTTGGGATTAGACAAAGTTGGTAAAAACCATGAAACCCCAATATATCCAAACAGCCAATATCTTATGGCTGGACATCAATATATAAATTTTATGAGTATAATTTTTTGATATGTTTTAATACTTAAAAATTATTATAAAAAGACTAAAAAACATTATAAATGACTTTTAAGCATTATAGATGATCACATTACAAATTTTTTATAGCAATAGTTCTTTTAAATATTAAGCAACAGTTTAAAAAATCAATGCAATTAAATTATAATTTTAAAAATTATCGCCAAAAAATAATTTTATGAGCATTTATTAATAATAGGATAACAATAATTTAACTGTTATAACTAAATAAAATCGTGGCAAAAAAATTTAGTTCGTGAAACAGTTAAAATACAGTTGCATAAGACACCATTGCACGCTTTTTTTTATTTTTTAATTGAAATATTGCAAAAAAAACTAAAATGTTATAATAATTTAAATTTTATTGCCAACGCAACTTAATTTACAAAATTTTAGTTTGTGAAACAGTTAAAATACAGTTCCTCACTTCAGCAAAAAAACCAAAAAAAAATACTGTTCCTCGCCATTTAATTCTAGTGTAGATGGTACTTGTGCTGCGCCGATTTTAGGCATTGGTCCACGTGAAATTTCAGCTTGTGCTGATGGGACTTGTAATTCGCCCATTTTTGGGATAAATAATTGAAATGGTCGCTTATTTTAAATCTTGTTATATTTTCATATTTTATCTAAGTTAGTTCTTTATTTTCAAATTTATGATTCCGTTAGTTTTTATAACAAATTGTTTCAATTTTTTTAACACGGATAATATGCGTACGGTACCTGACCAATATTTGGTAAATATAAAAAAAAATATCACAAAATTAAAAAATAAATAACCATTTCGCTCATTTACTCCCCATTTTTGGTAAGGGACGATGTGACATTTCAGCTTCTCCATCTCGCGAAGTAACAAACTGAGAATCCCGCACGCGCCAAACATAGTCAATTTCCAGCCACAACTCAATTAGGAGGTGGAGAAAAAGACCTGCATTGCGGATCATCTTTCGGGGACCTTGCAATTTTATTATTTTTATTTATTTATTTTTTTTTTGGTCATGATTTCAAATGCTTTATTGAATTGGCATGATAGTGCTTCCTACAATAAGCACTTCCCTAGTCTATCTCAATCCAAAGAAAATTCAACCAATGAATTTCCTAAGCTTTATGGTGCATCTAATTGGAATTCATAGAGGGAAAGTCAGAAATTTAATATAAGAAATTAAGATTATATTAAGTTAAGAATGACGAGAGATAAATCTTGACACGACATGAAATGTTAGTTTTGTCCTCAATTGTGAATAGTAGTACTTGTCTCAGTTTACGAATCCAAAATCGGGGACGTTGATACTTGTTTTAGTATATGAATCTAAGGTCAGAATTCTTAAACATCTCAGAGATTTCAAAAAAATGGTTATAACAGAATCTGACACAATCTCACGAAATCAGGAAAAGATGCTCTTAGGCTCCATTTGTTTGCAGTAAAATATTTTTTGAATTTTTAGATGTTTGATAACACGAAAATTTGGTCAATTGAAAAATATTTTACGGTCAAAATAAAATTTTAGTTCAAAAGAGTAAAAAATATTTTCTTATTTTTTGGGAGAAGAAAATATTTTCCGGAACTCACCCACTTCACCTCTACCCCACCCACTCCTACCCCTTCCCTCGGCCCTCCTACCCCCTCCCTCCGCCCACCTACCCCCTTACCTTACCCCCTACCCCCACCCTACCCACCTATCCCCTACCCTTACCCCACCCTACCCACCTATCCCCTACCCTTACTCCACCCACCCTCTACCCTCACAGTTAACATGTATATTATATGTGTATTTTTTTTATTTATAAAATCTCATGTCGAAAAATATTTTTCATTGTACATCCAAGTATCAAAAAATATTTTTCACTATTCTATTTTCCAGGAAAACATTTTTTTCTGTAAATATTTTTCCCCAAATAGTTATTTTATGACAAACAAACGGAGCCTTAATAAGGTATAAATACCCAATTCACTCACAAAGGAAAGATAATGCATTCACTTTATACTAGGAATGGCAACAGGATCCACTCTATCTGAAACCGATAGGTAACTGCTCGATAAATATTTGATAATAAAAACTAATGGGAATCCATTAGGTTTGAGTTTTATAAGGTGAAACTAATCGGTAAATTGATAAGTTTTTCTTTTTGACAAAAAATAAAAACCGAAATTTAAAACCCGATTATTAATTTATTACATAATATATATATATATATATATATATATGAGAGTGTGTGTGTGTGTGTGTGTGTATAATATAATGTTTAAAGTTGAAAAAATTTAATATATGCCCAACAATACCATTCTAAAAATAATAACTAAAAAAAGCCCGTACACTTTAATTAACATCAGCCAATTCTTACTTCTTAAAAAGAAAGTCAACCCAATTCTCTTTTACATTTATGTCTAAAAGCCCAATTCTCTTTCAACTTTTAAGTTTTAACCTAAAAGGCAAAAAGCACCAAATGACCACAAATTTTCTATTTTTTGTTCTTAAAAATAAAATTTTAAAACTATTCTTGAAAACTGTTTTACAAAACAAAAAAATAAAAATACTTCCAAACAAGCCATAAACGTTTTCTACTTTTCTTCACTCAGCCGCTCTTAACTCTCAAGCTCTCATCTCAACAAGTCATCCCTCCCGTCTTCAAGAGTAAAGCTCTCATCTAAGCTTATTTCTTTTTTTTGCTAAATATCTTATTTTTTGTTTTTTTGTATTAATGTTTATTGTAATAGTTGATAAAAATTAATTTGGAGTTTTTAGAGTTACTGGAAGAGGTCAATCTGTATCGTTGTCTTAATTGAGCATAAACTTTCCTTCTAGGTACACAAAAGTCCGGAACTTCCTTTAATTCTATTCTCTTTTTTGCTCATTCTATTGCTAGCAACATGTACCTCAAAAGCTATATGTTTCGGCTCCTATTTTGTACTGCTATTTATCATATTTAGATTGAAAAGAATAGACATATATTTCGAAATGAGACACACACTGAGGAGCAAATTGTTGAGCGAATCTGTGCAAATGTCTTTGCTATGGCACAAGCAAATAAAAGATTTAATAGACCTAGTATTGATAGATACTTTGCCAATTGAATTCGTCTAAATGTAATATGAATGTTTGTTTAAGGTTCATCTAAAGGTAATATGAATGTTTGTTTGCCAGCAGCTCATAACAGTATCACCTTTCGTAGGATTCAAATTAGATTTTGAATTTTGATCTATTGTAATTGAATTCATCTAAATGTAATATAAATGTTTATTTTAGACATATTTTGTTTGATTTTGTTGTTTATTAGCTTTGCATGTGATTTATTTGTGATATATAATTTTTTTCGAGCTCTTAGGGTTATTTTTTTCTTGAGATTATATGGTCCGGGTATATTGCATATATATATTGTTAATATTTGTGTTTTTTATCTATTATTATGATTGATTAATTTTAAGAATTCTATGTTGATGTTAGTATTATGTTTAGGTTTTTCGAATTATGCTAAAACTTGTATTATTTTGTTTGAACATAACGTATTAGTGATCCAGTTTACTTATTTCAAAATTTTATTTATTTCGGGTATTTTATGTTCTTTTAATGACAATTATATTATTTATTTTGATAGTTCCCAAAAATGTTGTTCGATTTTAATATTCACTATCTCTGCCAAACGAGTATTGTTTCAAACTTGGAGTCCGATGGATATTATTATATTGATATGTAGAATGACATATGCACATCATCAGTGGAGAATGGTTGGGGAAATTGATGTATTTTGAGGGTATATTTTGAACTTGAGTATTTTGTAATTTAAATTTGTGAATTTGTTGCTCGACTGTGATGCGTTGTTCCACGAATGTCTCTTATGAATTCAAAAAAAATTTCAAATGACAGTTATTGATTGTCATATTCCCAAAATGCGTAAAATGAACATTTTGATTTTGAGCAAAAGAAATATAGTATGAATGGATTTTGTTGTGATTCAGATATTCAAATAGCTACTTTTTGTATCCATAGTAGCATCTTTTATTTTTGAACTTAATAAAATTTATGTTTATATCTTCCTGAACAATTGATGATGATAATGATAATGATGAAGACATTTAAGCTAATTTTGTGTAGATTTTCTAATGAGCAAGAATTTTGTTTTTTGTTTGTTTGTTTGTTTTTTTTTTTTTTTTTTTGGCGAAAGAGGGGGACTTCCCTCCGGGATTTTATTAATTAACAAAAAAAAAAAAAACAAAAGTGAAGGAGAACAAATAGCCTAAACTTTCATGGGAGGATGAGGGACTTACCTGCCCCATCGTCCAATTCTAGTCTAGAGGAGGAACATGTCGCCTCATCTTACAAAAGAGAACCTAAAGGAGCTTAAAAGGATTGTTGTTTGAAAAGTTGTGATACTATTCAAATGACAACTTAATAAAGTGCAAAACACAAAGAGCAACAAGAATAAAGGGAAGACATAATCTGCCTCCCTTAATACAAGCTTTCAAAGATCCCAAAAGAAGAATAAGTACCAGACAGTTCATAGAAACACACTTAGAATCTAAATTGAGGAAGACCTGATTTATCCAATCCGAGCATACCTTTCAATTCGTGGTAGTTGTAAGAAGAATTAAGCACATGAAGACCAAAAGCTTTAGCCCCCAAGTTGGCAAGGAAATCTGCAGATTGATTACACTCTCTATAGATGTGAGATAGTTTACCTTTGAAATCTTTCAGTAGCTTCCTGGCAGCTTGTATGTCATAACAAATATTCCATGAACCCTGGGCCCTCTTAGAAATAATGTTACCAACTGCTAAAGCATTCATCTCAATCTATATATTGACATTTCCTCTTTCTTGACAAAGTTGAAGACCTTGGACCAGTGCCAAAATTTTAGTTTTAATGGGAGAGTGATGCCTAAAACGTACAAAGAAGCCAAAGACAAAATTTCCTTTTGAGTCACGCAGAATTCTCCCACCACTTGCAGTCAATGTTTAACTTAAAATATCCTTCAGGTGGTTTCTTCTATTTACCAGAATAGGGAGTTTAGTGGAAGGTCTATCAAAGAAGCAGTAGAAAGAAGCGGTTAATGATGAGTCCCCTTTCTAGTGCCATCTTTTTAATAGGCATGCTTGAAACAATTGTGCTATAAGTCTCCTAACTTTCCAAATTACTCTAGATGAATAAAAACCCAGGTTTTCATATTTAGCGTTATTCTTTTCTACCCAAAGAAACCAAAGGGAGAAGAAAAATGGCCCTGTCCTTCATGGAAAAGATTCATCTTTCCATTGAAGGCAGTGGAAGTGGCGATGTCGGCCCTTCTTCCTTCCCTTCTAGCCAAAGAAAACAATCAAGCAGGACTGACACTGACCCCCTAGGAGCCTCCTTCTTTCTATTCTAGTGTTGACAAGAGATAAGCTAAAGAGGTGGCTAGGCAGTTTACCAGGCCCTACCACATACAGACAGCAAGCAAGAGCTCGTCGGCTTATCTGGAAAATGAAATTATTGCCACCGTAAATGCTACTACCTCTTTGCTAAGCACAGGAATGCTTGATCAAGAAAAGCAAGCAAATAAGCAGCATGATACGGAATATGAAGGGGCTGGAGGTAGAGCCGAAGAGTTAGAGAGTACAGTATAAAGCCCTCAATCATGCTTTTGCCAGTGGAATAGATTGTATATACTCTCGCCGATTAAGAAAAATTCTGCGCTCCACGAAAAAACATAGGGGTCGTCCCTGGACTTAATAAGGAAGGAAAAAAAAATGCCCCTATGACTAACGTACTAGTAAAAGCGATGAAAGTATAGCTGTGCTCCAGTTGAACGGGTAAAAGTTCTATGGTGAAGAGCCCGGTCAAGGCGACCCTATTAAAGAGAACATTCGGGACATCAAAGTCGATCTAATAAGACTAATAGCCGTACCGCAGAAAGAAGGTCAACCTCACCCTAGGTAATCATAGCTTTCTTCCCCTCAGGTCAAAGAGTAAGAACTCGCTTTCGAGCTAACCAACCATGGAGCTACCTGCCAACAAGCAAGAAGAGTTCTCATTCGCGGCTAACTAAGCATTCGTTCGGAGTTGACAAGGGAGATGGCTTAATTTCCTAAATTATGTTATGATGGATAGGCTGGCTGCACTCCCTTTGAGGTAAGACCAGGCTTGGAAGTAGTGAAATGAGAGAAAGGATCTCCCGGCCAAGCACCTTTTGCCTCGGTTTGCCCACAAGGGAACGAATGTGCCCTTTATTGACATAGTCACCAGAGAAAATCCAATATGATATCTAGTGGTTGAGAGAACCTGTGGAAGGGAGTTTAACTCCAAAATTTCAAGCAAAATGGTCCCAAACACAAGTAGCAGCAGGACTACTAATAAAACAATAGTCAATGGCTTCAACAACTTTACAACATTGACAACAAGAAGCCATGTAGATTCCCTTACCTTGCATTCGATTGTCAATCGGAATCCAATTATGAAGTAAATCTCCACAGGAAAAATGAGATCTTAAGTGGTATAGAGTTGTGCTAGATATAGCTTAGAGCGAGTTGTTTGCTTCTTTTAGTTCTAATGTTATTCTAGGCACTACCCAAGGTGAAGTTCCCATCTTTAGAGAGAGTCCAAAATGCAGCATCCTTTTGATTCAAATCAATTGGAATCTTGCAAATTTCTTGAGCTAATCTTTCAGGTAAGAAGGTTGACAGCTTTCTTTCATTCCACTTACCATTTTCAAAAAAGTGATTGACTTTGGTAGAAGATATTGAGCTAGACTCAGCATATGAGTGAAGTGTGAGATCTTCAAACTAGGTATCATGCCAAACGGAGATGCCTGCATTTCCAATTCTCCATCTAATGAATTGTTCACCATGGAATCCAGCTTGTTTTAATCTTTTCCACAGCGGAGAATCATGAGGTTTGGTCTCAATCAGACAAGGATGAATGCCTGCACAATAATAATTCCTCATAAAAGTTGCCTAGATGCTGTCAGTTGTTCTAAACCTCCACCACAATTTGATGTTCATAGCTTGACTCGGATCAGCCAGCTTTCTCATTCCGAGCCCTCCTTCCTCAAAAGGAAAACATGTTCTGTTCCAAGTTGCCCAATGAAGTTTTTTGGAATCTGATTTGTCTCCCCATAAGAATTTATTGAAAAGTTGTTCAAGTCTCTGGATGACTGCTTTTGTGGAATGAATGATTTGTATTAGGTAAATGGGCATGGAAGATATAGTACTCTTGATAAGAGTAATTCTACCACCTGGTGACAATGTTTTCTTTTCCCAACCTATCAGCTTGGAATTGATCTTTTTGGAAAAGCTCATCAAAGAGACTGGATCTTTTTGGGCCTTTAAAGAGGGGGACACCCAAATATTTGATAGGGAGATGTGACTGCTTGTAGCTTGTAGATTCAGAGATAATGATTGTTCTGTATCTCGACATTTTTTTGTCAACAATAAATCCACTTTTCTCATTGTTTACTTGTTGCCCGGAAACTTGCTCATAGTGGCTCATGAACTCCATGAGTTTTTTTAGAGCATCTTAACTTCCATTAGAGAAAATAATCACGTCATCTGCAAAGGAGAGGTGAGAGAGAGAAAAGGAACAACTAGTCTTATAGGACAATGCAGGGAAGTTATTAAAGAGTTTATTGATGCCCCTAGAAAGATATTCAGCTGCAATAATGAAAGGGGCTGGAGATGTTGGATCTCCTTGGCCTCAGTCCCCTCTCAAATTCGAAGTAACCAGAGATTTCACCATTCACAATCAAAGAGAACCAGCAATTAGAGATACATCTATTAATTTTGGAGATCCAATCTTCATTAAAACCAAACTTTTAGAGGACATTAAAAAGAAATTTCCATTGTAGCTTATCATAAGCTTTGGCCATGTCTAGTTTCAATATGACATTGCTACCTCTAGCTTTTTTGGCAATGTGGTGTACCATTTCCTGAGCTAAAAGGATGTTGTCATATATTTGTCTTCCAGGGGTAAAACCACTTTGATTTACTGAGATAAGTTTTTGGAGGATTTTAGCCAATCTCTCAGCTAAAATTTTAGTGATAATTTTATTAAGAACATTGAAAAGACTTATTGGTCTAAAATCACTCCAGCTTCTGGGATCATCTTTTTTGGGAATAAGAGCAAGAGTAGTAAAGGTGATACCTTTAAGAAGATCTGAACCATGGAAGAAATCAACAATAGCTTCTTGAAGGTCTTCTTTGATGAAATCCTAGCAAACTTGTTAAAACAAAGAAGAGAATCCATCTGGACCTGCTGCACTGTTTGAATCAATTGAGAAAATAACATGCTTGATTTCCTCAATGGTTGGGTCACAAGGATCATTCTTGAGCAAAGCTCCAGTCAGGTGGATAGGATCACTAGGATCATTCTTGAGCAAAGCTGAAAAGAATCTGATAGCTTCTTCCTTAATATCATGTGGATTTTCTAATATGGTATTTATGTCTTTCTGAATTCTCCACACATAATTTCTAGCTAATTTTTTTTTTTTTTTGTAATTGCTTGAAAGTGCTTTGTGTTTCTTTCTCCTTCCACAAGCCATTTGCAACCAGATTTTTGTTGCCAAAAGCCTTCTTCAATTGCATGGATTTTAAAGAGATCAGCTTCCGCTCTTGAAAGATCTTCCCTATGGAAATTGTCTAGATTCTCAACTTGCATTTTCTCCAGCGCAATCATTATTTCTTAAGCTTCTGAGACTTTTTGAAATATATTCCCAAAGCAATTTTTATTCCACCACTTCAGGGTTGTTTTCATTCTCAGTTGTTTGAACCAAAACTTATGAACACCTTAACATGAGATGGGGGCTTGCTAGTTATCTTTAGCAAAGTTCAGGAAAGTATGATGATAGGTCCAATCATTGAGAAATCTAAAAGAACAAGGTCTTTTCGAATGAGTTTGAGAGCAAGAAATGCGCAAAGGACAATGGACAAAACCAGATCTAGCCAAATGTTGACCTCTCATGACAGGAAAGAAATCAGACCATTCATTATTAATACAGACCTTATCAAGCCTTTGAAACATAGAACGGTTGGTCTATGTATATTTGTTACCATCATAACCAGCATCAGAAAGGTTGCACTCCAATAAATAGTAAGCAAAATCTTCAATAGCACCAAGATTTGGGAGGGCATCAAGTTGTCTTTCATCAACCGACAAAATTGTATTAAAATCACCACCAACAATCCACGTCCACTTATAGATTGGGCTGACAAAAAAAGTTCCTCCCAAAGAGCTCTTCTTTCAACTCTGTTAGTTTTAGCATATATAAAAGAAGCAAAAATGTTCGAGGTTATCCAAGAACACAAAACTGAAATCAAGATGCATTGAGGATGGTCCGTTATGACAAAGCATTGCAGGTTATCATGCCAAAAGATCCATATTTTATTAGAGCAATTTGCTGCAACATAAGTGAAGCCAAGTTGGCAAGCAAAAAAGAATAATTTCTTTTTTTTAACCATTGGTTCCATTACGAAAATAAAATGGGGAGAGTGCATTTTTAAACGTTTTTTGAGTTTGCGGAGACTTTTGGTCCCAACAATGCCTCTAATATTCCATATAAGACCTTCTAACATTTTGGAGGAGAAGATGAGGAAGCTTTAGAAGTATTTAAGGTCAAACCTTTACTGTGTGTGACTGAAGGGGACCTTAAACCTGTAACTTTGGAAGTAGCCTTTGATGTGTTTTTTGTCCTTTCCAGGCTCGTGAGATTATCCAAGGATTTGCTTCTGACCATTTCTCTAGGGTGAGCTTCAGGGATATCTTCAACAAAGTCATCATCTTCAATTGAATCTGAAGGAGTACCATCTTCTGAAGGAGAATAGTTTAGGTCTTCCGTGATGGGGTAGCTATATTTTCTGAATGATGTAAGCTTGCTTCTTAATTCTCTGCAGGTGAAAGATTGTTTTGCACATATAGCTCATGTGTAACCAGCTCTCTCTCCGCATTAACCTCTACATTAAGTTTGTCCTGTTAACTAGAGACTTCTTTATTGCTTTGACTAGACTTAAATTCCATGTTCTCGCTTTCAGCAACTTTGTCTGATGAGCTTATGTAATCAGTGTCGTTAGAGCTTTGTGTGTGGGAAGGAATTGGTGCAGCATTTTTTTCAAGCAGTTGGTGTCCCCTAACAGCAGCGGAGTTCTCATAAAATAAAGGTTCACCTGAATATGGCTTTTCAGCAAACACTTGATCTGCATTGTTTCCATTATCTTTTTTCTTTTGATTCTGTTTGTTTTTTTTTTTTTTTGTTGAGAAAGAGCATGAATTGAAAGTGGGGAAAAAAAATTGTTTGGGAGGTGCTTAAATGGTTGTGCATGCATGGTTCCATAGTTTTTTTTGTGCATGCCCGTTAGGCAACCATTGGGTTTCCAATGGCTAAAACCCAATGGAACTCAAATCTTCTGTTTTTTTTTCTATTTCCTCCAATTTTCCAACGGCTAAAACAAGGGCATTGTAGTCTATTCATCTAGTCAAACCTAATTTGACTGTTAACTCCAACATAATGGCAGTGACTAATTTGGTCTTTTTCCAAAACTCAAAGACTAGTTTGGAATTTTTCCTAAACCTCAAGAACTAAAATGATTTTTTCCTAATCTTTTCGTTTATGTGGACTATATCTCTTGTTTATAAATATATATCACTAAATATCTTGTCGTTTCATTGTTTTGGTGCCAAATTTACTTTGAGCTATAAAACCTACAACCAAAAGCAAAATGAGAATTTGAAAATGCTATTCTCTCACATATTATTAAGTTTGTCATGAGATCTATATTTTGAATTCTATAATTGGCTTAGGTTTTGTTCATCCCACATATGATATGATATCATAAAATCTACTAAGTGGTAATAATAATAATCAAGCTGATACATTCATCTCATACATTAAGATCATGATTACAATGAGATTTATTCATACAGAAATACAATAGATAATACATCCATATTATTTTAGCAGATCCAAGTAGCAGCAACCACACACATGCCACATGCCATACAATAGACACTCATTTTTATTCATAGGTAGATGCATCATATTTTTGCGTATGTAGTAGTTGTCTTCATAATTTATAACACACTTGAGAGTCCATTACTTAGGGACCTTCCTTGAATTTGCTCGGTGGTGAGTCTCCATGTGTTGTGAGACAGTGAGAAGAAAGTCCATGAAATCAGTTGGATATGGCATATCTTTGTTGAGCTTCTCATAGTCCAAGGTCCATGTCACCAAGTGGCTTGCAGCTTTGGTATCAACATGATAAGTTATAGTGAGAGACTCGTATAACTCCATTAGATCTCCTTCAAGCACCTTGAATACGATTGACTTCTTCTCTTCATCAACAGCTTCAATTACCTCTTTAACAATCTTCTTCTTCCCATCTATAGTTGAAGCAAATTAGCCAATGATTAAGTACATTTTTTCATGTGAAGGATTAAATTATTGACTATACTAAATAATTGGAATGATATATATAGAGAGATCTAAATCAATTTAGTTTCGAATGTTGTGTTCTTGATCGAATACTATATTAGATTATAACCTCATTTAAAATTTCATTTACAAGCCTTTAAATCGTTCGTTCAACACGGGGTAATGTGCAATAGTTTTTTTTTTTCTCTATTTCTTTTTTCTTTGCTAAATAAACAAGGGCATGCATAACATGCGATAGTTGTTGATCAATAAAATGTACGTTGTTATTGAGACATGGATCTTGAATTGGAAATGCAACAATAACGCTACCTGAAAATGGACATAATCATACACCAATATATTTGATCTGTTCAGTACTTCAGTTATTCTTATTTAGTTCCATACATTCTCTCTTTTGACTTGTTAATTAAATTACCCTATTGTGTACCAAAAGGTAATTGTGCTATACACTACATTGAGAAAGACCAATCTCCTATAAACCCTTTTACTTCGAAAGGGCTCCTTCTTCTAATTGCAAATGGTAAATTCGGACTCTGGATAAGATAGGGATAGGATTGCTGATGTCGACCCTTCATAGTGTTATGTTTTGGCCGAGTTTATCAGATTGCTCGAGTAAATTATATCTAAATATTTTGCATGCTTAGCAAAGAGAATATATCTTTAAAGGCTAAAACGGACCAAACAGATTTTACTGCAGAAATTTCATTAAACGAAAATTTCCAGAACAATATTGGCTTACCATGGGTGTAGAGCCAGCTGATGATAGAGCCTGGAGTTCCCCATTTGCCTTCATGCAGAATACATGCATGTAGTATGTCAGGGCTCATGGTAGATATACTGTTTGGGTTGTCTCTAAAGCTCTCATGAAATAGATCCCCAACGCCCTTGATCTCAATTTGGTTACTCATAATACCCTTTAGACTCATCTTTCTTCTTAGTAGCTCAAGAAAGCAAGTCTAGCAAACAATGGAAAATGTATCAGCTGAAGGGAAAGCGATGAAGAATGCTGAGACGACCCTCTCTTCTTTATATAGTTGTTCCATGAGTAAGGCTCGGGCACTATTTTAGTTTAGGGTTTAGGGTTGAGGGTTTAGCGTTTTAGGATTTAGACAAAGTTGATAAAAACCATGAAACCCAATATATCCAAACAGCCAATATCTTATAGCTGGACATCAATAAATTTTACGAGTATAATTTTTTGATCTGTTTTAATACTTAAAAATTATTATAAAAAGACTAAAAAAAGTTATAAATGACTTTTAAGCTTTATAGATGATCGCATTACAAATTTTTTATAACAACAGCTCTTCTGAATAATAAGCAACAGTTTAAAAAATTAATGCAATTAAATTATAATTATAAAAGCCATCGTGAAAAAATAATTTTATGAGCAATTATTAATAATAGAATAACAATAATTTAACTGTTATAATTAAATAAAACTGTGGCAAAAAATTTCAGTTCATGAAACAGTTAAAATATAGTTGCATAAGACACCTATTGCACGCTTTTTTTTATTTTTTAATTGAAATATTGTAAAAAAATTAAAATGATATAGTAATTTAAATTTTATTGCCAATGCAACTTAATTTACAAAATTTTAGTTCGTGAAACACTTAAAATACAGTTCCTCACCATTTAATTCTAGTGTAGATGGTACTTGTGCTGCGCCGATTTTAGATAAGGGTCCACGTGAAATTTCAGCTTGTGCTGATGGGACTTGTGCTTCGCCCATTTTTTGAATAAATAATCGGTCCCTTATTTTAGATATTGATATATTTTTATATTTTATTTATCAAACATGATAAGTTAGTCCTTTATTTTTAAATTTATGATCCCGTTAGTTCTTATAACAAATTGCGTCAATTTTTTTAACAAAGATTGTATGCGTACAATATCTGACTAACTTAAATCAAATTTTAGAATTGTGAGAGACTGATTGGTCATGTATTAGGTGCATATAATTTACGTTAAAAATTTAACAAAATTTATTAAAAGAACTAATGACGTAACAGATTTAATGATAAGAGATTAATTTATCATATTTTATAGATATAAAACAAAAAATATCACAAAATTCAAAAATGAAGGACCATTTCACTCATTTACTCGTTATTTCTGAGAGGGGACCTCCATCTCGTGAAGTAACGAACTGAGCATTCCGCACGCGCCACACGTAGTCAATTTCTAGCCACAACTCAATTAGGAAGTGGAGAAAAACACCTGCATTGCGGATCATAAGCACTTCCCTAGTCTATCTCAATCAAAAGAAAATTCAACCAATGAATTTCCTAAGCTTTGTGGTGCATCTAATTGGAAGTGCATAGAGACAAAGTCAGAAATTTAATATAAGGAACTAAGATTATATTAAATTAAGAATGACAAGGGATAAATCTCAACACGACATGAAATGTCAGTTTTGTCCTCGATGGTTGATAGTTGGTACTTGTCTCAGTCTACGAATCCAAGGTCGGGATTCCTAAACATCTTAGAGATCTAAAAAAAACGGTTATAACAGAATCTGACACAATTTCATGAAATTAGGAAAGATGCTCCTAGGCTTTGTATGTTTGCAATAAAATATGTTCCTAGAAAATATATTTTGAATTTTTCAATGTTTGATAATACAAAAAATTTGGTCAATCGGAAAATACTTTACGGTCAAGAGAAAATTTTAGTTCAAAAGTGTGAAATATTTTCTTGGCTTTTGGTGGAAGAAAATATTTTCCGAAACTCACCCACTTCACCTCTACCCCACCCACCCCTACCTAACCCCCTGCCCCCATCCCCTACCCCTGCTCCCCCTATCCCACCCACCCCTTCCCTCGGCCCACCTACCCCCTAACCTTACCCCTCACCCACCCCCTACCCTATCTCCTCCACCCACTCTCTACTCTCACGGTTAACATGTATATTATATGTGTATTTTTTTTTTATAAAATCTTATGTCGAAAAATATTTTTCACTGTACATCTAAATACCATAAAATATTTTCCAGTATTCTATTTTTCAGGAAAATATTTTTTCCTAAAATTTTTTTTCCTAGCAAGTTATTTTACGGCAAACAAACGGAGCCTTAATAAGGTATAAATACTCCCATTCACTCACAAAGGAAAAATAATGCATTCACTTTATACTAGGGATGGCAACGGGATCTATTTAATCTGAAGTCGACGGGTAACTGCCCGATAAACATTCGATAATAAAAACTAATGGGGAATCCATTAGAACTTGAGTTTTATAAGGTAAAACTGATGGGTAAATCGATAAGTTTTGCTTTTTGACTAAAAATCAAAACCGAAACTTAAAACTCAATTATTAATTTATTATAATATTATATATATATATATATATATATGTGTGTGTGTGTGTGTGTGTGTGTGTGTATAATATAATGTTTAAAGTTTAAAAAAAATTAATATAAGCCCAACAACATCATTCTAAAAATAATAACTAAAAAAAGGCCGGTATACTTTAATTAACATCTGCCAATTCTTAATTCTTAAAAAGAAAGTCAACCCCATTTTCCTTTACATTTATGCCTAAAAGCACAATTCTTTTTCAACTTTTAAGTTTTAACCTAAAGGCTAAAAGCACTAAATGACGACAAATTTTCTATTTTTTGTTCTTAAAAGTAATTTTTCAAAACTGTTCTTAAAAACTGTTTTACAAAACAAAAAAATAAAAATACTTCCAAACAGGCCTTAAATGTTTTCTTCTTTTCTTCACTCAGCCGCTCTTAACTCTCAAGCTCTCATCTCAACAAGTAATCCCTCTCGTCTTCAAGAGTAAAGCTCTCATCTGAGCGTATTTCCTTTTTTTTGCTAAATATCTTATTTTTTGTTTTTCTATTAATGTTTACCGTAATAGTTGATAAAAATTAATTTAGAGTTTTTAGAGTTACTAGAAAAGTCAGGAACTTTAATTCTATTCTCTTTTTTGCTCATTCTATTGCAGGCAACATGAACCTCAAAAACTATATGTTTCAGCTCTTATTTTGTGTTGCTATTTATCATATTTAGATTGAAAAGAATGGGCGTATCTTCTGAAATGAGGCACACACCGAGGAGCAAATTGTCGAGCGAATCTGAGCAAATGTCTTTGCTAAGGCACAAGCAAATAAAAGATTTAATAGAACTAGTATTGATAGATACTTTGCCAATTGAATTCATCTAAATGCAATATGAATGTTTGTTTAAGGTTCATCTAAATGTAATATGAATGTTTGTTTGCCAGCAGCTCATAACTATCACTGTATCACCTTTCGTAGGTTTGAAATTAGATTTTGAATTTTAATCTATTGTATTTTTAGATTTTTTTACAATTTAAATTAATATTTTTTTTTCATTTTAAATGTAATATGAATGTTTGCCAGGAGCTTTCCCAGTGGCCACTCTTCATGTAGGTAGATTGTCCATTGGCTTGTAACATTGAGAACATGACCTCTTCTGTGACTTACATTCTTGCTTTCTTGATAATTACTCTGCTTATTACTAAATTTCATTACCAAATCGCGTATTTCAATTTTAGTTTCATAATGGATATTTATTGACCACCTTATAAAAAAATTGAACTGTTAAACAGAAGTAATATCTATTTATTGTTTTTAACATATATGAATCATGAATAACCCTATCAGTGGTTATATATGTACCGCAGGGTCTTTTGCGGGCTTGGGTTTTCTCGCTTGGTACTTGTGTGGGAAAATCAACGTATTTGATCGAAGGGGGCATGCTGCAAAACTTTGCACTGTCCTTCTTCCATATCTATTTGCTGCACTGGTAGCAGTTTCTCGTGTTGATGACTATTGGCATCATTGAACAGACGTTTTTGCATGGTCAATTATAGGTTAGATTTTTATTTAAATGACTAACATATTGAGTTCTTTTTAGGGCCGGCTACAATCAAATTAACATAAATCTGAGGGTTTAGCGTTTTAAGGTTTAGGGTTTAGGGTTTAGACAAAGTTGGTAAAAACCATGAAACCCAATATATCCAAACAGCCAATATCTTATGGCTGGACATCAATAAATTTTACGAGTATAATTTTTTGATCTGTTTTAATACTTAAAAATTATTATAAAAAGACTAAAAAATGTTATAAATGACTTTTAAGCGTTATAGATGATCACATTAATTACAGATTTTCTATACCAACAGCTCTTCTGAATAATAAGCAACAGTTTAAAAAATCAATGCAATTAAATTATAATTATAAAAACCATCCCGAAAAAATAATTTTATGAGCAATTATTAATAATAGGATGACAAAAATTTAACAGTTATAATTAAATAAAACTATGGCAAAAAAATTCAGATCATGAAACAGTTAAAATATAGTTGCATAAGACACCTATTGCACTCTTTTTTTTTTTAATTGAAACGTTGCAAAAAAAACTAAAATGTTATTGTAATTAATTTTTTTTTTTTTTTGATTCAAAGGAGACCTATAGCCGTATAACATATATCAGGAATTGATCTTGCAACCTTTCTCAAATAAGCGAATAATTTTACTATCAGGCCAAAACTTTGGTGGCGTAATTTAAATTTAATTGCCAATGCAACTTATTTTACAAAATTTTATTTCGTGAAACACTTAAAATACAGGTCCTCACCGTTTAATTCTAGTGTAGATGGTACTTGCGCTGCGACGATTTTAGGTAAGGGTCCACGTGAAATTCCAGCTTGTGCTGTCGGAATTGTGCTTCGCCCATTTTTGGAATAAATGATAGTAATGGTCTCTTAATTTAGAGTTCTTCTCCTGTTTTCGCACTGTACGGTTGTGAAATATAAAGAGTGGGCCCCACGTTTATAGGGTTCATTCTCTATCTCATAACCACTTTTTGTATAGGAGAAAAATCTTTTATTTTAGATCTTGTTATATTTTTATCTTTTATTTGTTAAATTTGATAAGTTAGTTCTTTATCTTTAAATTTATGATCATGTTAGTTTTTATAATAACTTGTGTCAATTTTTTTAACATGGATTGCATGCGTATGATACCTGACCAACTTCAATCAGATTTTAAAGTGGTAAGGGACTAATTAGTCATGTATCGGATGTATGTAATCTGCGTCAAAAAATTAATAAAATTTATTAAAAAATCTAATAACGTGACAAATTTAATGATAAGAGATTTATTTATCATATTTGATAGGTATGAAATAAAAAATATCATAAAACTCAAAAATAAATGATCATTTCACTCATTTACTCCTCATTTTTGGTAAGGGACCTCCATATCGTGAAGTAACAAACCGAGCATCGCGTCCACACGTAGTCAATTTCCAGCCACAACTCAATTAGGAGGTGGAGAAAAAGACCAGCATTGCAGATCATCTTTCGGGGACCTTGCAATTTCAAATGCTTTATTTATTTATTTATTTTTATTTGGTCATGATCTCAAATGCTTTATTGAATTGGCATGATAGTGCTTCCTACAATAAGCACTTCCCTAATCTATCTCAATCCAAAGAAAATTCAACCAATGAATTTCCTAAGCTTTGTGGTGCATCTATAGAGGTCAAATCAGAATGACGAGGGCTAAATCTCGACACGACATGGAATGTCAGTTTTGTCCTCGATGGTAGATAGTTGGTACTTGTCTCAGTCTACAAATTCAAGGTCGGGGACGTTGATACTTGTTTCAATATATGAATTTAAGGTCGGGATTCCTAAATATTTCAGAAATCTCAAAAAACTAGTTATAACAAAATTTGACACAATTCCACGAAATCAAAAAAAAAATGTTCTTAGCCTCTGTATGTTTGCAGTAAAATATTTTCCTAGAAAATATTTTTTTAATTTTTCGATATTTGATAACACGGAAATTGGTCAACCGAAAAATATTTTACGATTAAGAGAAAATTTTAGTTTAAAAAAGTGAAAAATATTTTATTATCTTTTGGGAGAATAAAATATTTTCTGGAACTCATCCACTTTACCTCTAGCCCACTCATCCCTTACCCCACCCTACCTCCTCCCTCAGCCCACCCACCCCATAACCTTACCCCCCACCCCAACCCCCATTGCCACCCGACCCACCCACCTACCCCCAACCCCACCCATTCCACCCACCCTCTATCCTCACGGTTAACATGTATATTATATGTGTATTTTTTTTTATATAAAATCTCACGTCGAAGAATATTTTTCACTGTATATTCAAATACCAGAAAATATTTTTCACTATTCTATTTTCCAGGAAAATATTTTCCCCAACAAGTTATTTGACGACAAACAAACAGAGCCTTAATAATGTATAAATATCTCATTCACTCACAAAGGAAAGATAATGCATTCACTTTATACTAGGGATGACAATGGGATATACTATATCTGAAACTGACTGGTAACTGCTTGATAAACATTCGATAATAAAAACTAATGAGGAATCCGTTAGAGCTTGGGTTTTATAAGATGAAACTAACGGATAAATCGATAAGATTTGCTTTTTGACAAAAAATCAAAATCGAAATTTAAAACCCAATTATTAATTTATTATAATATATATATATATGTGTGTGTGTGTGTGTGTGTGTGTGGTCTGGATATATTGGGTCCTTTCCTGATAAGCACAGATCAGAGGGTCAAATGCTTCATGCAGTGGATTACTTTACTAAGTGGGTGGAGGTTGAGCCTGTAGCCAAGACTATAGATAGAAATGTCTGGAATTTTGTGTGGAAGTCTATTGTGTGCAGATTTGGGATTCCGAGAGTGATAGTGATAGACCATGGGACCCAATTCGATTGCCACTATTTCAGAAAATAATGCTCGGGACTGGGCATCTCTCTTAGATTTGCTGTTGTAGCGCATCCACAAACTAATGGTCAAGTAAAAAATGCTAACATATCTATTTTGCAGGGTCTAAAAAAGAAGCTGGCAGCAGCCAATGGCCTATGGGCTGAGGTGTTGCCCGAGTTACTATGGGAATGCAAAAAAATGCCAAACGAGTCAATGGGCGAGACCCCTTTCAGCCTGACGTTCGGGGTAGATGCTGTCCTACCTGTAGAAATTGGCTCGGCCAGTCAAAAAGTTGTTGAATATGAAGAAGAAGTTAATAACTAGGCCCTACAGGAAGACCTGGATTTAGTAGAAGAATTCAGAGAGAAGGCCAGAATAAAGATGCTTGACGGCAAAAGGACTATGGCGAAGCATTTAAAAAAAGAAGGTAAGAAGCAGAGAACTCCGAGAATGAGCCTTGCTCCTCAGAAAGGCAATATTCAGACTTGACCCGAATTAGGGAAAACTCGGACCAAATTGGCAAAGCCCGTACAAGATAGTCAAAGAGATCAAGCCAGGTACCCACAGGCTTGAAGACCTCAACGATA
Source organism: Ehretia macrophylla (assembly GCA_037974665.1). Classification (NCBI taxonomy): domain Eukaryota; kingdom Viridiplantae; phylum Streptophyta; class Magnoliopsida; order Boraginales; family Ehretiaceae; genus Ehretia; species Ehretia macrophylla. The sequence goes on from CM075767.1 coordinate 37,522,022, forward strand.
GGTAATTGAGAAATGCTTGGCACGTAGAACATCTAAGAAAATATTACATGTAACCCTCCCTTTGAGTATCTAGTGGTTATTTATATCATTCTTTCAATGTTAAGATGTTGTACGTATCGAGGCAAACTATGTCTCTCGGCGTTGTTTGTATCAAGGCAGATGATGCCTTTAGATGTTAATAGTGTAGAGACCGATTATGTCTCTGCAATAAAATTGATGTTTCTATCCAAAGCTCTATTGATGATTGTAATGGAAGAGAGTTAAATCCTAGCGAATGAGGTTAACTTCCAAAAATTAATGAAAGAGAGACATATCTCCTACGGAAACGAGGTCTTCTCGGGACGACATGAAACTGGGGGCATGACCCCCAAGGCATAAAAACTGGGAAGGCACGACTCCCAAAGTATGAGCCTAGGGGCACGACTCCTGAAGGCCGAGCTTGGGGGCACGACCCCCGAAGGCCGAGCCTGGGAGCACGACTCTCGAAGTCCGAGCCTGGGAGCACAATTCCGGAGGCATGAGAGTAGGGGCATGACCCACAAAGCCAATGAATATGAAATTAAGGGCAAAAGCATGAACCGGTAGAGGAACCAAATGCAAAAGGAAAAACAACAAATTGAAAGAAGAAAACGAGAAGAAAAGCTCTTTTCATTAAAGACAAAAGTTTTCATTACAAATAAAAAAACAAAAGCAAATGCAATGCTTATCCCTTGTCCTCACTATCCTTGGCCTATTCCTCAGAGCTTGAAGAGTCACCAGTAAGCATATTCTCCCTAATAACTAAACCATGCCTTTGAGCGTGATGGTCAAGCTTCGCCTGAAGTGCAACAGTGACATCGGCAATGGTATCAGCGGTGGATCGGGCATATAACTTCTTCAAATCATCCTTGTAGCCTTGCCCGCTATGGAAGTCCTTTACTATCTGGGTCTTCATATCCTCCTGTGAGGCCTTCAAATCCCTAAGTTGAGTTTCCACGGAACCGCGAGCTGTCTGGGATGCCTCTAACTCAAAGAAGTCTCCCAATCAGTCTGGAGTTGACAACGCTCAAAATTTGCTGAAGTGGCCTCCTCTTGAGCCATCCTGACTACCTCGCGAGTGGTGGCAAGCTTGGTCTGGACAACAACCTCGGAACTCCTAAAGCTCTCCTCAGACTCCCTAAAAGTAGCCTTTGTCTCAGTGAGCCGCCACTCATATTCTCCTACGAAGCGGTAGGCCACGCTAAGACCCGCGAACATCTGCAACAACCAAGCAGGTCAGAAAGACACAACTCAAATAAAATGAAAGTGAATGAGGAACTAAGAAAAGAAAGAAAATACCTTAAGACGAGCCCTTTCAAAGGCCTCTTACGCGATGGGGTGTAACTGTTCCCTTGGAAGCTCATGCAGAGAACTCATCGTGTGAGTGGAACCCTCAAGAGCCAAAGGGGGTGGGGATCTCGGGCGAGACTGAGCAGAGGCCTCAGCGGCAAAGAGCGATGTGCTTTTCACCAACCCACTATCCTCGAGTATAACGCCAATTACTTCTTCATAGGGAAGAGCTTTATGTCGAGCAGCAACTTCCTTGAAAGCTTCCAATCTATGAGCGACTCTTTTGGGGGTTGGCGAAGAGAAATCCTACAGGACAGAAGGTTCGGACCAAGTGGGCTCGGATGAAAACTCTGATGGGATGGCCCTCATTTGCCTCTTCCTAGGACCCCATTTGGCTTTTTTCTTTCTGACTCGTTTAGCAGCTCGGGCTCATCGAGTCTCGGCTTGAGCTTGACGTGCCTCGACCCGAGCCTCCTCAGTAGCAACAACAACAGGATCAATCTCTCGGGCCTCGATAGGAGGAATAGGTGTAGGATGAGTGTTATCGACGCTAGCGGTACGAACCTCGATAGCCTCGGAAATGCCAAGGGGCATTGGAGGCTCGACAACACCTGTAACAGGAAAGTGAAAGATCAGCTAGGAGGAAAGAAAGGTCTAAAATGACATTGCATGTAAAAAAAAATTCATTACCTTCATCCTCGCCGTGGAACGAAATATCGGCATGGATTTCACCTATTGGAGAAGATGAAACTTCGACAACAGAGGCTCGTCTTAATGGAGAGTGAACAGTATCTGAAGGCCTTACTGCGACACCAGTAGCCCGAGGTCGATCATGAAGGCCCGAGACAAATATGGCTTCATGGGTTAGGAATGAATCCCTACGTATGGGATGAGCTCGGCGGAGAAGGAAAAAAGTCATGAGTCTCTCGGTTGGAGTCAGAAGAGGAGGCTCGCGGTAAGCATCAAGTTTGGCACCAGACAGAAGCCTACAAAGCCGCTTGACGGGCCATCTGAAGGGATGAGCGACGAACACGAACTTGTTGTGCTACCCATGATTGCTAGAGGGCCAGTTGATAAATGGACGGTGACGGGATCTAGGAGAAAAGTAGTATACACCAGAGTTTTTAGAATCGTGGACCAATTGATGGAGCTGACGGAAGAGGTTGAGTGTTGGGGAAAGCCCGAGGGATTTATCCCATACATAAAAGGCCACTATTTCCCTCCAGCCATTTGGTGCGAGCTGGCAATGAGCGATGTCGAGGAAGTTGAGGACACGGACAACAAAAGTTGGGAGTGAAAGGCGGAGAAATTGAAGAACGATGTAGGGTAATGCCAATTCCCCTATCGGGTTGGCAAGCTACTTCATGATGTCCGCGAACTCGGTACTCGTAGCCTTCAGGAAAAATGCCTCTGCTACGAAGGTCGAGCATATCACGATCATCAAAGGTGCATTTGTAGCGTAAGGTTGAAAAGTCTATCCGAGCCTCAGGGTCGGGATAGGGAGTCGCGGCCCTGGGAGGAGAGGGAGGAGATTCGGGCATTCTTAGAATAATCTCTAGAGTAATGTGTAAGAGTTCTGGATGAGGATCGCATCGAGGAATAGTCTGGAAGGCTTTAGACCTAGTAGGATTCAAAGGGGTTGATCTCGAAGGTCCGGCCTTGTCAGACCTAATGGACCTAAGTGGTTGATCCGGGATAGGAACCGCGAGAGGAGGAAGTGTTGAGAGCGTCGAAGCAGCAGTGACCGAGGGCTCCGCGCGTGCGCTGTCCTTGGGTCCGAGGCCTTGAGTTGCGGTAGCTAAAACGACAGTGACTTCCATGATTTTAGAGGAAAAAGTAGAAGAAGAGGATGTCATTTTGTAAGAGTGATGGGTGTAGAAAGTTGAAAGAAGGGCTCAGATAAGGGCCCAAGGTGGTGGAGCAGGGTGGTGTGAAAGCTTGAAGTGTCGAGCCGTGAGCGAGAGAGGGAAGAGAAGAAATAGAAGAATGTTTGAAAAAGAGTTAGGGGAAAAGTGAATTTTGTAAGTGAATATTGAAATGGTGAAAAAGGGTTTTTAAATGAGTAGAAAAGAGAGGGAAAACCAAGGGTCTCTAATCTCAAACGCGAATTCAAAAGGCACTCTACTAGATTGTGACAAGTAGCAAGACTACAGTAAATAATGGTTGGTAATAAGTTACACGGAAGATGAGACGGCTCTAAGGTAAACTCTCGCGCCATTATGGTGAAGCCGAGGTGACGAAACTAGTTCCTGGACCCATTGCATAGCTCCGAGAACTTAAGGGGGCATCGTGATACTGGTAAGATCCTTGGAGTTTGTAGAAATAACAGAATGACCCCTGGGAAAGGTCAATTCGAACAAATGGAGAACGTTGGGCACCTCGGACGAATCCGACCCCTCGAGAATTGTACCCAGGGCTCGGGTAGAGCGCGTTGAGAGCCCTTGGGGGGTTGGATGAAGCGAAGAGGCCTTCAGGGGTCTAATTTTGGGACCTTGAGCGCACAGAGATTACAGATAGTAGTGTTTCGCGATAACAGAGCACGTTCGGCGGTTGTAATCAGTTATAACCCCATTAATGAGCATAGTTAGTGGTTGCATGCAGTTATTCCCCTACTAGCTCCCCACTACTCTACTATTCCCCATCTGATTCAGTAGGCATCTACCTATAAATTTGAGAAGATTCAACTGGGAAAAAGTAATTGCATTTTTGTTACTCACACCTATATACACTGTCAACTTTTTCCTCCATTGAGGCACCAGGCTAACTTAAGCATCGGAGTGCTAATGCGGGCACGACCCGCCAAGCCCTCTCTGTTTTGCAGATGTCCGGCTGTGCGTGAAGACCATTCACTACTCAGTAATTTTTCTATCTTAACACTGATAATGAATTAGGGTTGCATGTAAAATTAAATTTACAATTCCCAATTGATATTATTTAGATATTCTTATTTCTAAATTTTGATTAATCATGTCGAAAGCGTACGATGATCAACAGTGGTCATCAGGAACTATTTACGAGCTTGAGTATTTAAAACTAGAAGATTAATTTTTCCATAGTGGTACCCTAACTAATTTCGGTAATTTTCTCTTGAGTATTTATGCTCCGTCTTTCTATTTATTTTCATTAGGTTTGTGTTACACGTGATATATACATAACTTGAAGAAAAAAAGAGTATAAATTCCAATATTTGTCGGAGGAATAGTTTTTTTTTTTCCATATATACTTTGGTACTTTGGTTCACAAAACAAACGCTAAAAGATAATTAAATGTGTTAGAGCTTCTGAGCATATATGAATTTTCTAACAAATTTTTCCTTGAAACTTGTAGCTGATACTTTTCTTTACTTTTTGGCTTTCTCTACAAAGATTTGAGATGATGAAAATTTTTCGAATATATATAAATTCCTTTACTTTACTAAAAGCCATTATATAAATGTGTCATTTATATAGAAATCCTTTGAGATTTTTTGCATTGAAATGTCTACTCCTCTCCTCCATTCTTTGTCTCTATGTTCCTTTATTGATTCAAAGGATGTAACGGAATAATATTGGAAAATTTTGGCATCTAAAAACATGATTATGATGTAGAACAAAACGCCCAGTTTGACTATCAAATTCAACTATGTCCGTTTTTGACAAATAATATCACTTTTTTCGGGTAGAAACGGCTTTCTGAGCAAAATGCAACCTCTGCGCGCAACGTGATTTTAGTCAAATTCTATCATTTTGAGGGTCAAAACGGTGCTTTTTCATTTTCTGATACAAATTATGCTAGTTTTCCAATTTTTTTAATAATTCAGGGACATTTACGTAATTTTAATAATTTCTGCATGTAGGGTTTTGCTATATATAGTTTGTAAAGCCTTTTGACAACTAGACAGTTTTATTTTCAGTTAATATTGAGGATCTTCTCAATTTTGCGAATTCAACTTGGTATTCTTTTGTGAATCAAAGAGTTATTGATCTACAACTCTCTTTCATTGTGCATGCTGCATTAGATCTTTATTTGGTTTCTCTACATGTGTTGAAGACAATAGAATGATTTATTTTCTTAATATCTTTTCCTAAGCCTATTCTAAAAATTATTACATTTACTAAAGCTTATATAATGATACGTAAGTTTTATAATCCCCTCTTCCCATTCAAGAAACCTCTCTTATCTCTCCATTTCACTTTCGTACGTTTTCCATTGTGTTCGTTTTTTCACATTGCCAAAGTATTTGATTAAATAGTGAATGACTATTAAATAAACATAGCCAAAGTTTTTGAAGTGAAATGAAATGAGTACTTTTCAAAAAATATAGTCACAGTATTATGAATTTACATTTTGAAATCTTTTTGGGGAAAAAACTATTTTAGCCCCTGAGGTTTAGGAAAAAAAATCCAAACTAGCCCCTGAGTTTTGAAAAAAGACCAAATCAGTCCTTGTCAATATGTTCGGTCTGTTAGAATTAACTGATAGAAGGGCATTTAAGACATTTTGCCCTTCATTTAAAAAAAATTCAAAAAATGTAAAGGAATGGATAGGGAAGTGCCACGTCGGCACTCCCCTTTTGCCGGGAAACAATGTAGCTAGAGTAGATGGGATTTGACTTTTTTTTTTTGCCTTACCTTCTTCTCTTTCAACGAAAAACATGCACGCACACACACTAAAAATACCCTAAACCCGCGAATCTGATCTCCAACATAAAAAAAAAAAAAGAAGCAATGTACGCACGTTGAAGGCTCATTTGTGTAGAGATCATTCCTATGGCATTTATAAGTCACGAAAAGGCTTCAAATTAAAGAGGTTAGAAGGGTTTAGGATTTAGTTTTTGCTAAATATTTTAATAATAGTGTATATTATATTAGTTTATTGTTAATTTTAGACATATTTTGTTTGATTTTGTTGTTTATTAGCTTTGCATGTGATTTATTTGTGATATATAAATTTTTTTCGAGATTTTAGGGTTATTTTTTTCTTGAGATTATATGGTCCGGGTTTATTTCATATATATATATTGTCAATCTTTGTGTTTTTTTCATCTATTATTATGATTGATTAATTTTAAGAATGTTATGTTGATGTTAGTGTTTTGTTCAGGTTTTTCGGATTATTCTAAAACTTGTATTATTTTGTTTGAACATAATGTATTAGTGATCCAGTTTACTTATTTCAATTTTTTTTTTAATTTCGGGTATTTTTTGTTCTTTTAATGACAAGTATATTATTTATTTTGATAGTTCCCGAAAATGTTATTCGATTTTAATATTCATTATCTCAACCAAACGAGTATTGTTTCAAACTTGGAGTCTAATGGATATTATTGTATTGCTATGTAAAATGACATATGCACATCAATCGGTGGAGAATGGTTGGGGAAATTGATATATTTTGAGGGTATATTTTGAACTTGAGCATTTTGTAATTTAAATTTGTGAATTTGTCGCTCGACTGTGATGCATTGTTCCACGGATGTCTGTTATGAATTCAAGAAAATTTTCAAATGATAGTTATTCATCGTCAGATTTCCAAATTGCATAAAATGAACATTTTGATTTTGAGTAAAAGAAATATAGTATGAATGGATTTTGTTGCGATTCAGATACTCAAATAGCTACTTTTTGTATCCATAGTAGCATCTTTTATTTTTGAACTTAATCAAATTTTTGTTTATATCTTCCCGAACAATTGATGATGATGAAGACATTTAAGCAAATTTTGTGTAGATTTTCTAAAGAGCAAGAACTTTGTTGTTGTTGTTTTTTTTTTTGTTGAGGAAAAGCATGGATTGAAAGTGGGGAAAAAAATTTGCTTGGGCGGTGTTTAAATAGCTGTGCATGCATGGTTCCATAATTTTTTTTTTTTTTTTGCGTGGCAGTTAGGTGGCTGTTGGGTTTCCAACAGTTAAAACCCAACGGAACCCAAATCTTCTGTTTTCTTTTTCTCTTCCCTCCAAATCTCCAACAGCTAAAATAAGGGCATTGTAGTCTTTTCATCCAGTCAAAACTAATTTGACCGTTAACTCCAACATATTGGCAAGGACTAATTTTGTCTTTTTAAAAAACGCAGGGACTAGTTTGGATTTTTTTCTAAAGCTCAAGAACTAAAATGGTTTTTTCCCAGTCATTTCGTTTATGTAGACTATATCTTTCGTTTATAAATATATATCACTAAATATCTTGTCATTTCATTGTTTTGGTGCCAAATTTACTTTGAGCTATAAAACCTATAACCAAAAGCAAAATGAGAATTTGGAAATGTTATTCTCTCACATATTATTAAGTTTGCCATGAGATCTATCTTTTGAATTCTATAATTGGCTTAGGTTTTGTTCATCCCACATATGATATGACATCATAAAATCTACTAAGTGGTAATAATAATAATCAAGCTGATACATTCATCTCATACATTAAGATCATGATTACAATGAGATTTATTCATACAGAAACACAATAGATAATACATCCATATTATTTTAGCAGATCCAAGTAGCAGCAACCACACACATGCTACATGCCACATGCCACACAATAGACACTCATTTTTATTCATAGGTAGATGCATCATATTTTTGCGTATGTAGTAGTTGTCTTCAAAATTTATCACACACTTGAAAGGCCATTACTTAGGGACCTTCCTTAAATTTGCTCGGTGGTGAGTCTCCATATGTTGTGAGAGAGTGAGAAGAAGGTCCATCAAATCAGTTGGATATGGCATATCTTTGTTGAGCTTCTCATAGTCCAAGGTCCATGTCACCAAGTGGCTTGCAGCTTTGGTATCGACATGATAAGTTATAGTGAGAGACTCGTATAACTCCATTATATCTCCTTCAACCACCTTGAATACGATTGACTTCTTCTCTTCATCAACGGCTTCAATTACCTGTTTAGCAATCTTCTTCTTCCCATCTATAGTTGAAGCAAATTAGCAAATGATTATGTATATTTTTTCATGTGAAGGATTAAATTATTGACTATACTAAATTGGAATAATATATACGGTTAATACCACTTTTGGTCCTTTATCTTCTCTTATCTTCAAAAGTGAGACATTTCAATCTCTTATCTTTTAAAGTTGGGACACTGTTAGTCATTTTTGCTCAATTTTTTAATTTTTTAACTCAATCCATTAATTTTTTAATGGAAGAAGCATGTGTGCAGCACATGTGTTTTATTTTCCCGTTAAAAAATTAAAGGATTGAGCGAAAAAGACTAACGGTGTCCGATCTTTAATAAGAGACTGAAATGTCTCACTTTTGAATATAATAAACCAAAAGTGGAATTAACCCTAATATATGTAGAGAGATCTAAATCAATTTAGCTTTGAATGTTGTGTTCTTGATTGAATACTATATTAGATTATAACCTCATTTAAAATTTAATTTACAAGCCTTTTAATCGTTGGTTCAACACGAGATAATGTGCCACAGTTTATTTATTTTTTACTATTTTTATTTTTTTCTTTGCTAAATAAACAAGTGCATGCATAACATGCGATAGTTGTTGATCAATAAAATGTACGTTGTTATTGAGACATGGATCTTGAATTGGAAATGCAACAATAACACTACCTGAAAATGGGCATAATCATACACCAATATTTTTTATCTGTTCAGTACTTCAGTTATTCTTATTTAGTTCTATGCATTCTCTCTTTTGACTTGTTAATTAAATTACCCTATTGTGTACCAAAAGGTAATTTGTGCTATACACCACATTGAGAAAGATCAATCTTCTATAAGGTTCCTTCTTCTAATTACAAATGGTAAATTCGGACTCTGGATAAGAAAGGGATAAGATTGTCGATGTCGGCCCTTCCTGGTGTCATGTCTTGGCCGAGTTTATCGTCTCCTAAGGGTTGATAATATTTTTTTTATCAGATTGCTCGAGCAAATTATATCTAAATAGTTTGCATGCTTAGCAAAGAGAATATAGCTTTAAAAGCTAAAAAAAAAAAAATTTACTGCATAAATTTCATTGACATTCCAGGTATATTACACGAAAATTTCCAGATCAATATTGGCTTACCCTGGGTGTAGTGCCAGATGATGATAGAGCCTGGAGTTCCCCATTTGCCTTCATGCAGAATACATGCATGTATCATATCAGGGCTCATGGTAGATATACTATTTGGCTTGTCTCTAAGGGTCTCATGAAATAGATCCCCAACACCCTTGATCTCAATTTGGTTACTCATAATACCTTTTAGACTCATCTTTCTTCTTAGTAGCTGAAGAAAACAAATTCTAGCAAACAATGGGAAATGTATCAGTTGGAAGGAAAGCGATGAAGAATGCTGAGACCCTCTCTTCTTTATATAGTTGTTCCATGAGTAAGGCTCGGGCACTATTTTAGTTTTTTCGTGCCATATTGAAGGTTTTAATGATAGACTCGGGCACTATTTTAGTTTAGGGTTTAGAGTTGAGGGTTTAGCGTTTTAGTGTTTAGGGTTTAGGGTTTAGGGTTTAGGGTTTAGGGTTTAGACAAAGTTGATAAAAACCATGAAACCCAATATATCCAAACAGCCAATATCTTATGGCTGGACATCAATAAATTTTACGGGTATAATTTTTTGATCTATTTTAATACTTAAAAATTATTATAAAAAGACTAAAAAAATGTTGTTAATGACTTTTAAGCGTTATAGATGATCACATTAATTACAAATTTTCTATAGCAACAGCTCTTACGAATAATAAGCAATAGTTTAGAAAATCAATGCAATTAAATTATAATTATAAAAACAATCACGAAAAAATAATTTTATGCGCAATTATTAATAATAGGATAACAATAATTTAACATTTATAATTTAATAAAACTGTGGCAAAAAATGTCAGATCATGAAACAGTTAACATATAGTTGCATAAGACACCTATTGCAAGCTTTTTTTTTTATTATTGACAAAAAAAACTAAAATGTTATAGTAATTTAAATTTTATTGCCAATGCAACTTAATTTACAAAATTTTAGTTCGTGAAACACTTAAAATACAGTTCTCACCATTTAATTCTAGTGTAGATGGTACTTGTGCTGCGCCAATTTTAGGTAAGGGTCCACGTGAAATTTCAACTTGTGCTGATGGGACTTGTGCTTCGCCCATTTTTGGAATAAATGATCGTAATGGTCTCTTATTTTAGATCCTGTTATATTTTTATTTTTTATCTATAAAACGTGATAAGTTAGTTTTTTATTTTTAAATTTATAATCCCGTTAGTTCTTATAATAAATTGCGTCAATTTTTTTAATACAGATTGTATGCGTACGATATCTGACCAACTTAAGTCAAATTTTAGAGTAGTAAGAGACTAATTGGTTATGTGTCGAACGCATGTAATCTATGTTAAAAACTTGACAACATTTATTAAAAAAACGAACAATGTGATTGATTTAATAATAAGAGATTAATTTATCATATTTGATAAATATAAAACAAAAAATATTACAAAAATTAAAAATAAGACATCATTTCACTCATTTACTCTCGATTTTTGGTGGGGGACCTCTATCTCGTGAAGTAACAAACTGAGCATCCCGCACGCGCCACACGTAGTCAATTTCCAGCCACAACTCAATTAGGAGGTGGAAAAAAAGACCTGCATTGCGGATCATCTTTCGGGGACCTTGCAATTTCAAATGCTTTATTTATTATTATTATTTTTATTTGGTCATGATTTCAAATGCTTTATTGAATTGGCATGATAGTGCTTCCTAGTTCCTACTCTAAGCACTTCCCTAGTCTATCTCAATCCAACGAAAATTCAACCAATGAATTTCCTAAGCTTTGTGGTGCCTCCATAGAGGCAAAGTCAAAAATTTAATATAAGGAACCAAGATTATATTAAATTAAGAATGACAAGGGACAAATCTCGACACGACATGAAATATCAATTTTGTCCTTGATGGTGGATAGTTACTTGTCTCAGTTTTCGAATCCAAGGTGGGGGACATTGATACTTGTTTCAGTATATGAATCCAAGGTCGGGATTCCTAAACATCTCAGAGATCTCGAAAAAACGGTTATAACAGAATCTGACACAATCCCACGAAATTAGAAAAAAAATGTTCTTAGGCTCTGTTTGTTTGCAGTAAAATATTTTTCTAGAAAATATATTTTGAATTTTTCGATGTTTGATAACATGGAAAATTTGGTCAACCGAAAAATATTTTACGGTCAAGAGAAAATTTTAGTTCAAAAGAGTGAAAAATATTTTCTTGTCTTTTGAGAGAATAAAATATTTTTCGGAACTCACCCATTTCACCTCTACCCCACCCTACCCCTCTCTTGGCCCACCCACCCCCTAACCTTAACCCTTACCCCTACCCCCTCCACCCACCCTCTATCCTCATGGTTAACATGTATATTATATGTGTATTTTTTTTATATAAAATCTTATTTCGAAAAATATTTTTAAGCCCAATTCTCTTTTACATTTATGCCTAGAAGCCCAATTCTCTTTCAACTTTTAAGTTTTAACCTAAAAGGATAAAAGCACCAAATGACTACAAATATTCTATTTTTTGTTCTTAAAAATAACATTTCAAAACTGTTCTTGAAAACTGTTTTACAAAACAAAAAAATAAAAATACTTCCAAATAGGCCTTAAACGTTTTCTACTTTTCTTCACTCAGCCACTCTTAACTCTCAAGCACTCATCTCAACAAGTCATCCCTCCCGTCTTCAAGAGTAAAGCTCTCATCTGAGCTTATTTCCTTTTTTTTTTTTTGTTTTTCTATTATTGTTTACTGTAATAGTTGATAAAAATTAATTTGGAGTTTTCAGAGTTACTGGAAGAGGTCAATATGTATCGTTGTATTAATTGAGCATAAACTTTGCTTCTAGGTACACAAAAGTTAGGAACTTCCTTTAATTCTGTTATCTTTTTTGCTCATTCTATTGCAGGCAACAGGAATCTCAAAAGTTGTATGTTTCAGCTCCTATTTTGTGCTGCTATTTATCATATTTAGATTGAAAAGAATAGACGTATCTTCCGAAATGAGATACACACCGAGGAGCAAATTGTCGAGCAAATCTGTGCAAATGTCTTTGCTAAGGCACAAGCAAATAAAAGATTTAATAGAACTAGTATTCATAGATACTTTGCCAATTGAATTCATCGTCTAAATGTAATTTGAATGTTCGTTTAAGGTTCATCAAAATGTAATACGAATGTTTGTTTGCCATCAGCACATAACTATCACAGTATCACCTTTCGTAGGATTGAAATTAGATTTTGAATTTTGATCTATTGTATTTTTAGATTTTTTTACATTTTAAATTAATATTTTTTTTTTCATTTTAAATGTAATATGAATGTTTGCCAGAACCTTTCCCAGTGGCCACTCTTCATGTAGGTAGATTGTCCATTGGCTTGTAACATTGAGAACATGTTCCCTTCTGTGACTTACATTCTTGCTTTCATGATAATTACTTTGCTTATTACTAAATTTCATTACCAAATCGCGTATTTCATTTTTAGTTTCATAATGGATATTTATTGACCACCTTATAAAAAAATTGAACTGTTAAACAGAAGTTTATTATATCTATTTATTTATTTATTTTGCTATGCAAGTAACTCATTTCATTCCACTTTAAAAATAATTACAAAAAGGGTGAAATCAGATCATACTGATACACCATTCAGTACACAGGATACTATTTTCAAGACTATTACTATATTTACGTTGAGTATAAATTTTTTTCCTAACATCCAAAAACGTTTTTTGAATAATTTGTTCCTCAGTATTTGCGGTCGAATTGTAGATTCTATTATTGCATACAATCCACACATTGTAGACACAAGCACATAGAGTGACTTTGATAAGATCCAATTTCAAGCCTTTCCTCCTGCACATTCTAGCCAATTTATCCACGATAGATTCCCACTTGAAGCAAACATCACCACATCTCAATTTTCTTGCACAATGCTGCCAAATCCTCCTGGTAAATGAACATTGAAGAAACAAATGGTCCCTGCAATCCTGACCCATGGGGGCATCCTGCAAAACTTTGCATTGTCCTTCTTCCATATCTATGTACTGCACTGGTAGCAGTTTCTCGTGTTGATAACTATTGGCATCATTGGACAGACGTTTTTGCTTGGTCAATTATAGGTTAGATTTTTATTTAAATGAATAACATATTGAGTTCTTTTTAGGGCCGGCTACAATCAAATTAACATCAATCTGATGTTGATCTTTTGTTATATAATGCAGGAATAGTTGTTTCATCAGTGTGCTATTTGCAGTTCTTCGCATTGCCTCATACCACAATGGGTATGTATATACAATCTCAATTAACCAATTCATTTACTAGCATTTCTAGTAATGATAATCTTTTTTTTTTCAAAAGTGAAAAAACAAAAATGTTTAAGGCTTTGAATTGAATAGAGAATCACAATTCACAAAGAATTAAATGTAAACTAAATTAAGTCATACATGATTGCGCAACTCATGCATTTCTTAATACTTGAGTTCTATAATTGGCTTAGGTTTTGTTCATCCCACATATGATATGATATCATAAAATCTACTACGTGGTAATGATAATAATCAAGCTGATACATTCATCTCATACATTAAAATCATGATTACAACGAGATTTATTCATACAGAAACACAATAGATAATACATCCATATTATTTTAGCAGATCTAAGTAGACACTCATTTTTATTCATAAGTAGGTGCATCATATTTTTGCGTAGTAGTTGTCTTCATAATTTATCACACACTTGAATGTCCATTACTTAGGGACCTTCCTTGAATTTGCCCGGTGGTGAGTCTCCATGAGTTGTGAGACAGTGAGAAGAACGTCCATGAAATCAGTTGGATATGGCATATCTTTGTTGAGCTTCTCATAGTCCAAGGTCCATGTCACCAAGTGGCTTGCAGCTTTGGTATCGACATGATAAGTTATAATGAGAGACTCGTATAACTCCGTTAGATCTCCTTCAAGCACCTTGAATACGATTGACTTCTTCTCTTCATCAACGGCTTCAATTACCTGTTTAGCAATCTTCTTCTTCCCATCTATAGTTGAAGCAAATTAGCAAATGATTATGTATATTTTTTCATGTGAAGGATTAAATTATTGACTATACTAAATAATTGGAATAATATATATAGAGAGATCTAAATCAATTTAACTTCAAATGTTGTGTTCTTGATCGAATACTATATTAGATTATAACCTTATTTAAAATTTAATTTACAAGCCTTGAAATCGTTCGTTCAACACGAGGTAATGTGCAATAGTTTTTTTTTTCTTTGCTAAATAAACAAGTGCATGCATAACATGCGATAGTTGTTGATCAATAAAATGTACGTTGTTATTGAGACATGGATCTTGAATTGGAAATGCAACAATAACACTACCTGAAAATGGGCATAATCATACACCAATATATTTGATCTGTTCTGTACTTCAGTTATTCTTATTTAGTTCTATACATTCTCTTTTTTGACTTGTTAGTTAAATTACCCTATTGTGTATCAAAAGGTCATTTGTAGTATACACCACATTGACAAAGACCAATCTCCTACAAACCTTTTTACTTCGAAAGGGGTTCTTCTTCTAACTGCAAATGGTCAATTCTGATTCTGGATAAGATAGGGATAAGATTGTCGATGTCGGCCCTTCCTGGTGTCATGTTTTGGACGAGTTTATCATATCTCTAGCCCCCAGTTGATAATATTTTTTTATCAGATTGCTCGAGTAAATTTTATCTAAATATGTTGCATGCTTAGCAAAGAGAATATATCTTTAAAGGCTAAAACGGACCAAACAGATTTTACTGACATTCCAGGTATATTACACGAAAATTTCCAGAACAATATTGGCTTACCATGGGTGTAGTGCCAGCAGAATACATGCTTGTAGTATATCAGGGCTCATGGTAGATCCCCAACACCCTTGATCAGTGGCGGACTCAAGTTACGGGGGCCAGTGTATGCACCACAAAGATATAATGAATAATCAAAGGTTTAAGTAAACTTATATATATGTAAACAAATACATATTAAGCACATTTTAAATACAAAAGAGATGAAAAAAGTAATTTTAAAGTATAACAATACAAAAAGTGCCTTTTATAATTGTCCCCAGCGTGAATGCATTTTTTGAAAGTGTTGAATAATCAACTCATTGTTGATGCTTTCAAATACATCTATTTTTATGTAAGGGACTAATAAATCATTCATCCAATCATCTCCCATTCGATTCCGCAATTCAGTCTTCACAATTAAGTTATAAAAAGACTATGTATAATGATTGTTTTTAACTTGATGGATTTTCACTATCTCTAAAGTTGAAAAAAAATCACATATTAGCATATGAATATATTTAAATTTTCCCTAATACATATAAAAATCTCCATTATTTTGAAAATATTCCGCTGAAATAAGCAAAATCAAGATGAAATATTCATGTTTTCAATCAAACCCAATTGAATGTTTTAAATTATTAGTAATGATAAAAATACACAACATCCAAGGTAGCTCTACTGGTTTAGCATTTGAAATAATGAATCTTACCATGAGGGTTCGATTCTTCTGGCGCACAAATTTTCTTTTTTCCTTTACAAGCTACTTAACAAATTGGCAAAAGAAAAAAGCCCATGAAGCACTTGAGCAGAAAAAAATCACATATTAGCATATGAATATATTTAAATTTTCCCTAATACATATAAAAATCTCTATTATTTTGCAAATATTCCGCTGAAATAAGCAAAATCAAGATGAAACATTCATGTTTTCAATCAAACACAGTTGAATGTTTTAAATCATTAGTAATGATAAAAATACACAACATCCAAGGTAGCTTTGCTGGTTTATCACTTTTATAATGAATCTTATCATGCGGGTTTGATTCTTCTGGTGCACAATTTTTTTTTTTTCCTTTACAAGGTACTTAACAAATTTCCAAAAGAAAAAAGCCCATGAAGCATTCCAGCAGGATTCGAACCTAGGAGGTGTAGAACAAGTGTAACGCCCCTCAATTTTAAAGGTGGTTACTTAACCACTGAATCATATCAATTTTTGTTGAGTGTAAATCTATACATACACTACTTAAAGAGTAGGTTCGCCACTGCCCTTGATCTCAATTTGGTTAGTCATAAATACCTTTTAGACTCATCTTTCTTCTTAGTAGCTGAAGAAAGCAAAGTCTAGCAAACAATGGGAAATGTATCAGTTGAAGGGAAAGCGTTGAAGAATGCTGATACCCTCTCTTCTTTATATAGTTGTTCCATGAGTAAGGCTCGGGTACTATTTTAGTTTTTTCGTGCCACATTGAAGGTTTTAATGATAGTCTCGGGCACTATTTTAGTTTGGGGTTGAGGGTTTAGCATTTTAGTGTGTAGGGTTTTGGGATTAGACAAAGTTGGTAAAAACCATAAAACCCAATATATCCAAACAGCCAATATCTTATGGCTGGACATCAATATATAAATTTTATGAGCATAATTTTTTGATATGTTTTAATACTTAAAAATTATTATAAATGACTTTTAAGCATTATAGATGATCACATTACAAATTTTTTATAGCAATAGTTCTTTTAAATAATAAGCAACAGTTTAAAAAATCAATGCAATTAAATTATAATTTTAAAAATTATCGCGAAAAAATAATTTTATGAACAATTATTAATAATAGGATAACAATAATTTAACTGTTATAACTAAATAAAACCGTGGCAAAAAAATTTAGTTTGTGAAACAGCTAAAATACAGTTGCATAAGACACCATTGCACGCTTTTTTTTTTATTTTTTAATTGAAATATTGCAAAAAAAACTAAAATGTTATAATAATTTAAATTTTATTGCCAACGCAACTTAATTTACAAAATTTTAGTTTGTGAAACAGTTAAAATACAGTTCCTCACTTCAGCAAAAAAAAAAAAAAAAAAAAAACTGTCCCTCGCCATTTAATTCTAGTGTAGATGGTACTTGTGCTGCGCCGATTTTAGGTAAGGGTCCACGTGAAATTTCAGCTTGTGCTGATGGGACTTGTGCTTCGCCCATTTTTGGGATAAATAATTGAAATGGTTGCTTATTTTAAATCCTGTTATATTTTCATATTTTATCTAAGTTAGTTCTTTATTTTCAAATTTATGATCCCGTTAGTTTTTATAACAAATTGTTTCAATTTTCTTAACACGAATTATATGCGTACGGTACATGACCAATATTTGGTAAATATAAAAAAAAATCACAAAATTAAAAAATAAATAACCATTTCGCTCATTTACTCCCCATTTTTGGTAAGGGACGATGTGACATTTCAGCTTCTCCATCTCGTGAAGTAACAAACTGAGAATCCCGCACGCGCCAAACATAGTCAATTTCCAGCCACAACTCAATTAGGAGGTGGAGAAAAAGACCTGCATTGCGGATCATCTTTCGGGGACCTTGCAATTTCAAATGCTTTATTTTTTTATTTTTTATTTTTTGGTCATGATTTCAAATGCTTTATTGAATTGGCATGATAGTGCTTCCTACAATAAGCACTTCCCTAGTCTATCTCAATCCAAAGAAAATTCAACCAATGAATTTCCTAAGCTTTATGGTGCATCTAATTGGAATTCATAGAGAGAAAGTCAGAAATTTAATATAAGGAACTAAGATTATATTAAGTTAAGAATGATGAGGGATAAATCTCGACACGACATGGAATATCAATTTTTGTCCTCAATTGTGAATAGTAGGTACTTGTCTCAGTCTACGAATCCAAAATCGGGGACTTGATACTTGTTTCAGTATATGAATCTAAGGTCGGAATTCTTAAACATCTCAGAGATTTCAAAAAAACGGTTATAACAGAATCTGACACAATCTCACGAAATCAGGAAAAGATGCTCTTAGGCTCCATTTGTTTGCAGTAAATTATTTTTTTAGAAAATATTTTTTGAATTTTTAGATGTTTGATAACACGAAAATTTGGTCAATTGAAAAATATTTTACGGTCAAAATAAAATTTTAGTTCAGGTGAAAAATATTTTCTTGTCTTTTGGGAGAAAATTTTTTTTTTTCGAAACTCACCCACTTTACCTCTACCCCACCCACCCCTACCCCCTCCCTCGACCCTCGACCCTCCTACCCCTTCCCTCGGCCCACCTACCCCCTAACCTTACCCCCTACCCCCACCCTACCCACCTATCCCCTACCCCTTCCCCACCCTACCCACCTATCCCCTACCCTTACCCCACCCACCCTCTACCCTCACGGTTAACATGTAAACTATATGTGTAGTTTTTTTTATTTATAAAATCTCATGTCGAAAAATATTTTTCACTGTACATCCAAGTATCAGAAAATATTTTCCACTATTCTATTTTTCAGAGAACAGGAAAATATTTTTCTCTGAAAATAGTTTTTCCCAATAAGTTATTTTACGACAAACAAACGGAGCCTTAAAAAGGTATAAATACCCATTCACTCACAAAGGAAAGATAATGCATTCACTTTATACTAGGGATGGCAACATGATCCACTCTGTATGAAACCGACAGGTAACTGCTCGATAAATATTTGATAATAAAAACTAATGGGAATCCGTTAGGGCCTGGATTTTATAAGGTGAAACTGACCGGTAAATCGATAAGTTTTGCTTTTTGACAAAAGATAAAAACTGAAATTTAAAACCCGATTATTAATTTATTACATAATATATATATATAATATAATGTTTAAAGTTGAAAAAATTTAATATATGCCCAACAATACCATTCTAAAAATAATAACTAAAAAAAGCCTGGTACGCTTTAAGTAACATTAGCCAATTCTTAATTCTTAAAAAGAAAGTCAACCCAATTCTCTTTTACATTTATGCCGAAAAGCCCAATTCTCTTTCAACTTTTAAGTTTTAACCTAAATGGCTAAAAGCACCAAATGACCACAAATTTTCTATTTTTTGTTCTTAAAAATAAATTTTCAAAACTATTCTTGAAAACTGTTTTACAAGACAAAAAAATAAAAATACTTCCAAACAAGCCATAAATGTTTTCTACTTTTCTTTACTTAGCCGCTCTTAACTCTCAAGCTCTTATCTCAACAAGTCATCCCTCCCGTCTTCAAGAGTAAAGCTCTCATCTGAGCTTATTTCTTTTTTTTTTGCTAAATATCTTATTTTTTGTTTTTTGTATTAATGTTTACTGTAATAGTTGATAAAAATTAATTTGGAGTTTTTAGAGTTACTGGAAGAGGTCAATCTGTATCGTTGTCTTAATTGAGCATAAACTTTGCTTCTAGGTACACAAAAGTCAGGAACTTCCTTTAATTCTATTCTCTTTTTTGTTCATTCTATTGCTAGCTACATGTACCTCAAAAGCTATATTTTTGGCTCCTATTTTGTACTGCTATTTATCATATTTAGATTGAAAAGAATGGATATATCTTCCGAAATGAGACACACACCGAGGAACAAATTGTCGAGCGAATCTGTGTAAATGTCTTTGCTAAGGCAAAGCAAATAAAAGATTTAATAGAACTAGTATTGATAGATACTTTACCAATTGAATTCATCTAAATGTAATATAAATGTTTGTTTAAGGTTCATCTAAATGTAATATGAATGTTTGTTTGCCAGCAGCTCATAACAGTATCACCTTTCGTAGGATTGAAATTAGATTTTGAATTTTGATCTATTGTAATTGAATTCTTCTAAATGTAATATAAATGTTTATTTTAGACATATTTTGTTTGATTTTGTTGTTTATTAGCTTTGCATGTGATTTATTTGTGATATATAATTTTTTTTGAGCTTTTAGGGTTATTTTTTTCTTGAGATTATATGGTCCGGGTATATTGCATATATATATTATTAGTATTTGTGTTTTATTTATTTATTATTATGATTGATTAATTTTAAGAATGTTATGTTGATGTTAGTATTATGTTTAGGTTTTTCGGATTATGCTAAAACTTGTATTATTTTGTTTGAACATAACGTATTAGTGATCCAGTTTACTTATTTCAAAATTTTATTTATTTCGGGTATTTTTTGTTCTTTTAGTAACAAGTATATTATTGATTTTGATATTTTCCGAAAATGTTGTTCAATTTTAATATTCATTATCTCAGCCAAACGAGTATTGTTTCAAACTTGGAATCCAATGGATATTATTATATTGATATATAGAATGACATATGCAGATCAATCGGTGGAGAATGGTTGGGGAAATTGATGTATTTTGAGGGTATATTTTGAACTTGAGTATTTTGTAATTTAAATTTGTGAATTTGTCGCTCGACTGTGATGCGTTGTTCCACGGATGTCTGTTATGAATTCAATAAAATTTTCAAATGATAGTTATTCATCGTCAGATTTCCAAATTGCATAAAATGAACATTTTGATTTTGAGTAAAAGAAATATAGTATGAATGGATTTTGTTGCGATTCAGATACTCAAATAGCTACTTTTTGTATCCATAGTAGCATCTTTTATTTTTGAACTTAATCAAATTTTTGTTTATATCTTCCCGAACAATTGATGATGATAATGATAATGATGAAGACATTTAAGCAAATTTTGTGTAGATTTTCTAAATAGCAAGAATTTTTTGTTTTGATTGTTTGTTTGTTTTTTTTTTGGCGAAAGAGGGGGACTTCCCTCCGGGATTTTATTAATTAACAAAAGAAAAATACAAAAATGAAGGGGGACAAATAGCGTAAACCTTCACGGGAGGATGAAGAACTTACCTGCCCCATCGTCGAATTCTAGTCCAGAGGAGGCACATGTCACCTCATCTTACAAAAGAGAACCTAAAGGAGCTTAAAAGGATTGTTGTTTGAAAAGTTGTGATACTATTCAAATGACAACTTAATAAAGTGCAAAACACAAAGAGCAACAAGAATAAAGGGGAGACATAATATGCCTCCCTTAATACAAGCTTTAAAAGATCGCAAGAGAAGAATAAGTACAAGACAGTTCATAGAAACACACTTAGAATCTAAATTGAGGAAGACCAGATTTATCCAATCGGAGCATACCTTTCAGTTCGTGGTAGTTGTGAGAAGAATTAAGCACATGAAGACCAGAAGCTTTAGCCCCCAAGTTGGCAATGAAATCTGCAGATTGATTACCCTCTCTATAGATGTGAGAAACACCTTTGAAATCTTTCAGCAGCTTCCTCGCAGCTTGTATGTCATAACAAATATTCTATGAACCCTGGGCCCTTTTAGAAATAATGTTACCAACTGCTAAAGCATCTATCTCAACCCATATATTGACAATCCCTCTTTCTTGACAAAGTTGAAGACCTTGGACCAGTGCCAAAAATTCAGTTTTAATGGGAGAGTGATGCCCAAAACGTACAAAGAAGCCAAAGACAAAATTGCCTTTTGAGTCACGCAGAATTCTCCCACCACTTGCAGGTCCTCCAATTCCATGGACACTGCCGTCAATGTTTAACTTAAAATATCCTTCAGGTGGTTTCTTCTATTTACCAGAATAGGGAGTTTAGTGGAAGGTCTATCGAAGAAGCAGTAGAAAGAAGCAGTTAATGATGAGTCCCCTTTCTAGTGACATTTTTTAAATAGGCATGCTTGAAACAATTGCGCAATAAGTGTCCTAACTTTCCAAATTACTATAGATGAATAACAACCCAGGTTTTCATATTTAGCGTTATTCATTTCCACCCAAAGAAACCAAAGGGAAAAGAAAGATGGCCCTGCCCTTCACGGAAAAGATTCCTCTTTCCATTGAAGGATGTAGAAGCGGCGATGTTGGCCCTTCTTCCTTCCCTTTTAGCCAAAGAAAACAATCAAGCAGGACTGACACTGACCCCTTGGGAGCCTCCTTCCTTCTATTCTAGCGTTGACAAGAGATGAGCTAAAGAGGTGGCCGAACAGTTTACCAGGCCCTACCACATACAGACAGCAAGTAAGAGCTGCGTTGGCTTATCCGAAAAATGAAATTATTGCCACCCTAAATGCTACTACCTCTTTGCTAAGCACAGAAATGCTTGATCAAGAAAAGCAAGCAAATAAGCAGCATGATACGGAATATGAAGGGGCTGGAGGTAGAGCCGAAGAGTTAGAGAGTACAGTATAAAGCCCTCAATCATGCTTTTGCCAGTGGAATAGATTGTATATACTCTCGCCGATTAAGAAAAATTCTGCGCTCCACGAAAAAACATAGGGGTCGTCCCTGGACTTAATAAGGAAGGAAAAAAAAATGCCCCTATGACTAACGTACTAGTAAAAGCGATGAAAGTATAGCTGTGCTCCAGTTGAACGGGTAAAAGTTCTATGGTGAAGAGCCCGGTCAAGGCGACCCTATTAAAGAGAACATTCGGGACATCAAAGTCGATCTAATAAGACTAATAGCCGTACCGCAGAAAGAAGGTCAACCTCACCCTAGGTAATCATAGCTTTCTTCCCCTCAGGTCAAAGAGTAAGAACTCGCTTTCGAGCTAACCAACCATGGAGCTACCTGCCAACAAGCAAGAAGAGTTCTCATTCGCCGCTAACTAAGCATTCGTTCGGAGTTGACAAGGGAGATGGCTTAATTTCCTAAATTATGTTATGATGGATAGGCTGGCTGCACTCCCTTTGAGGTAAGAACAGGCTTGGAAGTAGTTAAATGAGAGAAAGGATCTCCCGGCCAAGCACCTTTTGCCTCGGTTTGCCCACAAGGGAACGAATGTGCCCTTTATTGACATAGTCACCAGAGAAAATCCAATATGATATCTAGTGGTTGAGAGAACCTGTGGAAGGGAGTTTAACTCCAAAATTTCAAGCAAAATGGTCCCAAACACAAGTAGCAGCAGGACTACTAATAAAACAATGGTCAATGGTTTCAACAACTTTACAACATTGACAACAAGAAGCCATGTAGATTCCCTTACCTTGCATTCGATTGTCAACCGGAATCCAATTATGAAGTAATCTCCACAGGAAAAATAAGATCTTAAGTGGTATAGAGTTGTGCCAGATGTAGCTTAGAGCAAGTTGTTTGCTTCTTTTAGTTCTAATGTTATTTCAGGCACTACCCAAGGTGAAGTTCCCATCTTTAGAGAGAGTCCAAAATGCAGCATCCTTTTGATTCAAATCAATTGGAATCTTGCAAATTTCTTGAGCTAATCTTTCAGGTAAGAAGGTTGACAGCTTTCTTTCATTCCACTTACCATTTTCAAAAAAGTGATTGACTTTGGTAGAAGATATTGAGCTAGACTCAGCATATGAGTGAAGAGTGAGATCTTCAAACCTGGTATCATGCCAAATGGAGATATCTGCATTTCCAATTCTCCATCTAATGAATTGTTCACCATGGAATCCAGCTTGTTTTAATCTTTTCCACAGCGGAGAATCATGAGGTTTGGTCTCAATCAGACAAGGATGAATGCCTGCACAATAATAATTCCTCATAAAAGTTGCCTAGATGCTATCAGTTGTTCTAAACCTCTACCACAATTTGATGTCCATAGCCTGACTCGGATCAGCCAGCTTTCTCATTCCGAGCCCTCCTTCCTCAAAAGGAAAACATGTTCTGTTCCAAGTTGCCCAATGAAGTTTTTTGGAATCTGATTTGTCTCCCCATAAGAATTTATTGAAAAGTTGTTCAAGTCTCTGGATGACTGCTTTTGTGGAATGAATGATTTGTATTAGGTAAATGGGCATGGAAGATATAGTACTCTTGATAAGAGTAATTCTACCACCTGGTGACAATGTTTTCTTTTCCCAACCTATCAGCTTGGAATTGATCTTTTTGGAAAAGCTCATCAAAGAGACTGGATCTTTTTGGGCCTTTAAAGAGGGGGACACCCAAATATTTGATAGGGAGATGTGACTGCTTGTAGCCTGTAGATTTAGAGATAATGATTGTTTTGTATCTCGACATTTTTTTGTCAACAATAAATCCACTTTTCTCTTTGTTTACTTGTTGCCCGGAAACTTGCTCATAGTGGCTCATGAACTCCATGAGTTTTTTTAGAGCATCTTTACTTCCCTTAGAGAAAATAATCACGTCATCTGCAAAGGAGATGTGAGAGACAGAAAAGGAACAACCAGTCTTATAGGACAATGCAGGGAAGTTATTAAAGAGTTTATTAATGCTCCTAGAAAGATATTCAGCTGCAATAATGAAAGAGGCTGGAGATGTTGGATCTCCTTGCCTCAATCCCCTCTCAAATTCAAAGTAACTAGAGATTTCACCATTCACAATCAAAGAGAATCAGCAATTAGAGATACATCTATTAATTTTGGAGATCCAATCTTCATTAAAACCAAACTTTTAAAGGACATTAAAAAGAAATTTCCATTGTAGCCTATCATAAGCTTTGGCCATGTCTAGTTTCAATATGACATTTCTACCTCTAGCTTTTTTGGCAATGTGGTGTACCATTTCCTAAGCTAAAAAGATGTTGTCATATATTTGTCTTCCAGGGGTACAACCACTTTGATTTGCTGAGATAAGTTTTTGGAGGATTTTAGCCAATCTCTCAACTAAAATTTTAGTGATAATTTTATTAAGAACATTGAAAAGACTTATTGGTCTAAAATCACTCCAGCTTCTGGGATCATCTTTTTTGGGAATAAGAGCAAGAGGAGTAAAGGTGATACCTTTCGGAAGATCTGAACCATGGAAGAAATCAACAATAGCTGCTTGAAGGTCTTCTTTGATGAAATCCCAGCAAACTTGATAAAACAAAGAAGAGAATCCATCTGGACCTGCTACACTGTTTGAATCAATTGAGAAAACAACTTGCTTGATTTCCTCAATGGTAGGGTCACTAGGATCATTCTTGAGCAAAGCTTTAGTTAGGTGGATAGGATCACTAGGATCATTCTTGAGCAAAGCTGAAAAGAATCTGATAGCTTCTTCTTTAATATCATGTGGATTTTCTAATATGGTATATATGTCTTTCTGAATTCTCCGCACATAATTTCTAGCTCTTTTCTTTTTCAGAATTGCTTGAAAGTACTTTGTGTTTCTTTCTTTTTCCACAAGCCATTTGCAACCAGATTTTTGTTGCCAAAAGCCTTCTTCAATTGCATGGATTTTAAAGAGATCAGCTTCC
Organism: Ehretia macrophylla; assembly: GCA_037974665.1. Taxonomy (NCBI): domain Eukaryota; kingdom Viridiplantae; phylum Streptophyta; class Magnoliopsida; order Boraginales; family Ehretiaceae; genus Ehretia; species Ehretia macrophylla. The sequence goes on from CM075767.1 coordinate 37,547,341, forward strand.
GCTCTTGAAAGATCTTCCCTATGGAAATTGTATGGATTCTCAACTTGCATTTTCTCCAGTGCAATCATTCTTTCTTAAGCTTCTGAGACTTTTTGAAATATATTCCCAAAGCAATTTTTATTCCACCACTTCAGGGTTGTTTTCATTCTCAGTTGTTTGAACCAAAACTTATGAACACCTTAACATGAGATGGGGGCTTGCTAGTTATCTTTAGCAAAGTTCAGGAAAGTATGATGATGGGTCCAAACATTCAGAAATCTAAAAGAACAAGGTCCTTTCAAATGAGTTTGAGAGCAAGAAATTCACAAAAGACAATGGTCAAAACCAGATCTAGCCAAATGTTGAACTCTCATGACAGGAAAGAAATCAGACCATTCATTATTAATACAGACCCTATCAAGCCTTTGAAACATAGAATGATTGGTCCATGTATATTTGTTACCATCATAACCAGCATCAGAAAGGTTGTACTCCAATAAATAGTAAGCAAAATCTTCAATAGTACCAAGATTTAGGGGGGCACCAAGTTGTCTTTCATCAACCGACAAAATTGTATTAAAATCACCACCAACAATCAAGGGGCCACTTATAGATTGGGATGACAAAAAAAGTTCCTCCCAATGAGCTCTTCTTTCAACCCTATTAGTTTTAGCATATATAAAATAAACAAAAATGTTCGAGGGTATCCAAGAACATGAAACTGAAATCAAGATGCTTTGAGGATGGTCCCTTATGACAAAGTATTGCAGGTTATTATGCCAAAAGATCTAGATTTTATTAGAGCAATTTGCAGCAGCATAAGTGAAGCCAAGTTGGCAAGCAAAAAAGGATACTTTCTTTTTTTTAACCATTGGTTCCATTATGGAAATAAAATGGGGAGAGTGCATTTTTAAAAGTTTTTTGAGTTTGCGGAGACTTTTGGTCCCAGCAATGCCTCTAATATTCTATATAAGACCTTCTAACATTTTGGAGGAGAAGATGAGGAAGCTTTAGAAGTTTTTAAGGTCAAACCTTTACTGCGTGTGACTGGAGGGGACCTTAAAGCTGTAACTTTAGAAGTAGCCTTTGATGTGTTTTCTGTCCTTTCCAGGCTCGTGAGATTATCCAAGGATTTGCTTCTGACCATTTCTCTAGGGTAAGCTTCAGGGATATCTTCAACAGAGTCATCATCTTCAATTGAATCTGAAGGAGTACCATCTTCTGAAGGAGAATAGTTTGAGTCTTTCGTGATGGGGTAGCTATATTTTCTGAATGATGTAAGCTTGCTTCTTGATTCTCTGCAGGTGAAAGATTGATTTGCACATATAGCTCATGTGTAGCCAGCTCTCTCTCCTCATTAACCTCTACATTAAGTTTGTCCAGTGAACTAGAGACTTCTTTATTGCTTTGACTAGACTTAAATGCCATGTTCTCGCTTTCAGCAACTTTGTCTGATGAGCTTATGGAATCAGTGTCGTTAGAGCGTTATGTGTGGGAAGGCATTGGTGCAACATTTTTTTCAAGCAGTTGGTGTCCCCTAACAGCAGCGGAGTTCTCATAAAATAACGGTTCACCTGAATGTGGCTTTTCAGCAAACACTTGATCTGCATTGTTTCCATTATCTTTTTTCTTTTGATTTTGTTTGTTTTTTTTTGTTTTTTTGTTTTTGGTTGAGAAAGAGCATGAATTGAAAGTGGGGAAATTTTTTTTGCTTGGGAGGTGCTTAAATAGCTGTGCATGCATGGTTCCGTAGTTTTTTTTATGCATGCCCGTTAGGCAGCCGTTGGAAACCCAACGGCTAAAACCCAATGGAACTCAAATCCTCTGTTTTTTTTTTCTCTTTCCTCCAAATCTCCAATGGCTAAAACAAGGGCATTGTAGTCTATTCAACCAGTCAAACCTAATTTGACCGTTAACTCCAACATAATGGCAGGGACTAATTTGGTCTTTTTCCAAAACTCAGGGACTAATTTGAGGTTTTTCCTAAATCTCAAGAACTAAAATGATTTTTTTCCAATCTTTTCGTTTATGTAGACTATATCTCTCGTTTATAAATATATATCACTAAATATCTTGTCATTTCATTGTTTTCGTGCCAAATTTACTTTGAGCTATAAAACCTATAACCAAAAGCAAAATGAGAATCTGAAAATGCTATTCTCTCACATATTATTAAGTTTGTCATGAGATCTATATTTTGAATTCTATAATTGGCTTAGGTTTTGTTCATCCCACATATGATATGATATCATAAAATCTACTAAGTGGTAATAATAATAATCAAGCTGATACATTCATCTCATACATTAAGATCATGATTACAATGAGATTTATTCATACAGAAATACAATAGATGATACATCCATATTATTTTAGCAGATCCAAGTAGCAGCAACCACACACATGCCGCATGCCATACAATAGACACTCATTTTTATTCATAGGTAGATGCATCATATTTTTGCGTATGTAGTAGTTGTCTTCATAATTTATCACACATTTGAGAGGCCATTACTTAGGGACCTTCCTTGAATTTGCTCGGTGGTGAGTCTCCATGTGTTGTGAGACAGTGAGAAGAAAGTCCATGAAATCAGTTGGATATGGCATATCTTTGTTGAGCTTCTCATAGTCCAAGGTCCATGTCTCCAAGTGGCTTGCAGCTTTGGTATCAACATGATAAGTTATAGTGAGAGACTCGTATAACTCCATTAGATCTCCTTCAAGCACCTTGAATACGATTGACTTCTTCTCTTCATCAACAGCTTCAATTACCTCTTTAACAATCTTCTTCTTCCCATCTATCGTTGAAGCAAATTAGCCAATGATTAAGTACATTTTTTTCATGTGAAGGATTAAATTATTGACTATACTAAATAATTGGAATGATATATATAAAGAGATCTAAATCAATTTAGTTTCGAATGTTGTGTTCTTGATCGAATACTATATTATATTATAACCTCATTTAAAATTTCATTTACAAGCCTTTAAATCGTTCATTCAACACGAGGTAATGTGCAATAGTTTTTTTTTTCTCTGTTTTTTTTTTCTTCGCTAAATAAACAAGGGCATGCATAACATGCGATAGTTGTTGATCAATAAAATGTACGTTGTTATTGAGACATGGATCTTGAATTGGAAATGCAACAAAAACACTACCTGAAAATGGGCATAATTATACTCCAATACATTCTCTCTTTTTACTTGTTAATTAAATTACCCGATTGTGTACCAAAAGGTAATTTGTGCTATACACGACATTGAGAAAGACCAATCTCTTATAAGGTTCCTTCTTTTAATTACAAATGGTAAATTCGGACTCTGGATAAGATAGGGATAAGATTGTCGATGTCGGCCCTTCCTGGTGTCATGTCTTGGCCGAGTTTATCGTCTCTCTAGCCCCCCAGTTGATAATATTTTTTATCAGATAGCTCGAGTAAATTATATCTAAATATTTTGCATGCTTAGCAAAGAGAATATAGCTTTAAAGGCTAAAAAGGACCAAACAGATTTTACTGCAGAAATTTCATTGACATTCCAGGTATATTACACGAAAATTTCCAGATCAATATTGGCTTACCCTGGGTGTAGTGCCAGATGATGATAGAGCCTGGAGTTCCCCATTTGCCTTCATGCAGAATACATGCATGTATCATATCAGGGCTCATGGTAGATATACTATTTGGCTTGTCTCTAAGGGTCTCATGAAATAGATCCCCAACACCCTTGATCTCAATTTGGTTACTCATAATACCTTTTAGACTCATCTTTCTTCTTAGTAGCTGAAGAAAGCAAAGTCTAGCAAACAATGGGAAATGTATCAGTTGAAGGGAAAGCGATGAAGAATGCTGAGACCCTCTCTTCTTTATATAGTTGTTCCATGAGTAAGGCTCGGGCACTATTTTAGTTTTTTCGTGCCATATTGAAGGTTTTAATGATAGACTCGGGCACTATTTTAGTTTAGGGTTTAGAGTTGAGGGTTTAGCGTTTTTGTGTTTAGGGTTTAGACAAAGTAGATAAAAATCATGAAACCCAACATATCCAAACAGCCAATATCTCATGGCTGGACATCAATAAATTTTACTGAGTTTAATTTTTTGATCTGTTTTAATACTTAAAAATTATTATAAAAAGACTAAAAAATGTTATAAATGACTTTTAAGCGTTATAGACAGGGGCGAATTTAGGAATTTAATATTGGAGGGGCCAAAATACTTTTTTAATGATACTATATATAAATTTTTAAAAATTGGGAGGCCCATAATTTTTTTTAACGATATTACATAAATATTTTTTAAAAAATTTAAAATGTTGGCTCTCCTCCCACACTACATAGATCCATCCCTGGTTATAGATGATCACATTAATTACAAATTTTCTATAGCAACAGCTCTTATGAATAATAACCAACAGTTTAAAAAATCAATGCAATTAAATTATAATTATAAAAATTATAGCCAAAAAATAATTTTATGAGCAATTATTAATAATAGGATAACAATAATTTAACAGTTATAATTAAATAAAATTGTGACAAAAAATTTCAGATCATGAAACAGTTAAAATATAGTTGCATAAGACACCTATTGCACGCTTTTTTTATTTTTTAATTGAAATATTACAAAAAAAACTAAAATGTTATAGTAATTTAAATTATATTGCCAATGCAACTTAATTT